>QXDU01000099.1:0-243547 GCA_003717275.1 Protomyces pachydermus | reverse complement strand
AACCCTTAACCCTAACCCTAACCCTAACCCTAACCCTAACCCTTAACCCTAACCCTAACCCTAACCCTCCTTGGTGTTGGGTTAGGGTTTCAGAGTGCTGGGAATATCCCCGTTACGCGTTGTTTCAATAAGAACCATACAATAGGGCACCCAAGTTGTGCTGCTCTGAGGCGCTTAAGACGTATTCCAAATGATAATGTTTCCCAGAAGCTGCGATCGACCATGTTACAGGGTGATAATCGTGTCTGTGGGTGATTGGACGCGTCTCTCGATTGTTTACGCGTTTGTTACTCAACACATTGCGGGCTTCTGAGCCTCCTATAAGCCCGAAAAAATCTTGACGGAGCCGGACCTACACAGGCACTCTCAACTTCAAATTTAAAAATCCTATCTGAATAACAAACTGTGTCTGGGCCAGGGGCACCATCCACATCTAAAGCATTGCAATCGATGAGGTTGACCTCATTGTGCCTAACGACATACATCTTGATATGAAGGTGCCGCTTTTTCTGAGAACGAGGCAAAACATGTAGCTCCTTGTCGATTGTGTCAACTCGCAGGGCGGCATTGAGGTTGATGTGTCAGAACCAGGTATTTGGCGTCACACTCCCATGTGTCATTTCGCCAAGTAGACCGCTTGATCGCATTGACTGCAGCCATGACTTCCTAGATTCAAGGACAGTTATCCCCTCTGCCTTGTCCATTCCGTCCAGGGGGAATGAATGACGACCATCGTGCATTATCATTTTGCTCAATCAAGAACTTGGCTGTTTCAAGAGTACTGGAGAAGTGTGTGGCCAGTGTCAGGTCCCGGGCGCTTCCATCCAAGTGGTCAATTGAGATCAGAGCCATCAGGAAGGATATGACACATTTTGAATGTGTGCGCGTTGAGGGAGACTCATGTTGCTATGCTCCTTGTTTGGTATACGTTCCGTGATCGATCCTGTCGAGCTGGACTTGCAAGGCTCGACGTCAGCGGCCCTCAGCAGTGGGCAATTCTTCATAACTCGCAAAACTAGAGTGGCATCTTTGCTAAGGCTGACGCTAAGTCTACTTCTTCTGCCTCGACTGCCATTCCTGCAGCACCTTGCCTACAGCTGGTCGAGCGTGCATGCCATCCGTCCATTTCTGCACAGAGGGAAACTTGGCTAGGTCGAGCTTATCGCCCATGATCTTGCCTGCAAATGCGTTCCATGGGATGAAAGCCAGGTCGCCGACAGTGAGCTTGGAGCCGTCACCGACCAAATACTGCTGCTTGGAGAGCACAGCCTCGAGGACACCAAAGACGCGCAAAATCTCGTTCTGGTAACGCTCAATGGCCGAAGGTAGCTTCTCAGAATGGAACAAGGAGAACCACGCGGCTTGTCCAAAATAAGGGCCCTGACCAGATGCCTGAAAGAAGAGCCACTGATTGAGAGAGGCCATATCCTTGAGGTCGGTCATGTCGATGGAGATTCTGTGGTCCTTGTCGTACTTGCCAACGAGGTAGAGGATGATGGCATTAGACTCCCAAATTGCCAGGTCACCGTCCTCATGGCAGACGAGAGTGGGGATCCGGCCATTGGGGTTGTACTTGGTGTGCTTCTCGTCCTTCTGCTCGCCGGATTGGAAGTCGAGATACACAGACTCGTACTGGAGGCCGAGTTCCTCGAGAACGATGGCCACTTTCCATCCGTTGGGTCCTCCCTTGTGAGAATAGAGAGTGAATGGCTTCGACATGCCTCTTGCTGCTTCTGTTGATGTGTAGTAAGCAGATGAGCTGGTGAAAGGGGCGGGGAAGCAGCGGCGACGACGACATTGCCAGGAACGGCAACAACCAGGAACAGGCCTGAACACTGTCCAATATCCTCCAGCAGCATGCAGGACATCATAGTCTACGGCTATCCAGCCTCGCCCTACTACCAAAAAGTGCTCAACTTCCTCAGCTTCCTCCGGCTCGACTACCGCATCTGCCCGCAGCCAAATGTCCTCCCCAGGCCAGACTTTGCAGCAAAGGGCATCACCTACCGCCGCATTCCTCTGCTCAGCATCGACGGTGACTTGTATGCAGACACGGCCCTAATCATTGAGAAGCTCTGTCAACTCGCCGGGCAGCGCAACGACCCGGCAATGCAACTCGTTGGACAAGGATGGTTCAACTTTGCCGCCGCCCTCATCCCATACAAGCTGATTGCAGACCCGGCCTTCCTCAAGGACAGAGCAGAGCTGACCGGTACACCCTGGTCAGAACAATCCATTACCAGAAACAGAGTGCCGGCGCTGTCGGGCCTTCTCGTTCACCTTGATGTTCTTCAGCGGCTCTTGGCTGGCCGCAACTATGTGGCTGGTGACCACCTCAGCACAAGCGACTTGCAGCTCTTCTATGTGGTGAATTGGGTGCTGCAAGGTCACCGTGGGAGTAGCCCTGAAGTATCCCCGACGAACCACCCAGATGTCTATGCTTGGCTCAAGCGTGTTGCAGATGGCCTGCCCAAGGTCAAAGCGATCAGAATCACGTTTGCCGAGGCAGAAAAGTCGTTGGCAGGGCATCGCGTCGAGGTGCAACATGTACAAGATCCACTGGGCTACAAGCAAGGTATGAGTGTGTCTGTTGTGCCAGTCGACACGGGTCGCTCGCACCCACAGCAGGGCAAGCTGGTCGCCATCAACCGGCTCGAAGTTGTGCTCGACACGCAAGCCGTTCGCATACACTTTCCAAGAGCAGGCTATCGCGTGTCGGCAGCCAAGCTGTAGTGCACAACAACGCCAAGGCCGGATTTCATTCTCGCCGTTGCACACCAGCCCGCCCGAGCAAGGAAGTACTTGATAGCTCTAACGAGATCCTTGTAGTCTTGCTTGTATCGTCGACGGAGCTGCGACTTGATGGCTAACCCATAAAAATAGCTCGACAAATCAATGTTGCCTTCTAGCCTGCCTTTTCGCATATTTGCCAACACAGTTGTGATAATGGTATCCTGCATGCTGTCGTTGAGCAGCATGGCAATTTCTCTGTCCTGGAACTGTGCCGGCGTCATGGGCTGTGCAAAGCATTCGAGCGAGATGATTGTTGACCGTGGTTGTAGTGGTCGCGTTCCATCAAGGCGAGTGCTGGGCAGGGGCTTGTCCATGAGATTCAGGTCAGTAGCTACAGTTGCGTACTTATATCAAAGCATTCCAAGCTCACTACGATTTAAGGCTGGCAGCTGAGTGAGATCTGCAGCTGATACGAGGCGGCACAGGCCAGTCTTCAATCGCAGTCTCTGCTTGACGATGCCGCAGACTCGGCAAGATGGGCAAGGGCCCAAACGCAGCACTCGCGCCAGAGCCAGGCCGGCCAAGGGCATGGTCGAGCAACGCACAGACAGTTTGTGAGCGAGATTCAGCCGTACTGGCGCCTGTGCTTGGCCGCCCAAGCAACTGTCGCTGCAAAGTGTGGGACGGCTGGGTGGTAATGGGTGGTGGAGAGGCAGGCTTCCTGTGCGCATGCACAGTTGCTTTGGGGGCTCGATGGGGAATGGGTGGCAGGGCATGCATTGTGTACGCTGGGACATGCGTGGGTGGGCGTAGCAGCTCCATAGGCACCTTTGGAGCAATATGTCGCGCACGAAGCAATGCATGTGGACAAGCTGGTCTTGCCAAGGCAGCCAGCTTGAGCTGTATCTTGGCAAGACGCTCTTGAGCAAGTTGTCTGGTCTGATCCAACACTCGCTCATTCTCCTCTGGAATAGATTCAAAGGCCACCCTTGGTCTTGAGTGAGACCGCCCGCCTGCCCCATCCTGCGTCTGGATCCCTTCGGGAAAGCCAAAGTCAAAGACCGGATCATGGTGGTCAAGGTTGAGATGCTGCACGTTGCTGGGCTTCCCCATTGATGGCCCATCACCAGGCCCGTGTTCTGAACACAGAGGAGCCATAGAGCCTTCCTGCAAGATTGGGAAGCGCGACTGCAACGCCGGTAGGAAGCAACTGACGCGAAAGTCAGACTCTGGCAGTTGGACGTCAGAGGAAGGCGGCCTCTTGTCCTGCTTATCGCATTGATCATGAGATATTGCGACTCCTAGCTCCGTGTCTGCCATAGCATCGAAACCCGTCTCCTGCGCAACTCTGAGCGCATTGATGTCGGTCTCGCTGAGGATGCGACTTGTCTTCTTCTTTCGCATCGACGACATACTCATGAAGTGCATGATGTGGAAAGAGAGACTGCCACGGCATCTTCCCCGACCTCATCCCTGACCTCGCGGCCGCCTCACGCGACCTCAGGCCATGCCCGGTCGTGGGTGACTTGGTGTTTGTCTCGCATCCTCAAAATATTCTCCTGATCCACGACCATCATGTTCAAGCACCAGCTCAAGACACTCTCCCACGTCAGGCACAAGTCTCTGTGGGAGACAGTAACGAGCCTTGTGGCTCGCGACAAGAAGCAAGCCGAGGTGCCTGTGCCAACGCCTCAACAAGAAGATTTGGCCGTCGTGGGCAAAACAGTCCGGGCCCGTGTCATTGGCTACGACGTGGGTGCCCCTCCCAGGCTGTATGGCCCTGAGTTGCTGAGTGCTCTGCAAAAGACGTTCGAGGCGCACCCCGAAGCATCGGGTTTGGAGCTTGCTCAACATGTCAGACGGGAAACAGGACGCCTTGTGCCAGATGTGGTGCTCAACAAACAGTCTAGGCACGACATTCGTCGATTCTTTGAGCAGCAAGACAAGCACGCGGCCGAGTCTGCGCAATTGACCTTTCACGAGACACTGCCAAACAATGTACGGACCAAATAGACATCAAACTCGGTACACTTCAAGCTGAAACCAGCATGGATATATCTTGGGCAAGCTGCCCAACAGATCCGTATGGCGCTTACGGAGATTCTTCTTGGCTCATGCAGGGCATTGCAATTCATTCTCAGTCTCTTCACGATCGGGCTAAGTGCCGGTGCAGTTTCTCAACTCAACAAGCACAATGTTGGTGCGAGTGCTCCCAATCGTTTCAGTGTCTTTGCAAGTGTCTGGAGCTTGCTAAGTGTCGTCTTTCTCGTCACTTCTCAATTTCTCTTCATTCATCAGTACGACGGATATGCAATTTACATCAATGCAGCTCTCGTCCTTGAAGTCCTCAATTGGATTTTTGTTTTTGCCAGCTTTGTGAGTATTGCTCAGTACGGCGCCAGTCCAAACTGCGATAATCGCAACCTCTTTTACAAGCCATTCAGTGCTCCTTGCAGGACCGACAAAGCACTTGTTGGATTTGGCGTCTTGTTGTGGCTGACATGGTCTGCCTCTTTAATTATCATATGCAAGCTCAAGTTGAGGGAGCGTCGAGAAGATCAGGCATCGAAGGAGATGGAGATGCGCATCAGGAATGCAGTTGAGAGACAGGGAGATGAGGCTGCGATGCATGAGAATGGTCATGCCAACGTAGCAGAGATATAGACTATGCTTCACATCATTTGAAATCGAATCAGCTATACTTGACTACTGCTTTGAACCAAATCTACATTCTTTCATCGTCAAATAGCAGCGAAGCCTGGATGAAAGAACATATCTGGTCTGGATAATGAACAAGTCAAAGCAATACTATAAAGCAGACAACAGTAACCAATTTCCATTAAGCAGGAGGATACTCTTCGTACTCACGCTGAGCACGCATCATCATGGCTTCCTGATCCGTGTTGAAGGCATCCTTGTGCTGCCATGGCACCATATGACCACCCGAGTAAATACGGCCCTGGCAGTTGAGCCCAATCATCAGTTCCTTTGCACACTCTGGGTGCAACAACGCATCCCGGTCACCAGAAGAGACAAAGAGGTAACGGACTTTGGTAGCTACTTCCCACATCTTGGCTTGATCCAATTTGTGGCGCACAGTGGCCAAGGTTTGCGTGTAATAATTCCATCCATTCTGTTTCTTGGCAATGAGCGTATCGATAGTCCCCGTGGCCAAGAAGCGCTCACGACTGTTCTTCCACTCGGGATAGTCTGGATCGTGCGAGTACAGAAACTCTGGTGGGAACAAGAGGTCAATAAGCTTCTCGGCATTGGCTTCTGGGTCATTCTTGATGAGTTGCAAAGTCTTGACCACGTTGGCAGTATCAAATGGAGCAGCCTTGTAGTGAGCGGCAGTGCTCACCAAGTGAATAGAAGCAATGTATTCGGGGCAGACTCGGCCCATTTGCAGAGCAATCATGCCGCCCAGGCAGAATCCAACGACATGCACCGACTTGGGCTGATTCCAGCCGAGATCAGCTAGGGCGCGTGCCATGTCTCGAGCGAATTGCTTGGTACCAGGCACCTTGAGTGGGATGGCAGCATTCATGTCCTCAAAGCCGCGATTGTCAATGACAACACAGGTGTACTCTGGTTTACGAGCAAAGTACTCGAGCTGCGTGATCCAGGAGTGGCGCGACAGGCCATAGCCAGTCAAGAACAAGATGTGAGTAGGTCCAGTGCCGTACATGTCGTATGGTAAAGGAACGGGGGTGACATAGCCAGACTTGGTGGGAACAAGTGCTGGCAGACGAGGGCGAGGCTGATGTTAGTAGTGAAGGTCGAAGAGAGTTTGTACCACATGAGCCTGACCATTAACTTGCTGAGTGTAGTACTTCTGGCCTCCAGATTGTGCAGCGCCAGAATCAGATTGAGCCTCCTCGGCAATAGGAGCTTGGGCTGTGAAACCCTCAGCTTCGTGGATGCTCTCTGCAATGGTGCTAGCAGCCTTTCCGACTTTGAGCATAGGCATCTTTGTGCTTGATTATTTGAACCACATGGCAGCACAGATCTCTTATACCACCGTGCTTGCTGTTTGATCATCAACCTGAAACAGGCTCCCCGTCATCAAGAAGCAAAGAGCGCGGACGAGTCGGGTATTGACGAGCTGGTTGTTTGTTTGTGCGGCACACAGAGGCAGAGCCGCAAGAGTTAGTCAGGAAGGAACCCATACTGTGAGTCGAAGCGAGTCTTTGGCCATGTCTCAGGTCCAGCTATAGGCCAGTCCAAGTCACAGCTACAGCAGCTGCTCGAGGTGTAGTTCCTCGTCCGGGTCTCGTTGCCAACTCAATTCGCGACAACAAACAAAGCGACGACAACCAGACCCAACACAGCGACATACACGCAATGTACAGCAAACGCAAGACGGGCGCAGTCTATGGCAAGCGGCGCTTCAACAAACCATTGGCCCAGCTCTGGGATGAATGTATGGCCGCATCACCGCAAAGGCCCAAAATACAGAGCAAACAGGCAACACCCGTTCGCGCAGACTCTGTCGCGAACAGCTCGATAGACTCGTCAAGCTCGTCAACAACCTTATCAGCTGTCGCTTCTCCAGAGCTGATACTTCGAGTAGCGAATACAAATATTATGAAGCCAGCTCAGGCTGTTCGGCCCGCCAAATTTGCTTGCAACGAAAGCGTCCTCGAACCAGAAGACCCGGCGCAGCCAGCAGCGGCTTCCATCTTGTTTGACGCACCCTTGACAACCTCAACACCATCTCAGAGACAAGCGGCTCACTTCAGGTTCGATTCAGAGGCGGAGAGTGATCCAGACTCCAGTTTCAGCTCGCTCAACGATCCTTCTTCAGATCTTGGCGAGTTGACAGATGCACTTGCCCTTACAACGCTCGCCCCTCGAGATGACTTGCAAAAGCTCCTGTCACTCTGCAAGCAAACAGAAGCTCAATTGTTTGATACATATTGCACTCAACTTCTCGACAAATTCACTATAACTAAATTGGGCGAAGCTTCCTTCAGTGAAGTGTTTCTAGCGGAGTCGGCAGAGACACAAGTCCTGAAGATCATTCCCTTTGGAGACGGCAATGATGAGGTCCCGTTGATTGATGTCATTCAAGAGCTGCGCATAACAAACACCATGGCGACATGCCGCGGGTACGTCAAGATCATGAGTGCAACCATCGTGCATGGCTGCTACCCACAACCTCTGCTGCAAATCTGGGACGAGTGGGATGAAATGCATACATCAGAAAGTGACAGACCAGACTGGTACCTCGCCTCTCAGCGGTACTGCATCATTGCTCTCGAGCACGGCGGCACTGATATTGAGCATGCCATCTTTCCTTCCTGGCAAGCTATGAGTGCGTGCATGACGCAAGTCACTCAAGCATTGGCTGCTGGCGAAGAAGCGCATGGCTTCGAGCACCGAGACTTGCACTGGGGCAATGTGCTCGTGCGCGACGTGTCTTGCACAGACGCGTCAGCAGACAACATCACAATTATTGACTACACACTGTCTCGGGCTATGTGCGCAGATGGGGTGGCTTGTTACCAATTCGGTGACCGCGCCATCTTTGAAGCAGAGGGGAACGATTATCAATTTGAAGTGTATCGTCTCATGCTGGAGCTTGTTGAACAGGATGAAGAAGGCGAGCACTGGGAAAAGGCGATACCCCGGACCAATGTTCTTTGGTTGCATTACTTGGCAGACAAGCTGTTGACGGCCAAGGGCCTCAGACGACCGCAAGCGAGAAAGCCATACAGTGCAGAGCGGCTGGCGTGGCAAAAGCTCGAACGTCTACGGGAAGCGCTGAACCCGCGGCGCCGGTATAGAGGCAGTGAGTTGCCGCTCAATTCTGCAGCGGACGTGTTGCTGTTGCTGGAGTAAATCAACCGATCGGTTTAGCTTGTACACGATCGTTCTCTGCTGTGCCGCCGTGATGTGCAGTATCTTTGCTCTGGATGTCCACCTTGATGGCCGCCTCCAAGATGGAAGTCACTTCAATTGTCTTGGCAAGAGCAATCTGCGTGCACCTCATGAGTGTCTCTCTGGCCATAGACACACCGCCTGCCTTGGATACCTGACAAACTTCGCGGTTCTTGTTGAGCGTGATGGTCATGCTACCTTCTCGCAAGCGTTCCTCCTCCAGTGAAACGTCAACGAGGCTGATGGTGCCGTCTGCGAAGAAGGAAAAAGTGACGCAAATGGGGATGTGCAGGATGCTTAGGGGGACTGGAACTCGAGTGCGAACATCATGCACAATCACATCTTCGTCGCCCGTCACAGTCACTTCTGGTCTGCGAAAATGCAATAGGGCTGCAATGACTGCAAGGGATGCTGCATCGACAAGACCTCCCTCGTGGTTGAGAAACAAGACGTCCGCCCGCACTGCCCAACAACGTTTTCCCGCCAAGATACAGAGACTCTCGGTGTCGAGTGCTCGACTGCGACGGATTGCTTTCTCAATGAGGCGGGCCATGACAACTTCATCCGCGGAGAATTGCTCGATCGAGGGCGCACACATGGGAGAGATTTCTGTGTTGCATAGGAACTGTCCTTCGAACGGCTTTTCGGGGAACGGTTGAACGACTTCTGCAGTGACTCGACAAGAAACTTGGGTGCCGCCAAGCTCTACATGGACGAGGCCGTAACCTTCGCCAAAGGAAATTTTGAGCGGGCGGAAAGCATCGGCTGCGCGTCGATCGAGCCGCAGCCCTTGTTGGAGCGCATCAAGCAGAAATGTCTGCTCTGCGAGGGATGGCTCCAGATCACGCGGCATGGAGCACACGGACTTGCTACTGTTGTAGTCTTTTGTAGTCTTCTGTCTCTTGACTCGTTTCTGTCGCGTTTTGAAGCAAAATTTGACTTCAGATGGAAACGGCACCAGAGCAGGAAGAGAGGCAGTAGGCTCCCTTATAGAGTGATGTACAGCATGCGCATGATGGAGACTTCACATGATTGTGCATGACGCAGCAAGCACTATGGCAGCCGCAGCGCCTGTCATGGCTGCTTTGTGGCTTTTGCTCAGGCCCCTCACGGGTTTGCCATCCTCGTCCAGCTCTGGTGGAACATGCATGCGCGTATCCCTGACACCATGCATCTGATGAACACCTGGCCGATAGCTCATGGTGCTGTGCGACTTACTGGGCATCAGGAATGGATGCCTGATGCCCTGAACCATGGGATGCTCCGGAGGAGACCTGCTTGTACAAGCACGCATGGCATCTTCAAAAGGAGACTGCGCAGAGGGAGCAGGCAGTACAGCGGGTCGTTCAGAGAGATGCCTCGGTGGCGGACGTAGCCTGGCTGGCTCGAGCTGCCTAGAGCGCGTGTGGCGTGACTGATAGGGAGGAGCAGTCAGGGCGGCAGCGGCCTCGTAGTCTGGCAGCTGGGTCCTGATGCTCGCTGAGTCAGAGTTCATGACTGTGCATGACAGGCTACTAGGAGCTATACAGAAGACGGTCTAGCTAGGAGCTTTGTAGTCCGTAGCTGGGGGCAGTGAGAGGAGTGAGGGAGAGAGAGTGAGTGAGAGAGTCAGAGGGGTCTTGGTCGACTAGACTTGATTGCGCAGTCACATTCTAGCAACTATATCCATCATCGACATCGTAGCAGTAGTATCATCACTCTCATCATCACGAGTCTGAACCATCTCCTTCTGCCTCTTGCCCTCCCCATCCACACTCCAATGACTCAATTCCCTGCGTGACTGCTGCGTAAACACATTTTCGCCTGCGCCGACGACACCGCGACCACGACAAGACAAAGCTCCCCCTTCCACGCACAGCCTAGTCCACAGCCAAGGATGCAAATCTTCGTCAAGACCCTCACGGGCAAGACCATCACCCTCGAGGTCGAGTCTTCAGACACAATCGACAATGTCAAGTCGAAAATCCAGGACAAGGAAGGCATCCCGCCTGACCAGCAGCGTCTCATCTTTGCTGGTAAGCAGCTCGAGGACGGCCGCACACTCGCAGACTACAACATCCAAAAGGAGTCGACTCTCCACCTCGTCCTCCGTCTCCGTGGAGGTATTATCGAGCCATCGCTCAAGGCGCTCGCTTCGAAGTTTAACTGCGACAAGATGATCTGCCGCAAGTGCTACGCCCGTCTCCCACCGCGAGCAACAAATTGCAGGAAGAAGAAGTGCGGACACACATCGCAGCTCCGTCCCAAGAAGAAGCTCAAGTAAACTTGTTGCCCACGCTTATGCTACTGGCGGCTCAATGGCCTATTTAGCAAAAACTCTATGCATGTCTATCGCTGCCCTTTGCTTGCTGATTTGATTGAACAATGACTACAAGAAGAGACCCTTGATCCAGCTCATCCATGATCGAGTGCTTTGAAAGCCATGCATCACCCGCACCTCCATGACGCTCTCCCACTTACTGACGCTTTTACTGCCAGAATGCCGCTGGTTCGGTGCGAAGGCCGTAACAGGCAACACAAGCACATCCTTGACTTGCTTGGGCCGCTGCAGGTTGTGAAAGGTGGAAGGCTCAACGCCCAAGTACTCCAGCACAGCCGTGGTAAAGACACCGGGTCCCGTGTTGCGCACAAGATCCAGCTTGCTCAAGTCGAGCCGATTGAGCGGTGTCTTGCGCTCTTCTGCCAATGCGCGCAATTGCTCAATAGCTAGCTCTGCTGCGCGTTCGAGTGCAGGATGACCAGGTCGTGCCATAATGGTCCATTGTACAAATTGGAAGTTGAGAGCCCATCCCCATTTCGCCACCTTGCTCTCATCGAATGTAGGCTCATCCACTTCAATACCAATAACAAGAGAGATGTCCCGCTCAGAAAACTCTTCGGGAATCCAGCCAGATACTGGACAAAGCGCAGTCGTGTCAATGTCAGTATAGACACCACCAAGTTGGTGTAACACAAAGTAGCGAAAGAGATCTGCCCTGGCAACTGGCGATAGGAGCGAAGTATACGCATCATAGGCATGAGAATAATGCTTTCGCACAAACTTGAGCGCTTCTGCGTCGGTAAAGTGCTGGTGGTCGTCTGCAGGATTGGCATAATACCAACTCAATACGGCAGGCGTCGCATCATTGTGCGGTGAGGTCTGGTGGATGACCTTTGGGAAGCTCAAATCAGGCTGCGTCGCCGTCCGGTGCGTGTCAATGACATTGGCTACTCCGGTTGCGAGCTCTGGTTCTTTGGCCTTGCCAGTCTTGTCTAGCTTCTGCGGTGGGTTCGCATCGTGCGTTAGGTTCGTGCCGCCGGACTTGGGCCTGGCAATAAAAAAGATGAGAGCAAGAAGAGCAAGAAGGATGAGAGAAAGGCCTCTTGGCGAGATACGCTTCCGTATCATAGATTACAAGCTTGTTGTGGTAGCACGAAGACAATTTGGAACTTTGGCGCTACGGTGACACTATTGTACTGGACTCGCGGATACGGGACTGCCTCAGTAGTCAAGGCTCAGCCTTCATGAACATGTTCACGTAGGCAAGGCTCAGATACTGGTCTATGGGAGTGATAGAACGCTGAAGTTGAGCAGGCTCACGCTCAGCTACAGCTCCAGCGCTTCGGTCATTCCTTGGCGCCATACCTCACATGCTGACGAGAGCGTTCCTACTGGCCTGCAAAGATCGCATCAGACTCTGAGAGCGTTCCTACTGGCTTTCAAAAATCGCATCAGACTTGCCATCGACTTCTAGGCCGCAAACAATGCCAAATTGGGGCTATGCAGCCTTGGAAGCCTAAAGTCTTTTTCTTGAGTGAGGACTGCACTTAGCAGTGAACATAGCACTAGTGGCAGAGCATAGCCTCCAAGCTCCAACGGTGTCAAGACTCAAGCAATGTCAAGCATAGACCTGACCTTGGTCGAGATGTCGTTGCCCGATTTTCCCGGAATTTAGTCCATATTTTAGGCTGCAAACTTCGCTCGAGCAGATCAACCTTGGAAGTTCTCCATGTTTGGTTGTGTATCAGGGTCGATGCGCTCCTGTCTCCTGGACCCTTCACCTCCTCTATTGTTACTTTACTATCAAGCTGGCCAAAGTGCCGTAGTTGAGTCAACTTCCAGTCTGCTGCTCAGTTCAATTACAGCCCATGGCGTCTTTTAGCAAGGCCGACCTGCAGACCATCACAGCAGAGCTCGAGCTGTCCCATGTCGTATCCCGGCAAGGTAATGTCTTCGCCAATTCTCTACCAGCGACGCCTAGTGCATCGATGCCGCAGTCTAGACGAGCCTCTTTCGATGAAGACCTAGAGCTCGTAGAGCCCAGCCCAGGGAATGACCCGATTGACGATAGCACGAAAAGACTGATCCAAGCAAGACCTGTCCAACTTCGCTCGCAAGCCCACGAAGTGCTTTTCATCTTGATTTGTGCATCAGGCTCTCTTCTCACAAACATCGCTTTTGGCAACATGACAGTCTCGTTGCTCGATGTTCAAAAATCACTTAATTTGAATGAAACTGAGCTTCCTTGGCTTCAGGGTGCGTATGCTTTGGCAAATGGCTCTTTTGTGCTTGTGTTTGGCGGCCTGGCAGACTCTCTTGGTGCAAAGCGTGTCTTCATCTGCGGCTGTCTGTGGCTAGCAATCTGGTCTCTTGTTGCCGGCCTAGCAAGCAGTCCCATCCAGCTATTTGTGTCGCGCGCCATGCAAGGCATCTCTGGTGGAGCACTCGTTCCTTCTGGTCTTGCACTCCTTGGATATGTCTACGAGCCCGGCCGTCGCAAGAACCGCGTCTTTTCCATTTACGGTGCAGCAGCTCCCATCGGCTTCATCATTGGTGCAGCTGAAGCAGGCGTTTGCATTCAAGTCGCCAACTGGCGCTGGACATTCTACATTAACAGCATCCTCGTCACGCTTGTTGCCATTGCAGCATGGTTCAGTATTCCCCGAGATGAACATCCGGTCGGCAATTTGCGTCGTTTCGATTGGCTTGGCTCGGGTGTGGCCATCGCCGGCATTGTTCTGGTCGTCTTTGGTCTGACAAATGGTCCAGTTGCTCATTGGACACCCTATACCTATGGTCTTCTGATTGTTGGTGTGCTCCTGCTAGCGCTCTTTGTTTGGATCGAAAAGAAGATCTCGGAAGACCCAGTCATGCCACTCGAGATGTGGTCTACTCCTAGCTTTGGCTGGTTGATGGCCGCCACTGTGCTTGGCTGGGGCGGATACGCCTGCTGGCAATTCTACGCTGGTCTCTTTTGGCTCAAAGTCACGCAAGCCTCTCCACTCCTGACCGCTGCCTACTTCTCCCCCAATGCCGTTTTTGGTGTTGTAGCCACCGTGGTCTGTGCAAGCACGCTGCATATCCTACCGGGCCATTACATCTTTGGCATTTCGGGCATGTGCTTCTCTGTTGGTCCAGCTTTATTTGTGCTACTCAGCTACAAGCCGCACTTATCGTATTGGGCAGCTGGTTTTCCAGCACTCATTTTCACGACATTTGGGCCTGATCTCAGTTTCTCATCAGCAAGCATCTTTGTTACAAGTCACGTCAAGCGCAAGTATCAAGGAAGTGCTGGATCCGTGCTCAATGCAATTCTGCAGGTAGCCATGTCGTTGGCTGTTGGGCTTGGTGGTATCGTCGAGTCGCAAGTGGTGCAGGCACGAAGAGACCCACTCAACCCGGATTGGCAGCCGAGTCTGGACGATGTTTTGGCATCTTATCGTGCTGTTTGGTGGTTTAGCCTGGCCTTGAGTCTAGCGAGCTTGCTCATGACTTTGCTTTTTGTACGCATTGAGAAGACGAGTGAGAAGAAGCATCTGGCTTGAGCTTGCAGCTGAATGGCATAGATATCAGGAGCATTGATACGTCGATAGATACGTGACTACATAAAGCTGTAAGTTAGCTCCAATTGAGATATGACGAGGTTGTGACGCAACACGATCGACTGAAGAAAGAAGCCGATGTCATACGATGACCCGGACTATGAGCTAAGATTGAGCAGGCTTGTAGAGTAGCAGTAGCTGCAGTAACGGCCGGCGGCCGGGTCGCCGAACCTACGACATCATATTGAGCTGACTTGTTGCTACTGTCAAAGAAGAAATTGAGAGCAATCACATACAAGGGCCTGAGGCTAGCTGATCTGAGCCAGCCCAGGCCGCAGCCTGCAGACCCAGCCTGCCTGCAGCAGATGCTGTTTGTGGTGTTCGGCGTCGTCGGCCTGTGCTGCCGACTCCTCGCCGCCTGTTCTCCGCAACTCCACACCAGAGACCAAGCACATCCATATACAAAGCCTCGACCAAGCTTCTTTCTTGCTCAGTATGCCCGAACAGTCCCTGCCTCTTGTTCTCGAGCCTCTCTCTCCCTTCGGCGATGCGCTCGCAGGCTCTCTCGGCGCAGTCTTTGCCAATGCTGTCGTCTACCCACTCGACATCATCAAGACCAGGCTCCAGGTCCAGCGCAGAAGCGAGAAGGCCGCAGAGAATGACAAACGTGCAGATGGCGCAGAAGCAGTCATTGACGGAGACCACTACACCTCGGCCTTTGATGCATTCCAGAAGATGCTCAAGCGCGAGGGCGTCCGAGGCTTGTATGCCGGTATCGCGGGTGGCCTGGTTGGCACTGCCTCGCAGAACTTTGCCTACTTTTATTGGTATACCTTTGTGCGCGATACCTACACTGCGCGTATCCCTGTCATCTCAACGGCTATGGAGCTAGTACTTGGTGCAGTGGCAGGAGCCCTTGCAACTATTTTCACCATCCCTATCAGTGTCTGCACAACTCGCCAACAGACAGCCAGTACGCTGCGTCGCAAGTCACTCTTTGGCACAGCAGCAGAAGTTGTAGATGAGGATGGTATTGCAGGACTTTGGCGCGGATTGAAGCCTTCCCTCATTCTGTGCGTCAACCCAGCCATCACCTATGGTCTCTTTGCAATTTTGAAGAAGCGCGTTGTGGGCGAATTGGGCAAGCTGACGCCTGGACAGGCATTTGGTATCGGAGCTCTCTCCAAGACCGTTGCAACGGTCGCAACTTACCCCTACATTATGGCCAAGGTGCGCATGCAGCACAAGAATGAGGACCCAAGAATCGCCGCTCAGCAGAGCAAGCTGAGTGCACTTGGCATCCTCGGCAAAATCTTGAAGGAGGATGGCTTTATCGGGTTGTACAAGGGCATGGATACGCAAATATTCAAGGCCGTCTTGACGCAAGCAATCCTCTTTTACTTCAGGGAGCTGTTTACTCGGTACACAATGGTAGCCTATGCGCTCGGCAGGCGGCTGGCCCAACAGCGGGCGTTGAAGAAGTAGGAGTAGATACTGAAGTAGATAGTGCGTCGGGAATAGATAAAGTGACACAAATATTGAGCAATCTCCCATCTTCTACATCGCCGTTTACATCTACTTCTGCATCTACATCTACATCTCGATACTGCTGCTTGCACTTTAGCTCATGGCCCTGCGCCCATGTTCTCTCAGATCATAAATGACTACGGCGACCGCGAGTCCTGGCACAGGTCGCTGGTCGATTTGCGCCGGTCGCTGCCGCTGCTTGCTGCGCTGATTGCGCCGTTGTCTGTCCTGTTCGATATCCCTGCGCTCTCTCAGCCATGGTACGGCAGCGAGTCAAAGCGCATCACAGACGACAAGGTCAGCTTGATCCTTTCCGCCTTTTCCCTTTTCTTCAACCTCATTGCCAATGTTTTGCTCATGCTACGTTTCAGCGTCAAGACGGACCGCGCAGTCACCCTGGCAACCAACTGGTCCATTGTCTTCTGGATCCTCAAGCCAGTGATTGCGATTATCAACCTCGTCATCTTTGGAATTTACAGAAAGCAGACAGATGGAGCAGTTTACCTCGAGGGCTTCTGGTGCGCCGTCGTCTCTTGCGTCTTAGCAGCCTTATCTGCGCTTTGTCTCTTGATCAACTTTGGCTTTGAGTTCAATAAGCGCGTCCGGACGCTCAACAAGGAGACACGCAAGAAAGGCCGTGGCTTCATGATCAACGTAACGCTCTTCGTCTCAACCCTTGCTGTACAAGCCCTCATCTTCTCGCGAATAGAAGGCTGGACTTATCTCTCTGGCATCTATTTCAGTACAGTTACAATTTTGACGGTCGGTTTTGGCGACCTCGTCCCGACACAAACATCCTCCAAGATCCTCCTATTCCCCATTGTCGTTATTGGCGTTGTCCACTTTGCGACCGTGGTAACTGGCATCATTTCCTACTTTCAAAGCAGAACAAAGCTCCGGCATAAGACTTCTCGCCGCAAGTATCGTCAGAAGCGTCTTGAGTTGGAACGTGTTCCGGATACGCCAGACTTGATTGCAGAGATGGCGCTTCTTGAAGATCACCAGCGGCAAGAAGAGCGTGATGCCCAGATTGTCGACCTGTTCTACTCGCTCTTGACTTTTCTGTCACTCTGGCTTATTGGTGCTGTCATCTTCTCGAAGCTAGAGGGCTGGACCTATGGCAACAGTCTCTACTTTGCAAGTGTCTTCTTTCTAACCATTGGGTTTGGCGACTTTGCACCCAAGACGAGCGCAGGCCGGGTGGCCTTTGTCATTTTTGCAGTTATTTCCGTGCCCGTGATTACCTCCTTTGTTGTTCAGACACTCAGCAGTTCTCTGGATCTGATGCGAGGCCAATGGAAGACGCGCAAGAGGATTCAACAGCAGCCAGAGAAGCAGCCAACGCCACACACGGTTCTTGTGCGACAGGCCAGCCATGAGATTTACTTGAAGCGCAGCCGATCCTTTGCCGAGTCCAAGACTTCTAGCAAAGCCGAGCTGGGTAGCGATCTGATTGATTTGATGCTCAAAATGGATGTACAAACTAGAAAATTGCTGAATATGACATTATCTGGGCACGACAAGATTGTGTTGCGTGCGGATATATTCGTGCAGGCCAGGGACAGCGATCAGCCGCATGACATTGCTGCTCGGATATTTGAGGCGGAAGACGTGTCTGCAGAGCTCAGCAACTACCGAAAATTGTTCGCCCAAGCGGTAGCAACAGCGAGTGCTCTCAAGGGTCTGACTGGCGAAGATCGTCGTGCATTCGAGCGTGTTGCTGAGACATATGATGGAACAGAGCATTGGCATGAAGTCGACTCGTCGCACGACATTTCAATGAGTGATCGAAAGATGAAAAGAACTTTGAAAAGAGAGTTAAACAGTACGTGAAATTGTTGAAAGGGAAGCGCTTGAGATCAGACTTCCTGCGCAGACTATCCTTGCTTCTGCTTGGATCAATAGTCTGTGCGTGGAGGCCAGCATCAGTTTTGACGGTCGGATAAAGGTTTGGGGAAGGTGGCTCACCTCGGTGAGTGTTATAGCCCCAGATGCAATACGGCCAGTTGGGACTGAGGACCGCGGCTTTTGCCTAGGATGCTGGCGTAATGGTCTTAAGCGACCCGTCTTGAAACACGAGTTTTCAAGTGAGGGCACACGTACCATCACCTTTCTGGATCCGTGAGCTTAGACAATCGTATCCCCTGGCATCAAGGGTCGCAGTTCTCTGACTGGCTGCTCGACTTGGTCGCGAGGGAAGAAGGAGATGACCTCGAGACAGCTGCGGTCTTCGCGCATGCACATGACCACTGCAATGTCGTCGCTAAACGCAACACGCCAGACTTGTTGACTTTGTTCCGTGAGTTCCCGTACGAGTGCACCCGTTTCGAGGTCCCAGACTTTGGTCAAGCCGTCACTGGAACCGCTCACAATGCGATTGTCATCAAATTGTAGGGTTGTGACAGAGTTGTCGTGCCCAGCGAGGTGGTGAATACACTTCATCGAGTCGAGGTTCCATACACGAATACTCCCATCTGGTCCCCCGGTTACAAGCAATGGATGCCGCATCTGTAGCTGCCCAACCAAGCTCGTATGGCCGGAAAGCTTACCGAGGCACTCGCCCGTTTTGACGGACCAGACCCGAATGGTGGCATCGAGCGAGCCGGTTGCAATAATACTGCCGTTGAAACCGATCGAGTAGATTTGCATGGCGTGTCCTGAAAAGGTGCGCAGTAATGATCCGTCTACCAAGCTCCATAGCTTGCATGTCAAGTCGTAGCTGCCGGAAGCGACCATGTCGCCACTTACTTTGAGACATCTCACTGAATCTGTATGACCAATGAGGACGTGCTTGCACAGACCGGTATCGTAGTCCCAGACACGGATGGTTGCATCACGACTGCCGCTCACGACAAGATGTTGACCAGACACGGCGGACGTGCTTGGTATGGCCTTGGCGATTTCGATACAGCGCACTGTGGATGTATGACCACGCATGACGCGGAGACATTTGCCAGAGGGCAGATCCCAGCTGCGTAATACTTTATCACATCCGCCAGAGACGAGGGTATCGCCAATGACATCGAGCGTCCAGACACCTGATTCATGCCCGCTGAGTGTCCGTAGGAAGCGGCCATCTCTTGCAAAGACGTAGATTTTGGCATTATCCAAGCCAAGCACGATATAGTTGTCTGTCAACGTAGACCAAGTGACTGTTGCAAAGTCATCTGTAATGTGTCGAGCGAGAGTTGTGCCGCCGGATCGCCAGTTGGCGTCAATCATGTAGCGCTGCTTGAAGTGCGACTTGTACGACGTGGGGATGGCCTTCCTACTCGCTGCAGCGCCCGTTGAGATGCGCGTTGTTGTCTGCAGGGGAATGACACCGAGGCCCTCTGGCGCCGAGAAGTACGGGCTCTCGCCTGTGAGTGTGGGTGTGCGCTTGATGCTGGGTGTGGGCAGGGAAGAGAGGCGGCGGTAGCGATGGAGCCTGCAGAGGCGCTTCCATGCGAGGTCGTCGTTGAGCAAGGCATGCCAGTACTTGGAGACCTGGGCGGAGCGTGCGAGTGTCTTTGGGTCATCGATGTAGGTCAAGATGCGGAGTGCGAGCTCGACGGGCAGGCACTTGAGGAAGTCCTTCTTGAGGCGCGGGGAGACATAGGCCGCGACAGAAGCTAATTCATAAGATGTACATAAGTTAAGGAGCTCTGCGAGGTAGCGCTGGCGCTCGATGGACTTGAGGGCGGCGAAGTGCGCGCGTGTGTCGCGGAGGAGTGGGTCTTCTTCGGCGTCCTGCCAGAGGGGAACGCGGTCAACGGGTGCTGGGGATGCTGCGGGAGTCGGTGGTCTGAGGCCTGGGCGTATGACCGGGGATATGGGGGAGAGGCTGCTGCTGCCTTCCATGGTGGTGGTGGTGGTGTTGGTGCTAGATGTAGCTCACCTTGACCGCCATTTCAAGCGTTTGCCAGATTCTGCGCACCAGAAGCAGCAGCGACCGCCCACCACGCAGGAAGCGCACACACGCAGCAAGCACCAGCAGCAGCAGCATCACGGCACGCAGCAGGCGCATCTTGGGCAGCGCCAGGCGGTCCAGCAGGCGCCGCACAGCTGAAACAGGCATCGTAGCAGCACGGGCCTTGTCTTGCGCGACAGATGTCTCATCAACTGCGTCCTCAGGCCTGGTAGTCGCAGCAGCAGCAGCAGGCTCTGTCGTCGTAGAGGCACTCCGCCCCTTGTTGCTGCTCCCTGCCGCACTCGCACCCTTGCGCTTCTTCCTCCGTCGCCGCTCCTCCTTCTCAAGCCGCACCCTCTCCTCCTCCTCCTCCTCCTCCCTGAGTGCAACAACCGAAGCAGACACCTCTGCATCCTGGATGTCCCCGATCGCCTGTGTCCATGCATCCTTCCTCTCCTGCACAATATCGCTCGAGGCAATGTACTCTAGCGCATAGTCCCACTCCTTGCACTTCGGCAGCACATGCAGCGCGTACAGCTCCATCGTCTTTTCATACCCAGATGTCTCCGGCTCCAGCGTCGAGAGGTAATCCTCTACGCGCCTCTGCAGCTGTGTAGGGTCTTGTAGATGACGCACACTCGACATGATCAAACTCGCCATCACATCAAATGGCGGCTTCCCATCGAAGCGTGCATACGTCTCATCCCACAGCGTTCCTTCTTGCAACCGGGCCTGCACACTGCTTCCCTCCCTGCCAAATTGATCCTTCAGTCTACTTGCATCCAGTGAGCAGGTCGAATCAAGGACAGCCATGTAGAGCAGCCATACTTTGCGCGCGTACTTGCCCTGTGGCTGCTGATGCGCCGTGCGCAAGGTTGCGACTGCTGAAGCAAAGTCGCGGTCGAGATACTCGTGAGTCGCTTTCGTATAAAGCGCCTGGACTGCAGAGTCGTTCCTGAGGGAAGCGGGCTTGCTCGGGAGTACAGGCAGCGAGGGCATCTTGAGCGTGCGGGCGTTGCACTTGCTGGAAGTGGAGTTGCTGGATGCGACCTCATGGACCAGGACTACTCGCTGGAGCTACTCTGCTACTCAGCTACTCAGCTACTCTGCTACGTACATACCCAGCTCGAGGCTGCAGGCACATGCTGCTCCTCTGGCCACAAGCTCCTACAGAGGCCCTGGGCAAACTGTCTGACCGCTTTGCCAAGATACTGCAGGCTCAACACACAGCTCGCTACAGCTTGGTCTACCGTGTCCTGCGCAGAGGCACCGACAAGCTACTCGCCCTCACAACTGGCGACGACAAGCTTCATCTGATGCGTGACGATATCTACTGCGTCCTTGGCAGCGACTTTGGCAATATTCTAGCAAAGCTCAAGCTATGGACAGAACGGCAAACCTACAAGATTGAGGGCACCACATTTATCTTGGACGGGCAGACACTCAAGCTCGGTCAGCTCAGTCAAGGACCCACGACCCGCGGCCTTGTTCTGGAGTACGATGGTGACATCGACAAGCTTCTTGGTCCGCTCCGGCCATCCTTGTCGCGCGATGGAAAAGAAGCCATGCTCTCCAGCACCCTCACATTTCCACAATCCTACCTCGACCTGCTTCAGCGATTGTAGAGCATGTCTGCCATCCTGACCGCTTCACGCATACTCTTGTCATGCACACGCACAATGCGTGCACCTTGCCGAATACTCTGTGCAACAGCCACCGCAGTGCCAATCTGTCGCTTGTCAGGCTCTGCCACGCCCGTAATCTTGCCAATGAAGCCCTTGCGACTTGCTCCTACCAGCCAAGGGATCTTGCCACCCAGTGGCGTCTGCAACAACTCAATGTTTTGTTCAAGAGTCTTGCTGAAGGACAAGCCAGGATCCAGCACAAGATTCCAGGAGCGTATACCAGCGGCAATGGCAGCTTGATAGCGTTGCATGAGTTCTCGCATGACTGTTTCTGCGACACCATCAGGATACTCGCACAGCTGCTGCATGGTCTCGGGCGTACCTCGCATATGCATCAAAACAATAGGACAGCCAAGTTGTGCAGCTGTTGGCAACATGCCGGGGTCAGCAACGCCGGCACTCACATCGTTGATGATGCTTGCACCCGCTTCATAAGCCGCTCGTGCTACGGATGCGTCGAATGTATCAATACTAATGGGCATTGTGACGCCAGCTTGACGCAAAGCGCCAATGACTGGTACAACCCTGGAGATTTCTTCTTGCGGCGAAACGGCTACCGCACCCGGTCGAGTGGATTGTCCACCCACGTCAATCATGTCTATGCCATCCAGGTCTTGGCAGAAGTCAGCAACGCGATCGAGCGACTGCTGGCCACCGTCAGAGAAGGAGTCGGGCGTGGTATTGTAGATGAGCATGAGGTTTGTCTTGGGTTTAAGCCAAGGTTGGTAGAGCGGCAGACTCGTCTCTGGCTGCTCGTACCCATAGGCAGAGAGGTTTGTGATGCTATTGTTAGACATAGATTTGAAAAGGAGACATACTCCGATAACGGCACTTTGACAAAATCACGTTCAGCAATGCCAATATGAGGAATGGTCAGGTCCTGCGTCTTGACAATGTCCTTGTCATACAACAAGACATCGAGATCGATCGTCCGTGCTCCCTTTTCTATAGTCTTGACTCTGCCAAGCTCCTTTTCGATCTGCTGGCACGCTTTCATGAGCTGGTGCGGCGACAGAGAAGTCAGCACACAAGCTGCTCCATTGAGAAACGCCGGCTGATTAGTGACGTACATGGGAGCAGATTTATACAGCATGGATGTATTGATGACTTGAATGCCGCGCGCATCGAGCTGGTCTAGTGCTTGCTGGATATAGCGCTGCCTGTCTCCGAGATTGGAGCCCAGAGCAAGGTATGCAGTGTGCAGCTGCGGCAGGGTGCTCTGCTGCCGTGCATAGCGAGTGAAGATGCTTGAGCATGTAGCTTGAGATGTAGCAGGTCTCTTGAGAGTCTGCCTGAGCATTTTCTGGAGCAGCATCCTGGTAGAGTGGTGGTCAAGGTCAGGGTCATGTCGTCGTGTCCTTGTCACCAAGTCTACAAAGCACAGGAACACTCTACATCAGCAGCTATGGACTCTCCCGCAGTCTCACTCGATATCCAAGGCGCCTTGACATGCTCCAGACAGCGCTACCTTTTCCGCGGCATACGTAGACAGCACCAGACACTCAAGAACCTCGCCTTGCTCGACAAGCACGACAAGCGCATCACGACCCTGCGCGAGGTGTGCCATTGCCTTGCTGTATCTCAAGCTGATGCGTAGAGACTCGATGCAGCAGAGCAGGATCTCTTCAACCTGCGACATGCGCTGCGTGAGGAGGAGCAGAAACCAGCGTGGCCATCATGGACCTGCAGCGACAAGACCTGGCACAAACCATACGTGCAGCGTTCGCCGTCTCAGGTTTCGGTCGATGTAGGTGCATCATGTAGGCTTGCTGTACTGACGATAGTACACGATGGAATCACCCCGCGCACCCATACAAGTCTCACCCGCTAGACGTTCTTGGACACCACGGACATCGCCCCTCAAGCAGCAGACCAATCCCTTCTCTACACCAGACGTAGCAAGTGTGCCAACGTCGCCCGTCATTGTCAAGACTGAGCTGCTTGATCCGTTTGCTCAGCGTGCACCACCGCCTCGACTGCATCTTCCTATCAAGACCGTTGCTGTTGCTGCAGTCCCAATTGCTACGCCCATTGCAACGTCGGCCATCAAGCAGAAACGGCAATCACTGCTTTTTGATAGCAAACAGCGTCTCAAACGCGTGCTGCGTCTCAAGGTGTCTTCTCCGGTTGCGTAAATCCCGTCAGGGCGGTCCAGTCTACATCACCACTTGTATCAAACAGAGAATCTTCGTTTGGATTGTAGTCAAATTGCGGTTGCGCCTGTCCGTTGAAGAAGTCTTGATCCTTGGAAATGGCCGGCATTGTTTCAGTGTCCATAACCGACGCGTCCTCTGTGTTGCCTTGTTCCTGCTTCACTATGGGTGCGAGCGGCATTGCCAGGAGAACGGGCTGCATCATGGAAGGCCCGGGCCGCATGTAGGGTTCCTTATCCATCGGCACAGGTAGCTTCATGTTGCCCTCATCATCATAGTCATCGATGCGCACACGTTCTGCATCTTCCAGCGTCTGGCACATGCCTTCCAGATTCTTGACAAGCGACACTACATCTCCCTGAAGCTTCCGTGCACGCTCCCTGAATTCATCCTTGTGCTCCTGCGGCTTGTTGCGGCGTGTGAGGAGCGGCGAAATGAGGGCTGGAATGGCGCGACGCAGGTTTTGGATTTCATCTTGTATGGAGGCGAGCTTCTGGACGTGCGAGTAGTGAAGCGAAGCTGTCTCTGAGGTAGATATGGACGGTGTATGCGTGCGACCCAGCTCTGGCTCCATGCCTCGACTGCGGCCCAAGTGCTCAGGCGATGTTTTGGTCTCGTCGTGGTGTTGAGTCGTGCTTGAGCCTTGACGACAACCACACTCCAGCTGCTCGTCCAGTGTTAATATAGCTGCGACCAGTGCTGGTTCATTCCTGTCTCCGCTGTCTTCTTGATGTCGACGTCCAAAGAGGTACTCGCGGCTGCCAGTCAGCTGCACAAGTGGACACTCAACGGCAACAAGCTCGAACGTCAGCTGTGCTTCAAGGACTTCAATATTGCTTTCGGCTTCATGACCAGGTAAAATAAATCGGCTTTTACATACAAAAGCTCATGACCAGGGTCGCTATGAAAGCGGAGCGTATGAACCACCATCCAGAATGGAGTAATGTCTACAACAAGGTCAATATACAGCTCACAACGCATGACACCTCTGGATTGACACAGAAAGACATCAAGCTAGCACGGTTCATTGATCAAGCAGCAGCCGAAGTAGAGTAGACGTCTACGAAATAACAATCGCAGGATTCTCTTGTGTCGGATCTGCGAAGATGGCTGATTGCGGTTACCATGAACTCATTGCTGGACCTCTATCTGCAGGACTGTCTTGCGATGTATGCATCAGCACTGACTCTATGAACGGAGAAAATAAGGTACCGCCCCACTGTCTTCGCTTGGAAGCATGACTTGCTTGCTTAGACAACATCCATGGAATCATACGTCGGGCCAGTGGCATCTTGATAACTCTGTGTCTACGAGGTAAGTTGAAGTTCTCCATAAGTTTCAGCTTGACGGCTGACTCGGCAGACAGATTGATGACAGAAGCACAGCAATTCTATGGAATAGGCAAAAGGCCGTGATGAACTTGAACTAGTACATGCGGTTGACCACGACATCTTTCCGTCATCATGGAAACACAAGGCCACTATTGTAGTAGTGGAGGGAGCAAGCAAAAGAGTTTCGACGGGTCTAAAGCCACTTGCCTGGCAAGGCTTGACCGGTCTTGATGTCTGAATGGATAACGAGGCTCACTTCCATGCACACCTGTCTCTCACTGACACCCGTGTAGCCTTTTTTCTTGATGTGGAGGAGCAGAAATCCAGCATGTCCGACATTTGCATTTTGACTGCAAGCAACAATCATGAAATCTCTTTCGGAGATGTTCAGAGTCGAGACGGACCCAGTCTTGCCATGTTTGAAGAACCAGTTGTGGCCGTCTTTCTTTGCGGTAGAGTCGTCAGTATTATAAGCTAAGCGAAAGTCTTTATCGATGCTGATGCTCTGGTGACTCTTCGACGTCTGAAGTCCAAATTCAGCGAGCGAAGCACGGACGAAAGGAACGGAGCCTCTCCAAGGGCCCTTGTCAGTGAGTACCTTCAAGTCTTCAGGCAATGCCTCTGTTGGCGCAACGACGAGATGACCGTTGACGGGCACGATTGCACCATCTTTGAACTTGTTGACAAAGGGAGCAAGATCTGGGGAGTCCGTCGGAATCGAAGCAGTCAGCTTGAATGGGCCTCTATTATCAATCAAAGCGTATGGGATCAGCTGGCTGAAGGCAGTGTGTGTGGCCCAGAGGAGCACGATAGTGGTAGGTGTGATCATATTTCGCGGAGTCGAATGATCTTTTGTACGGCTAATTATGACTTCAGCTTAGATATGCACTGACTTTATATATGGAAACCCTTGGCGAAGATCGATGTGCTGACGTGTACGATGATGTGGCTTTGTTGTCAGGTGGACTAGTAGTGAGGCGTGATGGCGAGCATGAACGTACACAAATGTTGCACGGTAGCAGCGATGTGAAATTAGATAGTCAGGGGTACATGAATTCTGCTGCACTGGATTTTCGAGGGCAAGTAAACGCACGCGACCATGGTCTGCTGTCCACCAGAGCAGCCGCAGTAGACTCGCTAGACACCTTTGATGTCACGACGTGGTAGGCTGACTATCTCAACGAATAATTAGACCGGAAGAATGCTTACATTCATCATTTCTTTCGATCGGACAGCAGGCCCCGTCAGCCATATTCGCGAGTTACTTGCAGGTCCATCCACATGCTCATATACAGAGCGTAGCTGACAGACCATGTGATTGAGTTGTTTCACTTTGTTGTTAGCATACGAATTCATACGACCATGCGGTTGCCGTGCTGTAGAGTTGGGTCTAGAACTATATGGCCACATTGCAGTGTCACTTCACCTTGCCAAGCCAACAAATGCCTCAATGAGCCGTAAGCTGAAAAGGTGTGGTTCTGTCTACACTCATGCTTCTTGCGCCAGCTGATGGGTATGGTTGCTGAATACATTTTGCCGCTAAATCGAACTCTCGGTCAGCTGCTATACCTTGAGAAGTAAAAGAGCACAAACGGAAGGTGTCCATGTGCACGACGGCCATGAACAAGGCTCAAGTGCTTCTCAATGCTTGAGACGACGTGCAAAATCTTATCATCTTTGCCCGTTTGTTTCCACCGAGCAGTCAAAATGAGAAAATGCTTGTAGAAGTCGTCCCACAAAAAAGCTGACTATGTTCAAGTCGCACCAGACCAACGTTGAGGTGACAAAATCACAGCTCGCAGTCAGGTCTATAGAGTTGAAAGATAAGAATGCGATTAGGTATGAAAATGAAGGTAGAAAGTTGGCTGAGGAGAATCCTTTTTTTAGCGGCTACCAAGCCCGAACCGGTCTAGTCCCATTTTCGGGGTAACCTGTCATGATCTTCCGACGACTGGGTCAAAACGAGTTCCACAGCAGAGCATTTAGAATTGCCGTAGCTTTGTGCTTCGAGGACTGTCTCAATCTCGAGTGGCATGAAGTCGGGCTGGCCATTTTGGGAGTCTTCAATGCAAGCAACAAGAGGTTGTGCTTCTGTGTATTTGGTGTGAGGTACCAGGCGTTTGCCTTCTTGCCGAACGTGGTCGTCCATGTCAAGTCCGAAATCGCGGCCGCAGAACCATCGTTATAGGGGCCGTTCTTCCATTGGACGCATTGTTGACGGCGTATATGATTTGCTGGGAGAAATTGAGGGGTTTCTGTAAAGTAGGAAGACCAAGCTCAGCTGAAGAGCTCAGCACGAAAGGAACGAACCCTGGCCATGTCGAACCTCCGTTAGTGGTCACCTGCAGCTTGCTCTTCTCTTTGGGTGCAATAACAAGTCGTCCCTGATGAGGCACAATCTGCCCGCCTACAAACAACTGACTGATGCCGTGGTGCACATCCGTAGAAGGCGACTTCGTAATGGAGATGCTTTCAAGTAAAATGGGCTTTTATTTGGCGTAGGGGGAGAAGGCTTGCTGAGCACACTGGAAGCAGCCAGCGAAATGAGAATGGCGCTCGACTTGATCATGATGGCTGATTTGCGATGATGTGTCTTAATCTGCTGAGAAGATCACGACAAGAGCCTGGCTTTATAGACGAACGGTGCAGTACTGCTGCAGGTCCTAAAATAGGCACGCTTGAGTCTTTCAGACCAAATGATGTTTCGTGGTGAGGGAACACTCATGGCCATGCTTCACGCGTTGATCATGTAGCCGATTGGCCCAGTCCAGCTGTGGCCATAATGTCTGAAGTTCAGGAACCGCGTTCGCCTGAGCAAGAGGCATCATCCCCAGTTGATTGACGATGGATTGAGAAGTCAGCAAAATGCATAGATGGCCTTGATCTTGTCAAATCCAGGAAACATGACGACTCAATAGCTGAAGGAAAAGCCTGCATGAAGAGTGGTAGCGCAGTGTGGTGCATACCTGCGGTCGCATGCCTCGGAAATGAGTCAGCCATGAATATATTACTCAGTGTGGTTTTGTTTGTATGCGCAAGCCTAGGCTTTAGTCTGGCCTCAAGTCTAGACAGCATAAGTGGTCCGACGATACTACTTGAGGACCTCTGAAGCATGACCCCTGAGTAGAGGGGCACTCATGAAGGTGAAGTTGATGCATATGGTGGCCCAAATTGGTAGGTGCCAGCTAAAGATTGGCAGACCATGTGTCAATTTGTCAACTCGCCAAGTCACGCTAGCCAGTGCTTGAGAGCTGTCGAAGGCGCAAGCGTGAGAACTCAGATGATCGGGTCATCTCGAGGCGCACTAGCTTGAATCATGAGTGGTGCCAGTAGTGCACTTGCAGATCATCCAGCTTATTTTCAGTTGATACACGACTCGGTGTAGCGTAGCTGCTGCGGCATTCCGTGCCGAGTGTCCGCTCTCGCCTCAGTCTTAGTATCCGTGAGCTCAAGGAATCGTGTCAGGCTAGTGCGCGCTCTTGGAATTGTTCTGGTGCTCGCTTTGACGTTGAACGCGCCACCTGCCGCCTCGTCAACCTCAACTAGCAGCGGCGCGTGGCCGCTTGACATTCACTTCTGGAAGCCAAATTGTATATCACTGCCACTTAGAAATCTGGCAAGTCAAAGCAAAAGGTCAATTGACGGCAGTGTGTGTGGCCTTCGCTGCAGAAGTCAGCAGGACCAATAAGGACACAGATTTAGCACAGACTTAGCACATGATTGAACCTGGCTATCTATAGAAAGTTTCATGAGAACTGCATATACCCTAAGATGACACCTGCCAGATGTTGAACTATGGTGGCGAAGAAGGACTGAAGACAGTCGTGGCCATGTAATGGTTGTAGTTGTACTTGGTGATGGTGTTGCTAATGGGTCCCGGTCCATTGAGAATCTGTCCATTGGGCAAGGTGATGAACGGTGTGCCTTCCTGGAAGTTGGCAAAGGTCAATTGCGACAGGCCTGCTGTGTTGACGGTGAAAGTCTGCACCTTGCTGCCGGAGGTGAGAGAAAACGTGAATGGCACATCGGTTGACGTGGCGAGTACGGTGATGTAAATGTTGTCTGCCAGTGCACAGCCCTCAGCTGGCGTGTTGCCCGGTTGTCCACAAGCCGGCTTTGGCAGTGAATCCCCGGATGCCACTGCGTTCATCGAGTGCGGTCTGTATGAGAAGAAGATCCGATTGATGAACTGGGCAGGTGGCGATCCATTCTTGTACGTCTGAATAAAGTACTGGGTGATGGGCCCAAGGGCTTGGTGATTCATGTTGGGCGTCAAGGTCCAGTCCCTGGCTGAGGAAGAGCCTTCTTGGTAGTAGTCGCCAATTGTTGGATCCAATGAACCAATGTAATGTGACTCGCCATAGTCGTTCCAGGAGACAATCTGAACCATATCGGGCATGGCTGTGATGATATTTTGCCACCTGGCATTATAAAGGAAGTCGTCTCGGAAGATGAAGTTCTTGCTGCCGTAGTGTGTGAAGAAGAGAGGAGAAACGCCAGCCATGTGTACTTTGCCAGAGTAGTATGAGTATGGGTCATTGCCGAGCGTACCATACCTGACACTGGTGGAAGGGGATGCGTTGTCTCGTAGGTACATGTAGTAGTTAAGTGCATCGGTCGTCTTGGTCCACATCTCCCAGGTTGAGGCACCATCGAGAGCATCCCAACCTTGAACAGTGGCGCCACGCCCAGTGAATACAGGAACAAAGAAGATGCCAATATTTTTGGATAGCAGGTAGTTCTTGAAATACAGCCAGAGGCGTGCAGGCTCTGTTTGTTGGCCACTTGAGTAGTTCTCCCCGGTGAAGGTCGTGAGGTAGGAGCGGCCACCCATCTTGTACTGAGCGGGCGAGTTGGCAAATGGCACAACGAACGTATTCGCAAGTTGCTCGGGCGTGAATGAGTAGATGACGGCCATGTCGAGCGAAATGAAGACCTTGAATCCGAGGTTTGATGCTGCTTGGTACATGGTGGCCACTCGAGCTGGCTGCCAGTCTTCAAAGCCTACATTGAGAATGAAACCGTCAATGCCCATGCTTTGAGCAATCTGAATTTCCTGCTGGAACCAACTCAAACCTTGGCCGAACGTGTTGCCAATCATGAAATGAGCAAAGACTTGTCGGGTGTTGCGGGCAGCCACCACGGGCGTGTAGGGGCTTGCAAAGGCAACGGATGCTGCTGCTGCTTGCGCCATGGTTGAGGATGTCGTGGGTGGACGTGTTGTTGTAGTTGTCGCTGGACGTGTTGTTGTGGTTGTTGCTGGACGCGCTGAAGACGTCGAAGTCGTCGCAGGACGTTGTCTCGCTGATGCGGGCGTTGTTGTGACTGGAGATGGCCTAGCACTGGCAGGCTTTGTGACGATGGGAGCAGGAGCTGCACGCCGGAAGAGATGGTTGCCTTCAGCTCGGGCGCGAAGATAGTCAATCAGGCCTGCATCGGCCGTGGCTACGAGCAGGATGGTAGAAAAGAGCGTGTTAAGCTTCATGGCTCAGCTGGCAGCTGATAGCTGATAGCTGGTAGATAGTAGCTAAATAGAAAAGAGCGTCAGTGGTCGAGGAGACCGAAGGAGCAGGACCTATCTTATAAACAATGAGCAGAGCATATCTCGTAGTCGTAGACCCGTCAACCGTAGCGCAAATTTGGCCCGGTCGCGTCTCTTTTCTGGTCCATTTGCGGCGCGTCTTTCCCGCTTGTTGTTGTGCAACCTGCAACTGGCCAATCCAAAGTCGCCGTTGGCCCGTCGCCAGTGTGCCGTGGGGCCCAAAATTTGGCCCCGTGTAGGCGATTTTTTGGCTCGCCGTGCGCATCGCGGCAGACCCGGAAAATTTCGGCGGGCCGTTCCGGCGTACTAAAGGCGTGTGATTACCAGCGCGAGGGGAGACCAACGCGACTGAATTCGCAATTGAGCGCGACGTAAAGTACTGCGAACGTCACGTCTCCGCACTCGAAGAAGCAAGGACTCAAGGAAGGATCTATGCTTGACCCCTTCGTAGATGCGCGAGCTGGTCAGGGTACGAGTTATAAAGGTCTTTGCGGTTCCAGCCAGCATCTAGCACCGTATCGAAAATATCAATGTCCTCAGCGTTCTCGATGCCCTCTCCTGGCTCACAACGTCAACATTCTTCGACTTTGTTTTGAACAAGGAGAATTGGAAGCCAGTTAGGCCACCTGCAGCTGAGATGAGTGCTGAGGATGTCATAACACTAGTGCGATGGCCTGCTGATTCATAGCCGTAAACAATCGATTATACTGGTAATCCGGAGTACCCTTTAACATTCGTAGAGATGTTTTCTAGCGGCAAATATAGGTTGCGAGTCTACATAGTGCCACGGCGCAAAAACGCACGGAAATTCTTGCAAAATGCCGTGGCAAACCGTGGCACTATGTGCCAGGGGATTTTCGATCAGCCCGTGGCCGTGCGTGCCACGGTGGCCAGCCCTATGGATGGGAATGGGACGGGCCGATGCTTCCACTTCCGTATTGACACTATACTCAACTTGGCTCAATTGACTGCCTCAGACTGTCAGACTGAGCTTGGCGCCGGCTTGAATTCCCTGGCAAGAATGAATGTCTGAGAGAAGTGACTGCTATGACACCAGCTATTGAATACAACGGTCTTTCGTTGGCTATGGATATCCGCCTAGTAGATGCCCGGAATCATCTTGTACTTGACGCGAGCACAGTACTCATCCCAGTACTTGCCATACTTGGCCTTGCACCTGTCCTCCGACCTCAGGATACGGTGGTTGAGCAAGATAAACATGTACACCACATAGAAATACCCGAGCAGAGCATTGGGCCCAGTACCACAGCACAAGCACATAGCAAGGGAGATGAGCAAGTCGCCAAAGTAGTTGATCTGGTGCGCCAATCCCCACCAGCCAGACACGAGAAGCAGCGACTTGTGAGAGACACCGTCGGATGTCTTGTACGTAGTACGGATCACTTCTGCAGGCTTGCCCCAAATGTTGCACTTGCCATCACTTGAACGAACAATGTCCTTTTGGTGGTTTGTAGCACGGAAGATGTAGTAACCGACTAATCCAATAGCCAAAATGGCAACGACAGCCCAGTTGGCGAGATCAACAGGGTTGTAGTAGAGATACTGCGCCTGCAAGGTGTACATGAGTGGAAGCCAAACAAGATCTCCCCAAGCAAGGTAGAAGCCCATGTGGTCGTGAGCAATGTCAATCGTTCGTAGATACCAATCCTCGTTCCAGAAGAAGTCAATCACATACAACGCGTGCAGGAAGATGACAATCCACATCGAGTTGGTGACGTAGCCTATAGACTGGTACTGAGCAGCGGCAAAGGAAATGTCAATCATGGTCCAGGCAATGATGCCAGGGCGTCCATTGAAAAAGAGCTTGAAGTCAAACATCTCGCCGATGCGAGGGTTGAACTCAATACCCATAAAGTAGTCGTAGATGGCGCTACCGGTGAATTTGCGGTCCTCGGCATGCGAAGGCGCGACGTAGGCCTTGATGTAGCAGAACGTAGTGAGGCCGTAGCCAGCCAAATTGGCGAGCACAAACAGCGCAGACCAGTTGTCGGCAATGACGCTGAGCTTCCAGTAACCAAGGTAGGCACCACCCACAAACAACACGTGCGACAAGAGGTAACAAGAGAGACCATTGACGTAGTAGGGGAGCAAGTGACCGGCTGGCGTACGCTGGCCGTAGCCAATGGAACAAGGCACCGTCACGTACAAGACTGCCTGAAAGACGAGCCATCCAGCGTAAATTTGTGCAGCCTTCCAGGTTGGCATGGGCAGCCACGTCGACAAGAGCTGCTTGATGTGTTGCCAAGAACCGGCCTTGGCCACTTCAAGAGGCATGGTGAACATGTTGCACTGGTAGTGCGTGCATGATGCCAAGAACCAGTTCGTCATGATCGGGCAGAGCATGAGCATGAAGACGGCGCCAAACGTGGTGCCCCAGCTCGTTGCACCCTGTCGTCCCCATGAACTCGTTGGGGATGTGGGCTTGCTTGAGGCTTTGACAATCTCTGCTGGATTGACATCGACATTCGCCTTCTCAGGCGAAGTCTGACTGCGGCGACTGACCACCATCAGAGAAGTGCTTCCAGTGGTGTTGTTGTCAAAAGCTGGACGCGACTTTTGGACTGTTGGACGTTTTGCTGCTGACTCAGGAGATCAGGCCACAAATGTGAACTCTTATTACTCTCCTGCCTACAGTGCTTAGCCAAAGGAGACACCAATACACATATACAGTGCTCAGTCAAAGGAGACACCAATACACATGTCTACAAAGCATGCAGCGCTGAATTGAAGTACTACAATTTCAATCAATCGCTCTTCGCTTCCTATCCCTCAAGAATAGCCGGCAGTAAGTTGCTCCCAGACGACGAAGTCAGGCTCCGGGCCTCTTCGTCAGTCGCGTCCTCAATCTCCTCGTCCGCAGCCCCAAACACATCGTGATATTGTAAAATCAGATTCCGCATCACCGTCTGCACTTTGCCAAGGTCGTTCATGCTGTTGGCAAACGACATGGCAGAGGGCACCGGCTGCAAAACATTCGGCCCAAAGACAATGGCCAAATTGTGAGCATACATGTGGTTGGTAGACTCATAGTCGGTGATTTTCTGCAAATGTTCAAGCAGCCGTCGCAACAATGCAAAGTTGGGGGCCGGCAACTTGTAAATCAAGTCTCTGAGTTTTGCGTGTTTGCCTGTTGGATCTTTGATGTCCACTGTTGCAAGAAAGTCGGCATACAAGTCATAAGTCATGACTGGTTCCGGCAACTCGCGCAGCCACAGCTTAAATGCACTAGCGATGGCGTGAATGTCTGACCACTGCTCGTCTTCCAAGTCGACCGGCCTGCCTGTATCGAAACACTGCTTCAGCCTATTGACTGTGGCAAGCGAACCGGATATGCGATAGATGCCAACCTCGTCGAGGCCTTTTCTCTCGACAGCATCCATAAGTTGCAGCGCTATGCGCGGAACGGCACAGTCCTCGCGAGCACAAAGCACATCTAAATTGACGCCAAACATGGCTGTTGACACATTGAGCACTTGCGAGTTGCGCGGAGTGAATTGCGGTACCTCAAATGGCCGTTTCCGGTCTTCCAGTATCATGCTCTGCCGCTTGCGAGCACCGTCGATGGATGCCCAAGTCAGCCTCTTGACCCATTCTTCTGCTTCATGCAGCGTAGGTGCTTGAACGTAGGTCTCGATGCCGTCCTCAGAGCGAATCATAAAGGTGAAATCATACTTGCTGATGAGGCGAATATGTGCCTTGACGAGATCCGCAGTCAGCACGGGCTTGGTCCCCTCGCGTACACTGCAAGTCTCTGGCAATTCTGCTGGGGGTACAGTGCGTATAATCGGCATCTTTTCCGCCCATGATCCAGTAATGGCAACCGATAATGGCCGTACAGCACGTAGCAGGCTGTTCATGCCATAACGAGAGCGTGTTGCCGATGGTCGACGCGATGCTTCGAGTGAGCGTTGGAGCTCCATTTGCTTGCGCTGCGCCGCTCTGCGAGATTCCTTGAGCAGCCGCTCCACAACCTCTCGTTGCTTGAGATCTCGACGAATCTTTTCCTGTTCAAAGACAATCAAATTGCCAAAGACGCGGTGGAGCCGCTTTTGCTGGTTCTCCTTGTTGGCAGCATCGCGCACGGCTCGTAGTTCGTGGCTCTGCACGGGATCAAGCAGAAACCTGAAGCCATTGCCAGTGTCGGGTCTTGAAGTGAAGGGTCCAAGCAAGTCCAGGTTGGCGAGCAGATTGTAAATGTACTGCCTTTTGTCAAAGTTGAGCAAATGTGGGCTCGTGATGAGTGTATCTGGCAAGCAGCAAGCAATTTCGAGCATGCGCTCGGTCAACCAGCATGTACAAGGCACGAGCGGTCCGTCAGTTGTCTCCACTTGCACGCGTGAGACGAGTTCCATGATGCTGCCGCAGTAGTCGCCATTCCCGAGTGTCTCTGAGATTTGTGACCAAGCAAGAGAGAAGGCGCGACTAGTGGGATGAACAAGTCCAGCAGCAATAGCAGAGGCTGCAAAGGAAGGAACAATTTGGATCTTTCGTTCTCCTGTGCCAGAGACAATGTCAAATGGTCGCATGCGAGCGCCACTGATAGCCAACATTTGCAAGAAAAAGGTTATTCGATTGCTGCGTAGAGCATGTTCAATGTTCGGGTCCGTTACTTGAGCAACGACCCAGTTTCTCATATGCATGTGCACGTCAAACAGGACGCGGATTGGTGATGGGAAGAAATTCACGAGAGGCTCTTCTGTGCCAGACTTGTTGAGATTTTGTAACAACAATGCGCAATCAGCAATTTGCAAGTCGTGACTGCCAGTGTAGTCGAGTGGCATAAAGAAGGCTTTGGGGTCGAGCGATTCGAATTCAAGCAATTCATAATAGCGCATCCAGTCGCACAAGGTGGCTGTTTCCAGGACTGCCTCGATAAGAGAGTCAAGTGCGGTGAGTACTCTGGCAGCGTCCTCTGACGAAAATTCAAATGTAATGTGAAATGGCGCTTCTGCGGGCTCAAGCCAGGGCCAGGCGCTGGGCGTGTGGTGTATTCTCAACAACTGCCTTCTCAGTTCCTTCGCATCGTCTGCAGGCAATGCTGCAAGCAGCGGCACAAAGGCATCCTGTACAGCGGTACTGAAAAAGTCGCTGGCAAAGTGTGTTTGCCAAGACGTGAGAACTTGGAGGACGCCGGCTGGATGGAGACTTGCGCGTGCAGTGAGTAACTGCATAAATTCATGGGGTGCACAATAAGAGCGCATCGAAGCGAGCAGCATCTTGATGTACTCCGCGCGATCCAAATATATTTGATCAAGGTTGATGGCAGGGCCAATCAGCGGCAGGAGCGTGACGTCCTTCAAGTTTGTCAAATCAGACACTGCCAGGTCAACGAGCATTGCAAGGGATGCCGCTTGGACCACGCATTCACGTTGTCCACGTTTGCTGCCTGGACGACTGCCTGGCTCTTCCTCCATCAACAGTGAACTGCGCCTCGAAATTATGGAATCGCGTTTGCGAGTCTCCATAATGATGCTCTGAGGCCTAACTTTGGCTGCACGCTTGCCTTGTGCAGCATTGCGCAAGACGAAGGAATCATCAGAGGCTGTCAGCTGATTGTCTTGCACGCCCGTCAGATCCTTCAGGTGCCGAAGCATTTTCCAGTCGCTGTGGGAGGCAGCATGGCGCGCACGCGTTGTTTCGTCCAATGCATCAAGACCTGTCGTGTAGTGACCTGCACGCTGAGTGGGTGGAAAAGAGTTGAGGCGGCGTAGACCGGTCGTCTTGTTGGGAAGCTTACGCGTCGGATCGCTGAATTGAAGCAAGTCGCTCGCATCAAATAGGCGGTAGGTCGGAAGCAGATCTGTAAAGAGCAAAGGAAGGAACGCTGCCGTACCAAGTCGGAGCTCACACAAAGTCTTTCTCTCATGCAAGTCGTCAATTGCAAGATTAGGCTCGCATAGGAAGGATGTGTCAAGCAGTGCCGGGCTGCAGAGGTCTCGTGTCTCCATGGGTAGCGTATTGAGCCGCTTGAAACACTCCTGGAAGCTTGCTAGTCTTGGCGTTGACGCTTTCAGGGCAACCTCATCTTGAAAGACTTGCCAATTATCGAGCGCATCCGTCACTGCTTCGTACGCCGCAGCCACTTGATCAAGCTGAACATGCTCCCCGTTTGCCTCGTCGCGAATATTGTCTACTGCATCGCAGAGGTCGCCATAGAATGGGACAATCTCATGTGCGGCAGCAGTTGTATTTGCAGCACTCGGCGCCAAAACATGCGCACTGGCCATGTCCGCAAGCGTACCGCCCAATGTACGCCTGAAGAGATCGCGCACGACAGAGCCCCATTCCCTTTCGACCGTCATGCGCACACGCGCATCCATCTGTGTCCACATTTGCGTGAGACGCGCCACAGAAGGCGCACACATGGCCATAACAACCGCAAGCCAGCCCGTCATGTCGCCGGCTTTCTTTGAGGCAAGAGCGATCTTGATCCATTGCATACAAAGAGCAGCCCGCTGCTCTGTATCAATTAATGGGTCCAATAATTGTTGAAGTACAATAAAAGTAATGAAATGCATTTGCCGTGCACTAAACAAGAGTGGGTTGCGTGTCAGCTGTGCGAAAAAGAGAGACTCATCGCTCGAGGGATTCCAGGCCTCGAAGAAGAAGCGATGAAAGAGGTGCAATTGCGTGGCAAAGATAGAGGGGTTGAGTGAGAGAACCACACTGATTGTCAAACCTTCCTGCAGATCAGTGGCGTCCGCTTGACACTCTGCCGACTCCATGCTAATGACACTCAAGAGGTTGGCGCGTCTCTTCCATAGATCGTCGACGAGGGCTGTTTTTTGCGACGGCTCGCAGCGTTCAATGAGCTTTAGGATGCCTTCAACGCAAGGCGCGTCGAGCAAAACAGAGGATGCAAATTTGAGAATGCCCTGGACAAGAAGGGCAGGACTGCTTGTCATGTGCTTTCGAAACTCAGCCAAAATACTTTGTACAGGATGCCAGAATCCCATGGTTTGCAACAGGAGTGTAGATTGCGGGTTGTCTGGTTGCTCTAGTATATGCTTGCACAAAGCAGTGGGGTTGCCAGAGACAAGGGTGCCGTCCTCCAAAATCAATCCTTCTTTTGGCGAAAGGAGCATCGGTGCTGTTGCAGGCCGAGAGCTTTGTCTAATGGCTTGCTCAAATTCACTGACGAATTGTGTTGGGTTGAGATATTTGAAGCGTCGCGTCAAGTCTGCATAACGCAGCTGGATAAGTTCGTCAACGCCAGTACTGTGTATGCTTGCTTCACAGTGCAAAACACTCATCCTCGTCTCCAGGGTCCAGCTCTCGAGGCGTTTGTGCACTGCCTTGTGGCAGAGGAGTAGTTCGCCATCAACAAAAAACGCTATGCGAGGACTGCCCTCTTCCTGCAGTCGATAGCTCGACGAGAAGCGCTGTGGTGTGGTAGACTTGAGATCAAAAAGGATGTTTCGAACGGATTCGTCAAAGTCTGCTGGATGGAGTTGCTCCTCCTGCGTGCCCATGAGGGCGGCTGATAGACCTGAGCGTTGAGCCATGTGTACATCAAAGGCGCGAAAGGGTACATCAGACGGCGGCTTGAAGAAGTAGAGCTTGCTCTCTCTCAGCTGATGTTAGTCGTGTTGCCAATAAGGGGCCATACATAGATGCGCGACAGTTTCCACTGCGCTTCCTTCTTGCTCGACTTGCGATTAACCCAGCCAGATTTGATGATTGTATGGCCTGCAAAGGGTGTTTCCTCTACAGGCCGCAGAACCTTGTCTTCTAGCACGTCGTCGCGACTTACGAGCTGCGTGAGATCATTCATACTCCGTGACAAGGCCTTGTATTGTCGACTGGCAAGCGAGGTGCGCAGCGGGCTGCTCGATATAGAAAGCGAGGCTCCAGGAACTGCAAGCGAGTCGCGCACAGAGCCAGACGATGAAGAAGGCTCAGGCGAGCCGGTTGCGACGCGCCGTTTGCGACCAAAGAAGGAGGTGAAGCCACCGCTGCCAGACGCGGCTTTCTCATCGAGCGAGCTGGATGTGAGGTCCTTCCTGCTCTTTGAGGATGGCATGAGGCCTGCGGTGGACCCTATGTAGTGACGGCAGGGGTATTATGCGGTGTTCATGACGATGATGCTGGTTGCTGCGGTGTTTTCGGGGGGGTTTCGTGTTGTTGGCGACCTGTTCAGGGCAAGTTAACCATTACAGCATGCTACATCGCCTAGTCGTCGTTGTCCCAGCCCGCAGACTGCTGTGGCACTTTGGGCCCGCCTGCCACTTTGCTCATGATGATCTGGTCTACGCTCAGCACCGTCAACGCAGCCTCGGTCGCCAGTTTGATGGCCCATGCCTTGGCTGCCAAAACATCCAGCACACCGGCCTTTTTCGCATCCACCATGCCCGTCTCGCTCTCTTCCACATCCAGCCCAATCAAACCATGCTCGTGCTTGTGATGCGCTGCATGCAGCCTTGCAAGCACTTCAGAAACATCCAAGCCGGCGTTTTCTGCCAATGTCCTGGGGATAATTTCAAAGGCTTGTGCATACTTTTTGATGCCATGCTGCAGCAAGCCAGGTGTGCGGTCGCCTAGTGCTTCGATCCGCTTGAGAAGTTCCATTTCCGTAGCACCAGCGCCAGGAACAAGCCGTGAATCCTTGACTAATGCCTTGACTACATTGACGCCGTCGTCAATAGCACGTTCAATGTCATCCAGGTGATTTTGGGTCGCACCTCGAATCACAATCGTTGCCGTCTTGGTTTGTTCATTTTCTTGCCTGAACACAGTGACGCGGTCGCCGCCAATCTCAATCGTCTCCACCACATCTACCGTGCCCGTCTCTTCTGGCATGGGTGCGCCAACGCGTGCGAGAGGTGTAGCACCAATCACGCGGCACAAACGTCGCAAGTCGAACTTTGAGAGGACCTTGATGACGAAAATGCCGTATCGGTTGAGGTAGTGCAGCATGAGGTCGCCCAGGGCAGATCCAGTCACCACAACGCGAATACCGGCATCGTAAAATTCCTTTACGATCGCCTCGAGCTGATTCTCTTCTCCTTTTGTAAAGTCCAGCATCTCCTTTGCGTTGTGAAGCAAGACTGTGCCTTTCGTCTCTGTTTGTGAAATATCGAGTGGGCATGTGTAAACGGCGACTTTGGCCTTGGATGCCTTTTTGACGACGCCTTCTGCTTCTCGTGGAAAGACCATACCCTTGATGACGCGAGATTGCTGCAGACTGGAACCAAGCACTTTGACGACACGAATCGAGTCGACATTAAAGTTGGCCGGGTTCTTGGGGAGGATAGCGAGGATTGCTTCACTCACAAGCTCACCGAGTAGCTCTTCATTTCCATATTGCTTTGCACCGATAGCAGTCCTGACGGCCTTGGCGAGTTGCTTTTCATCGCGCAAATCACCAATATCATCCACTGCCAGCTGCTCAATCGTCTCTTCACAAAATTTGCCGGCCACTTCGAAGCCTTGAATGACTTCTGAGGGGTGTAGGCCAATTGTCAACAACTGACCTGCCTGAGCAAGCAATTCTCCGGCAAGAATGATGACGAGGTTAGTCGCGTCGCCCATTTCCGCCTCTTGCTGCTGGCTCGCCATAACCAGGAGTTTTGCTGCTGGGTGAATAACTTCGAGTTCACGCATAATGGTCGCTGCATCGGCCGTCAGAATGACCTTGGAGAGGTGGTTGATAATGATTTTATTGCGTCCATTTGGGCCAAAGGATGTACGCAAGATTTCAGTCAGTTCGTGTACGGCGGCAATGTTTCTCTGCACGGCATCCTCGACGCCCTGCGAGGAGCGATAACCGTCTTTGAATAGCTGCTGGCCAGGAGGCCGCGGTACTTTGAGGGACATGATGCTCTATGGTCTACTGCTTGCTCAAGTTTTGAGTTGAGTTGAAGAAATTCGCGTCCGCACGTGCACCCCTGAACGATTTATATCCTCTAGTAATACATGTGTAGCATTAAATACGTGCTTGGGCGTTGGAACAATGAGCTGGTCTGCTCTTCTCTTGTCTGCTGTATGCCGTATGACTGTAGCTTCGATCACATCACCGGTCGCGGGTACCTATTGTCAATAACCTTCACTATATCATCCACTTACCTGCCGCACGATCCTCTATCGCCCTGAGATCAAGAAAGAGATCACGCTGCTCCTCCCTCAGACGCAAACACTCATACTTGAGCGCTTGAATCTCTGCCTGTGTCCCTCGCTGTGCCATGCTCGCCGCCAATAAAGCCCCCGCCAACGATGACGCTCCAAGCGCTGTCACTTGAAGGCCTGCTTTCCGGACTGATGCAAGAGCAAGACGTGCCATGTCTCGAGCGCGTTGACGGTGCTGGGAGAAGACTGCTGTCGAGACACGAGTGCGAGTCGGTGTTTGGCGGAAGAACGCGGGATACAGGCGCCGGCTCCACAGCGTCGTCTACGAGCAAAACGACAAGCAAGTACAGCAGAGACCACCACTGCATGAGACGGGCTCAGCTACTCGCAGCGCATAAACAAGCTGCTCAACCAGAGCATGTCACTGCCTTTCGAGCTGCTGAGAAAAAGTATAAATCAAGGGTCCCACCACCCGACTATAGCCAGGTCATTGAAGTGGCTACATTGCCTGGAGATGCAATCCAAGTAAGCTGCGTGATTGATGGACAAGAGCTCTTTGGGCAAGACCTCAAAACATGCCTGCTATCAGGGCATCCCGGCATTGTTATTTTGCCAGGCGCTCTGAAACCAGAAGCACAGCGTTTGCTTGTTGAAAAGCTCCTCACCAACACTGCTAAATCGCCGAATGCTTGCAATCTAGACACACACTATGTCATGCCTGAACGCGGCCTATGGGCTTGCTATAAAGATGCCTTGGACGGCCACGACACACTGATTCAAGCCAAACATGAGCTGGAACCCACCACCGAAAAGCTGCCAGATGGCCGTCGCTTGATTGACGGGACGCCAGACTTGTCCATGTCGGCGAAAAAGCCTGCTCCTCCATCTCAAACTGTGCAAAGCGAACTTGCTTCCACACTCATGGCCAAGCTACGTTGGACAAATCTTGGTCTCGAGTACCACTGGACGAGCAAGAGTTATCAACTTAATGATCCGATACCTGTGCCACAAGAATGGATAGACCTCTCTCGCGCAGTCGTCACTGCTCTAGGACTCGACTTTCAGCCGGAATCCGGCATTATCAACTACTACCAGCTCAAGTCAACACTCATGGCGCACGTGGATCAGTCAGAAGTCGCTCAGCAACCTCTCGTTTCTGTATCGCTTGGTCATTCTGCAGTCTTTTTGCTAGGTGGCGAATCGCGTAATGTGCCTCCCACCGCCCTGTATCTACACTCTGGCGATGTCCTCGTCATGAGTGGCCCAGCTCGCCGCGCCTTTCACGGCGTTCCACGCATCATTGAAGGTTCACTGCCTGTGCATTTTCAAAATTGGGGTCACTATACAACGTATCTGAGTACAACGCGTATCAATGTCAACATTCGTCAAGTCTTTTGACAAACTTGCGCCTGCGGAAACGACCAGTCCATGAGATTTTGCGACAATAAAGACTCGGCACTCCAACCATTGTTGGGACTGCCACCTTTGTCGTTGACCTTTAAACTCCAAAATGCACCACCTGCTTGCTGTTCCCATAAACGTTGCTGAGTTTGCCAAAAGGAAGACCGCCAAGCGTCCGTATTTTGGTAGGCGCCTCCCACAGACAAGCTATATTCGCCAATAAATACTGGCAGTTTTGATTTCGTCTTTGCTACGGCACATGCTTGCTGCACGGCCCGCTCAGAGTTGGACAAGGCGCCAGTGTAGTACTCGTGCACATCCAAGACCCAGTTGTCTTTATTGTTTTTGCCGTAATCTGACCAAGACTTGATGCCCTGAAAGCCATCATGAAACATAATGGGCATGCTTGCGTTTGTTTTTTGCACAATTTGCTTGGCGGACTTGAGGTAGGCTTCATACGTCTTGCGGCGATCTTTGGTTGTGATGTTGGGCTCATTGCAGAGCTCAAGCGCAGCAACCGAGCCTCGATATGGGGATGCTTGAATGTAGCGCATGGCCGCCTGCACCACATCGAGACTCTTTTGCTGATTTGCTTTGCTAAACCACCCAATCTCGCCTTGATGACCTGAATGGTCCTTTGCATTTTGAGAGCCAGGGAGGCCATGCAGATCCAGCACCACATGCAGCCCATGCAATGACGCCTGCTCCATGATGCGCGTGACGTGGTCCATCTGGTTGCTCATGACATAGGGCTCATCCACCGCAGGTGCAACAAGAGCCCAGTGTCCGATAGGTATCCGCAGCAGATTAATGCCCGCCTGCTGCAACGCTTGAATATCACTCGCTGTGACATAAGTTGTCCAATGCGCCTGCAGCTGCGCTTCACAAGCTTCTTTTCCCAAGGTTGCACAGAATGACCATTCATCTGCCTGTGCACCGGGCGCCGCTTGTTGATAGTAGCCTGGGTCCATCCATTCTTCTAGAATGAGCCAGTTGCCGAGATTGACGCCGCGCGCTTTGAAAGCCTGCCAGAATGGATTTGCCGCTGCATGGACGCTTGCAAGAAGCACGAAGCTAGAGAGGATGCGCATTGACAAAGGTGTAGTCTGCAGGCATCTCTCTGTCTGCAGGTCCCATGAGATGAAGGCATCCTGGTGATGGTCGGCTCAACTGAGACACGCCCAGCCCCCGACGACCAAATGCGACACAGGCATCAGATGGGAGGCCGCTTTGCTCGGCCAAGGATTTAGCTTTGCCTATTGCGCATCGTGTGGTGCTACTAGCTTGAGCATTCATCTTGTTCGTAGTGTCAGGTGTAAATGTCGAATTGACGTCTAGTTGACGACCATGAACTTTGACCCGTTGCGACCGACATTTGTCACAGCGGGTCGTGGCGTCAAATGTATGATACTTGCTCGTATAGACTCTTTTGCCCATCAGGAGCAGCCCTTTATTGACTGCTCGAGTCATCTCAGCATTGTCATAAGTGGAGAGCACCATGGAACCACACAGAGCGTCTGACTGTCGCGCCTGACTCGTAAGCCAGAGCGGCTTATGGCTCGAGGTGAATTGTTTTAGTTCACGCAGTTCTTCCTCGACGCTATTGAAGGGTCCTCTGTGTGAGCTCAAGTGGCCATGAGGCAGACATCAAATACTGAAGCATTTTTATGGGCTATCTTTTGTGGTAGTAGCAGACGCAGCACGCTACGTCAGTTACAATGTCGCCCAGCGGATGACAGCTCGATGACAGCAACCAACCACCCAACATGCCAGGACTCCTTTATGGCCTCATCTATGGCAACAAGTACACGGCCGACGATATTCCTGATCAAACAGGCAAGACAGTCATCGTAACAGGTGGCAATACGGGCATTGGCTACGAAACGGCGCTTCAGAATGTATGCAGACGCTCATTTGACAGATAAGCTGACACCAGGCTCTCCACGGCGCCAAAGTGTATATTGCTGCACGTTCACAGTCTCGTGCTCAAGGAGCCATCGAAAAGATTCGTGCGCAGAAACCAAGTGGCTCGGTCGAATGGCTCAAGCTGGATCTGCAAGACTTGGCGAGTGTTCAAGCAGCTGCCAAGGCATTCAGCAAGAAGGAGAGCAAGCTGGATGTGCTTTACAACAATGCAGGCATCATGGCATCACCTTATCAATTGACCAAGGACGGTATTGAGAGCCAATTTCAAACCAACCATATCGGTCCGTTCCTCTTCACCAATCTCCTTCTGCCCAAGCTCAAGCAATCGACTGACGCCCGCATCGTCGTCACCTCTTCATCAGCACACGGTATGTATACTGCCAATGAAGTTTCCTACACAAGTCTCGAGCAAGTCAATAGCCAGCACGGCTCTACCTGGACACGCTACGGTCAGAGCAAGCTCGCCAATGTCTTGTTTGCCATGGAGCTCGCCAACAAGTTTCCAAACATCAAGACGAATGCCTGTCATCCAGGTGTTATCAATACCGAGCTGAGTCGTGGTCCAGGCGCTTCGTACGGCAAAGTCGTGCAAAAAGTCATGGAGGGCACCATGTGGTTCGGCTCATCTGCTCTTGGTGCAGTCCTGTCGCCACCTCAGGGAGCCCTTACACAGCTCTTCCTGGGTACTGCATTGGAAGTCAAGAGCCAATCGATCTCTGGCAAGTACTATCAGCCTATTGCAGTGGAGAAGAAGCCAGAAGCATCGGCCAATGCGGAGCAGGCTGCCAAATTGTGGAAGACGAGTGAAGCAATCTTGAAGGAGAAGGGTTTCGGCTTGACGCTATAATAAGTCTCTTATCTGACCTGAGACATCTCTTTGTTTCTTGACGCGTCTGCCTAGACGTCGCCCGCAGTCTTTAGGGCTTTGGCACTATCTCTTATTTTACTGTTTTGTGGATTCTATGCATAGTCGATGAAGATAAAGGGACAGCATTCTGCGGCCTTGTTCTTCCTTTACCAAATGTGTGCTTTGGTAGGATCATCTACTTTTACCTCTTCTGTTGTCTAGTGCCTTCTACGTAAGCTCTCTCTGCCCTGCCTAGTCACCTCTCGTTACACCGTGACTCCCCGTCTCTCGATTTTTGATGGTGGTAAGGATTGAGGTTCGCGACCAGGCAAAGGATGAACCAGCATTAGCAAATTGCGAATATCGAAGGAAAATTTATCAGAAACAATTTGCATATATATAACGTTAAGGTATGCAAAAGTCATCCAGCTCGTGTAGCTCAGTTGGTTAGAGCGCGGGACTGTTAATCTCGAGGTCCCTGGTTCAAACCCAGGCGTGAGCGGGCAATCTTTTTTCCATTCTGATGGAAGCACAATCACTTTTTGAGAATTCCAATTTTCAGATGGAGTGCATATATACGGCGTCTAATTGGTGGTGCCAGGCCATGCCACTAGCATGCACGCGAGGGAGGAGCCTCTGACGCCATCTCAGAACTGAATATTCTTTGTGTGAAGCTGCAGAGCAGGTGAAATGACAACGACGTCGTCGTCGCGGCCGATTGATGATTATGCGTGCAGGCGCGTAGCGTACCGTATAGATGCTAGTCTGGCAGTGCGAAGACACCCAGAGATAATCGTCTAGCGGCAGCTCAGGAGAGGTAGTTGGTCGCATGTAGCTGGCATAACGTTGGTGGAGATAAAGCGTTTTGAAGCCATTGCTGAAGAAAACTCCATGTTGCTGAAGAAGACAAAAATACTGTACCCATTGCTTCAGAAGGCAAAGGGACATGAGCCACGGCTCCTAGGGACATGTAAATTTGTCGTGGTTACCAGAAATAGCGAGAGAATGCGTTTCCTTTGCCTCCATGGCCCTTACTGCGACCGGTGCCTGAAAGAAGTGCCTTGCAAGCCAATACGAATGCCACAATCAGTGAGCGCCCAGGAGAAGAGGATGCTGACGTTGCGTATGCTTTGATGATTCATACTGCGATCAGCGTTGTCGTTACGAATGCTTTGATGTCCCGAAAAACGACGCTCAATGAAACCAGGGGTCGACTCAGTATCGTCTCTACTACAAGGAAACGCACTCATGAGTAGTCTTGGCAGGCAGGCTTCGGATATCTTACATCAGAACGAAACGATTCGACGATATTTGCAAGACTTTGAGCAGCACGTTGTGCACTTTACCGGCCTAAGATCGACATAGCCACCCCAAGAGCTTTGATAGAAAAGAGTTGACAATTTTTATCAACAACAGGTTGTCCCAGGTTCTTCTTGAAGTGAAATTATCGTCACTGCGACCAAATGTGTTGCTTTGCGTGCAGGGATGAATTCAGTACCAACCTTGGCACGCCGACAGTGTGTTCAATCACGCGAATTGTCGAATGCTCTTGCAGGAGATACTTCCGTAAAAGGCTGAAGTGAAGGACCTGCATTATTTCGTATTTAATTGAAGCACTGTGTATCTTGTCAACTCAGCTGATCGCAGCACGCTAGTAGAGGAATCTGAAGTGGCGCATTCACTTGTCTCAACACTCTTAGTCGTCCGCTTAGAGAAAGGAGCTCAATCAACATCGTCGCTTTCTGTCCCTCCTGAATCTCACTGTTGACCTTCACTTCTCATTGGGAGTCAGGAATCTGTGGCCTTAGGTACTCACATTTATAGCAATAAGTTTGTTGTTGAGCCAGGTCGCAGGTTACAGACTTCTCAGCAGCAGAGTCCATATTTACGACGTGAGAAATCAAGGGAGACCAACCATATGAGAGATGAACTGTTCTACCACCGCACAAGGCCCTTGCAGACGCTTGACCTTGCCGTCATGAAAATATGCAGTATGCCTTTTCGGAATCGGTGCGTTTGCCGTGGAGGGTCCGTGATCAAAATCAGGCGTCAGTGCTACGTCTCTATGGTAATATCGCTAATGAAGACTGGTGTACACTAGTGACTCGTGGATTACTCGCAGGTCATAAACTGGTAATGCTCGTGAGAGCCTGGAGCAAGCTGGAATACCACTTCCAGACGCTGGTGATTACTGTTGCTTACACTTTAGCTATGCATAGAGATATCACGTCCATGTAGACATCTACGCTAACATTTGCCCAGCTCATGCACAACGCTTGAGATGGAAGCAATTTGATCTATGACGTGTACCAAACCACATGATTCCTCGATCTACATGGCATGACTACCTGCAAATTGGTCCATCGTTCTGAAAACGGTAGCCCTCTGCTCTTCAACGAGAGCGGCTCTGTTTCCAAGGCCTCAAAAAGTAAGGAAGTCGAGTCGTCCGTGTGATATGCTCATTCTGAAGTTGCAATAATCAGCCTTGCAAACACATCTTTCAAACATGAGCTCCGACAAGGACGTAACTTGGTCTCTTGAGGGCATGGATACGCGCCTGTTGCAGCTAGGGGACAGAATCCTCGGGCACGCAGTCAGTTAGTCGATTCTTGACATCGGCAAGCAATGCAGGCTCAGAACCTTTCGAGTGCCATGTAAATCGACGCAGGAGGCGCTTCAGAGGAGTCAACTTGATGCTTTGGCTGCTCTCAGGTGCCGCTACTGCTTGACTGACGGAGATGGCTTCCGAGGATCTTCTCTCGCGTGCACGCCGTCGTATGGCCTGCTACTAAATTAGCGCGAGTACGAAAGAAGAAAAGCTATCCATTGCTCAATACGCATGAAGGAATGTAAGCGCATCTCTGACGAGCGATGATCAAGCGATGCGCAGAGTGTGCAAAGTTCAGCATCGCATTGAAGGCAGTAGAGCGCCATTTCTTGCGGACCTTCTAGGACGTGCCGCGCTCGCAGACAAGCGTTGGCTGGTAGATTCATCGACTGGTCATTGGGTACATATCAAGCAATAGCAATAGCAGTAGCAGTACTCGGGGAGTAGGTATCCGACGGATACTTTTCCGGAGTGTACCGAAGCCAACCAGAGCATCACCGTGAGAAATGTTCCAAGCCAAGCGGATTACCGGAGCCAACTGACTTACAAAGTTGCATGAAGCAGGACTACCAGCGGTCATGAAAAGCGAATTACTGAGCCACGCTCACCGGACGATACACAGTCAAGCGCTGTTATCAAGTGAACAAGGGCCAACACTCGCTGATCATCAAGTTTAGAAGCTAGTTATACTGGATCTGATAGCCCTCAGCTGCCCAAAAAGCGTGCTTTTGCTTTCATCGGCGCTGTTTTCGTTTATGCGGCTTGCCTGCTCTTTTCTTGTTGAGCTCTGTTCCCCCAATTAGGCCAATGGGTCCAAGTAGACAGCAAACTGGGACAATGACCTGCAATATATGTCTTTGCTCGCTGAGAGACATTGCGCCGCACGACAACTTGGTCTTCAAGACCTTGATATCGCAAAATGCCTGACGTCGTGTTCAAATAGATAGAGAGCTTCCTCATAGCTCACTATCGCATTGTCATAATCAGTCAGCGTTTTCAGGCATAAAACTGAAAGAGTGTAGCGCTAGCGAATCTTGAGCTTCGTTGACTATGGCGTTTTGCTCCTTTCCGGCCAGCCTTGCCACTTCAGGACGAGATGAGATGACCAGCACACGCATCTGCTCCACATCGTCTTTCTGCTTGTAGACAACACTCATTGCCCTTGAGCTTACATGTTCGAGCTTGTGACATGTCAAGCTGCTCAGTCACTCTTCTCAAGACATGTCGCCCTCTAATCGCGTAGGCAGTGCACGCTGCGAGCTCGAGCTCGATGCCTTTGGCTGACCTAGACAGGAAGAGGAGTCTCCTACAGACAGCCTGGACAGCTACAAAAGACCCGCAGAATCGCTTGAGCGTATCATTACACCACTGAGATTCAAGCGCACGTCGAATGGCGTCTCTAGAGCCGAAGATCTTCTACAAAGACTCTCCGACTCGCAATGGGCCTCCGGCCACGAACGCCATTGCACGACGCCACATGAAATCCAGCACTGCACATGCACGAGACGTGATAAACACTCAACAGATTGTGGTCGATGCGCAAGGCAAAACGGTCACATGGAATATCAAGGGCATCTTGTACGGCAGATGAACCCGCCTGAATACTGCGCGCTTCACAGAGCGTCTTTCGTGAACTCATACAGTTATTTGAATTACTGAAATCGATGGCTACATGATCGCAATATTGCGAATCGTCATAGTCGAGAATCTCTCCTGAGTGTAGGCGAGGTAGGTTTGCGCGCAAGCATAGTGCTGCGATTGCTGGATGCGTAAATCTTGGTCGTGTATGCATTTACAGAGGCCGCTGGGTGCTTGCTTCCTTGCTCGTACTGACTCGCCGTCGGGCAGAACTGGGACAAAGAAGGGAACAGGAGCAATCTGATCAGCGGAGAGCAGATCGCAGGCGTAAGGTCGAAAGAAGTAAGAAAGAGTAAAAAGGTGAGTCAACGATTAGCCCACTGCAAGTGTCATTGCTGATACGTAAATACTGGCAATCATTGTCAGTATTTTAATAATATCCTAGTGCGCTCAAATCAAGAGCAAAGCAAGGCCTCGCTCGTCGCAGACTTTCTGTAGGGCCTTCACTTCTCAAGAGCATGAGCAATGTGCCTCTTCCCACGCAGCAGCATATACGTACATTTACTGCTACAACCGCTGTCTGCAGCTGAGCAAATGACAAATGACCATGACTTTCAGAGCGGATAAGATGAGGTAGCATTGCGTCATATGGTTGCATGCGCCCATCATGCATAACGATTGCAAGCGCAGAGCTGCTCTGTTGACTTCGCTATCCACCCCTTGAAGAAGACATCTTGCAAAATTTTGCCTTTTACTTGGCAACATCTGCGCCAGGACAGCCATTTGCAATACATCATGTTGCGCGTCACTTTAGGCGACCGCTTCAAAGTCGACCTGTTGCTGCTCTTTATGTTGCTCTTTACATTACTCTCATCGTTTACGCCCAACTCTGGTCTAGTCGCTGCAGGGAAGTCAAAGGGCAGTAAAAATCATTTGAAGCAGCTTGTTACACACAATGAGCCCAGAAAATGCTATAGCATGAAGATGTCGGTCATGCAGACTATAAAAGAGGGGGTGACTGACTCGCAATCATGCGAACGTCAATGTCTAATTCGCTACAACAATTGGCGAGACTATCTTGGACACCATCTGGTGGGTACCAATAAGTGCTTGAAAACGCGCCCATGTCTTGATGGCAGGACCTTTTTGGCCGAAATCGGACTCAACGCGGGCACTATGTCTGGCGCCTGCCAATCGTCAAGCTGTCCTTTACTGCTCTGTTCTTGTTTTACACAAGCGATGTTCTGGCGAATAAAGCAACCAGAATCATTTCGTTTAAAGGCATTTGAAATCAGGAAGGAGGCCGCCTTCGGTGACCCCGATAAATTCTATGACGAACTTCGCGATGTTAACAACAACAAAAGATATTTCACCTGTATGCCAAAGTTTCTGATTCCGGCCATGCTCGAATATGCCCCTTCTGCAACATGGCTTCGACGGCCGAATGCAATATTTACGACAGAGACGGACCTCTCTTGCGACGAACCAACGGCCGATGAGAGAAATTGTGGGTGCCAAAAGGCCCTAGGACGCGATGACAGAAATTGTGAAGCCAGCAAAGCCTTCCCTCACCCATTCGATCTGAATCAGCCGGCACCTGAATTCGATCAAATCGATTTGAATTTCGCGGCCCATTTCGATAGAGTCCGGGAGTCTACAGCAGTCACCCAGCAAATAGATACGCAACTCCGTGCCGCTCTTCATCATGAGAACGACCCAAACGGCCATCAGGATTACCCATACAGCCGTGACAGCCTTCAGTCCATGCAGCAGTATGCGCCTCAAACTGGCTCTGACTCCTCATATAGACCAGCAGCCCATTCCAATTCGCATGTGGGTTACAATTCTGCACCAGGACAACAATCAAGTGGCTATGGGAATGACCCTCATATCAATCACCCGGAGTACTCCCATCAGGGCCAGTCCTCAGGTCGCAATGGAAACCCTTATCAAGATGTTTTGCCGGACCTTCATGCAGCATTCAATTCCCATCATCAGCAAAGTCCTGATTGCTACCAAGGGCCCAATGGCGGAGTGAACTGTGCTTTCGAGTAGCTTGGACTTTTTCGCTAAGTTACAAGCCCTTTGACAAGATACTGACTTGCTGCATGATTCTCTAGTCCATGCACAAGCATTTTTTACTCCAGTTTATGTTTTAGCAACCAAATTCAATTCATCATCAGCTCGAAGCTCAAACATAAAGAGGGGACGAGCCAGAGAAAGAGTGCGCTTGCAATGAAGAGGGAACTTGGACAGAATTAGGCTTAGAGGATGAGATTTGTCGACTAAGGAACAAGGCAGCTGCCGAACGCTGTCTTTTTGTCATTATCCAACATGAGCGAGAGAATGACAGGGAAGAAGAAATAGGAAGACAAAAGTCAGTGCGAAGGTGTCAGGCCTGCGAGATAGGAAAGAGACGGAGAAAGAGATAACGTGATGAACGTTGTCGACGATTACGCGAGAAAAGACAACGTGATAAGTGTTGTCGCAAGCGAGACGGTTAATTGCACGAGTGAACACAGCACGACAAAGATTGATGAGGGGTGGAAGGTAGAAGAGCAAGAGTCAGTGTGGTGGGTTGCCAGAGCAATTGACGAGGACTTACCGTGTGCCGGGTTGAAGACTGCGTGTCATTACAGACCCTTGCTATCAAGGTGCTGCGTCTCGAAGTGCAACTCTCAGAGCAGGCAATTGAACGTTGTCAGGAACAGGAGCATCGGTCCGGCGACGGTGGAGCTTCAAGACAATAAGAATCAGCGAAGGTCTTTTGAAAGGCTCGAGCATCCTTGTAATGGGCCATGAACCCTTGTCGAACAAGCTTGAGACGCTGACGCATGTCGTAGCTAGAAGCAATGCGAGAATCGGTAATGGCGACAGGTAGTCGGCGGCGGAAAATAGTCGGCAAGGTGTTGTCTTGATGGGCGCATGAATCAAATTGTAGACAACCTCGGCTGTTGGCAAGAGCTTGACCCAGTCGTCTTGATTGGCATTAGGAAGCACCGAAGGTGTTGTGCTAGAGTGGCAATTGCTCGAAAAAGGCGTTGAACAGATGTGCTTTCACTACAGGGTCGAAATGACCAAGGAATGCTTTCCACAACAAGCAGACAACGGCTAAGCCGCGGTCAGAGAATATTGAGTGACTTGCCATGGTAGGTGAAGATTCTATCCTTGAACACCGCTGCGAAGCCTACTACCTCGGTTGCCTCGTGATGTGGAATGAAATGTGCCATTTTGGAGCCGATTGACAACGACGAGGATAGAGTCGGAAGGGTCAGAAAATCGTAGCTTGTCAATGGAGCACAGCGGGATAGAAGACCACGGAGGTTGCAAGAAGCCATAAGGCTGATGATGCGATACTTTGGTGCGAGCACATGTGTCGCAAGTCGCAATATAACTTTGGTCATATGCGCGCATCGACGGCCGATATTCCTGCCGAGAGGAAAGGATCAGGGTCTTGGCAAGACACCTATCACCGGAGATAGGCGAATCATGGTGTTGCTGGAGGAAAGCTAGCTCGAGAGCAGCGTCTGAGGGGCTGTATATACGATCTCTGCGAAACAGAAGACCGTTGTCAAGAAAGAAAGGCTTTTCAGCAGTGACACGTCTCAGGATGGGCGTGAAGGACGGCTTGACGTCGAAGGAGACTGCTGAAAGACGTCGAAGGCGTCTTGCATCAGCGAGTTCGAGAGGCACGCTGCAATGATGCGAGCGCGAAAGTGGTTGTCCGAGAAGCTGGAACTTGACGACGGAGAAGTGACATGCCTTGAAGTTGGAGAGGTCCGAAGAGTGATAGGGGCAAGTGAAAATCGTCCGCGCGTGCAAAAAGACATTGTGCTCTGTGCGTGTTGGATCGCGACGCACGCGGAAGGCCGGCGTTCCTTGCGACGGCTGAGTACATCAGGTCTGCCTTATTGAGCACCATATCGTTAAATGATGTTGTTGTTGAATCTGAACATGAAGACAGACCAGTGGACTTGTAGTGAACTGAAAAGGCGGTTGATGTTCACGTCAAAGAGGCTCTTTTCAGCTTTGATGAAGAGGTTGTATTCGTCGAGAACCCACGAAAACGGAGAGAACATGCTCAGTGTGGCCGTCCTAGATGAGGACATCTTCAAGATAGGAGACAATGAATTTGTCGAAAAGGGCAGATGTGCCAGCTGGACTTTTGGAGACAGAGATGTTGCCGAGCTATGATTGCTCATCCAAGTATTGTCCACGAGAGCTTGCGACTTTTATGCACCCATAGAATGAAGTGCGTTCGCTAGAGGCAACGTGTTTGGAAGCCGAGGAACTTGTGATCGTAGGAAGCGTGATCAAGAAGCGGGCGGCCTTGACCTTGGAGAAAAGAGGGAGATAGGCATGATATTCGCCAAGATCAGTACGTGGTAAATTTGGCTCGAGAAGTAGTAGCAGTCGAGCAGTACTACTACAGCAATATCGCAAGTGAAGTAGTCTCGGGTGTTCTTGGCGTGCGACAACTCAAAAAAAGTCAAGAAGCGACAGAACAAGCACAAGCACAAGCACAAGCACAAGCACAAGCACAAGCACAAGCACAAGCTCCATCAGCACAACACCACACATGGCCACCGTCCTTCCACCGCCCTCAAAACGGCAGAAGCGGGAAGCGCAAAACCCAGAGATTGATCTTCTCCCTCAAGACTTCCCCTCTGTCCAGATTCAATTCGAGTCAGCCGATGGCCAGGCCTCAGAGACGCTGCTGGTGCCCGGCACAGCTTCGGTCGCGGACCTTGAGATGCTCATTAATATGCATGTTGCTCCGTCAGAGGATGGGCCGGTACCGTACACCTTTAGCGTGGATCAAGTCAATCTGCAACGCGACTTGTACCATGACTTGTTCAAGACTGATCGACACACAACAGAAGATTTGCTCAAGGTGGTGTATACGCCTCAATCTGTCTTTCGCGTACGTCCCGTCACTCGCTGTACGGCAGAATTGCCTGGTCACGGCGGTAGTATCCTCGTGGCTGCCTTTGCACCGCATACATCATCGCTTTGTTGTACGGGCGCTGGTGATAATACCGCCAGAATATGGGACTGTGATACAGAAACGCCGAAGCATACACTCAAGGGCCATACAGGCTGGGTGATTGCTGCGAGTTGGGAGCCAGAAGGGACGTGTGTTGCAACAGGCTCGATGGATAATACTGTGCGTGTATGGGACAGCAAGACGGGGAATGAGGTGGCTTGCCTCAAGCGGCATACCAAACCCATCTTATCCCTCTGCTGGGAACCGCTCGTTTCGAATGCACGTCTAGCAACGGCGAGTAAAGATGCCACAATCAAAGTCTGGCATGTCGCCAACAAGACGGTCGATCTCAGCCTGTCTGGCCATAAAGGACCCGTGACGAGTGTGCGATGGGGAGGAAATGGTTGGCTCTACTCTGCTTCGTATGACCAGACCATCAAGATTTGGCAGGTCCTGCCAGGACATACAGGGACGACGGGGGGTAATGGACAATTACTGCATACCTTGACGGGTCACGCTGCTCGCATCAATCACCTGGCACTCTCAACTGATCATATTCTACGAACGAGCTATGATCCAACCACAGGCAAGATCCTCACCTTGCAGGAACGACAAGCACGATGGCAGCAGCATATCGCTGCGTCTGCCGGGCAATGCGAACGTCTTGTCTCGTCGTCAGATGATTTACAAACAATCCTCTGGCAACCCCTTCGACAGACCTCCTCAAAAAGTGGGATCCGCCTGCACGGCCATCAAAAAGTCGTCAATCACGCTGCTTTTTCACCAGATGGCGCGTGCCTTGCAACGGCATCGTTTGATGGGTCCATTCGACTTTGGCATGCGACGACGGGTGCGTTTCTAGCAACCTTGCGTGGTCACGTTGCTGCTGTGTATCAAGTGGCGTGGTCGTCTGATTCACGCCTGCTCGCATCCTGTTCACACGATACGACCGTCAAAGTCTGGCAAATGAGTGATCGCTCCCTAAAAAGCGACATGGCGACGTCTGCCGGTGAGGTGTTTGCACTGGATTGGAGTTGTGATGGGAGAAAAGTCGTTTCTGGGGGTGCGGATAAGAAGGTTCGCTTGTTTAGTCACTAGTTCTAATGGTCCTAAAAAAGTACAAACCCAGCCGTGAATGCAGCAATGAGACTGACAACAGCCAATGCACCAGATGCAGATCCCATCTTGAGTGCCGAGGAACGTGCCGTTGTGGAAGCACTCGCGGAGCCAGTAGCACGCGCAGAACCTGTTTGTTGCTGCAATGCGGATCCCGTGTTGGAACCAAACAAGCTAGCGAGGTTACCCACGGTACCGGATGACGATGCTTGCGTGATTTGCTTGTTGGCAACGGCATTGCCATTTTGGTCGTTGATGGCGAGGGTGCCAGAGGTGGGCAAGGAAACAGGGGTGATGGTACCGGCGCGTGCAGACACACCTGAACGAATCAACCGGTTGACTTCTTCAAGGGATGGCAGTGTGCGTGAGCCATTGAGGTAAGTATAGGCGTTGGCTGGTGGACAGGTTGGGTAGGCTGCTTGCGTTGCTGGGATGCTTGTTGGTAGGCCTGTTGCTTGTGCGAGCTGCGAGGAAAAGGCGACATAGTCTGCACGGTAGGCCACTGCGCCATCGGACGAGACATTCACGAGTCCGTAGTTGTTGGCTTCTTGTGTGTACTCATACACGAGACCACCGGAAAACTTGGGGGTCATTTGAGAGCCATAGATGGCACCCACCTCGCCAAAAGAGCGTGGACGGACTTCATTGCAACCATACTCGGAAAAGAAGAGGGGCAGGGTGAAGTTGCTGAAGCCGGCGATGAGCTGATCGTAGCCGGAGGATTGGATGGTTTGCTGTCCGCACCACTGATACGAGTTGATGGCGTAAAAGTCATTGACACCATCCGAGTCTGTACCGCACGACATGTAAGTGGCGATTTCTTGGCGGTACTTGATGTCGTCAGCAGCCGAGTAGCCCACAGGGATTGGGCGCGACAGGTGAGCACGGATATACGCCTTCATGTCGCGTGTGATGGCTTTGACATAGGGAGGTGATGCGAGGGCAGAGACGTCGGAGTTGATGAGCTCATTGCCGGAGAAGAAGCCGAGTGTATTCCTGTAGCCGCCAAAGACGGTGATGGTCTTGAAGACGTGTTCGGCGTAGATGGAGTTGTAGGTGATGTATGGTGTATCCCTGTTGAGGTACTGGCCTTCGAGGGGCGAGTTGACGTCGAGGATGAGATAGATGCCGGCTGCGTCGTACAGGGACATGCACGCGTCGTGGTTGAGTGCATTGTCGACTGAGTAGACGCGAACTGTGTTGAGACCTAGCTTTTGGAAGACGGCGACATCACGGAGACAGATGGAGATGTCTGAGAGTGGGTCTTTGCCTGCTTCTACGGCTGCGGCGCCCCCTGGCTGGTAGTCGACGCCCTTCATGAAGAAGCGCTGGTTTGTGGCTGCGTCGTAGAATACATTGTCCCTGACGACGATTGGGTTGAGGGCAGCAGCGGCGGCAACGAGAGTGAGGAGCGAGAGCATGGTGAGTATATATAAGTATACTTCTGTATATATATAAGTATACTTCTGTGTAACTTGCTGCTTTTGTGTTGTTGCGTCTCCTTTTATGTTTTTTCTTTTTATTTTCTGAGGCTGTGCACCCGCAGCAGCAGCAGCAGCAGCACTGACTGACTGACTACGACTCACTCTGTTTTGCTTCCCTCTTATGATGGGGGAGAGTAGAACTAGTTGAGCTGAGCACGACGTAGCTTTTTTTAGAGCTCAATCCCATCACAGCCCAGCAAGCCCTCATATGTATGCATAGAGTGCAGGAATTCAGCGTTTATTCACTATTGCCCCCAACTTCAGTCGCGCAATCCCCGGCACGTGCACCATGAACAAAGACGACGCGACACCGCAGACAGGCAGAGGCAGCAGCAGCAGCAACAGACAACAGCCCATGTAAGCAGCATGGTCTACATCAGGCAAATCACTGTCCAGGGCTTCAAATCATACAAAGAACAGGTCGTCATCGATGGCTTCTCCCCAAAACACAACGTCGTCGTCGGCCGCAATGGCAGTGGCAAGAGTAACTTCTTCGCAGCCATTCGCTTTGTCCTGAGTGATGCGTACACCCATATGAACCGCGAAGAGCGGCAGGCACTGCTTCATGTATGTCTCTGATTGCCATTGACGCGCTAACCCAATAGGAAGGATCAGGCACAGCAGTCATGAGCGCGTACGTCGAAGTCATCTTTGACAACACCGACAACCGCTTCCCTACAGGCAAAGACCAAGTCATCCTGCGTCGTACCATCGGTCTCAAAAAAGACGAGTATGCGCTCGATAAAAAGTCGGCCAGCAAAACAGACGTCATGAACTTGCTGGAAGCGGCTGGCTTTAGTCGCTCCAATCCCTACTACATCGTCCCACAAGGTCGCGTCACCATGCTGACGAATGCCAAGGACAGCGAACGCCTTGCCCTGCTCAAGGAAGTCGCCGGTACGCAAGTCTATGAGCAGCGCCGATCAGAGTCCCTCAGAATCATGGATGAAACCCTACAAAAGCAAACCAAAATCAATGACCTCCTCGAGTATATCGAGGAGAGACTCGGCGAATTGGAGGAGGAAAAGAAGGAACTCGGCGCGTTCCAAGAGCAAGACAAGATGCGTAGGTCACTCGAGTATACCATCTATGCGCGCGAACAAGATGAAATCAACCGCGCACTCGACCAACTCGATGCAAGTCGCGATCAAGGTCTGGGTAGCACGGAAGAACACGCGCAACACTTTGTCGCGCGTGAAGAGGAAATGATGGAAGCTGCTGCTGGTATTGCACGTTTGCAACAGGACATTTCGCTGTTACAGCGTGAACGACAAGAACTCATGCAACAGCGACGTGAGGAAAACAGACGTCTTGCACATGCTGAAGTCTTGCTCGAACGCCTTGAACAAGCGCAACAGGCCTCTGCCCAACGACAACGTGAAATGGCGCAAGAACTCGATCGTCTTTTTCAGACAATCACACAGAAAGAGCAAGAGCGCGACACAATCAAGCCTGCATTAGCACAAGCCTCTGCAGCGGAGCTACAAGCAAAGCAAGCGCTTGAAGAGGTCGAGACGGAAGCAGCACATCTGTCCAGCAAGCAAGGTCGTCATGCGCAATTCAAAACAAAGGCAGAGCGTGATCGCTTCCTTCAAGCTGAAATGAAGGACTCGCAAGCGGCACTCCATGAAAGCCAGCAAATCGCCAAGCAAATCGCGGAAGAGACAGCAACACTACAAGCTGAACTTGCAAAGAATGCTACAGCCGTCTCGCAGAGTCGGGATGCCATGTCTGGCCGTGCGGGACACCTGGAGCAACTTGCAAAAGAGATGAGTGAAGCCAAGACTGTACGTGATACACTTCAAGATGAGCGCAAAACCTTGTGGCGCGATCAGCTCAAGTGGGAGTCCAATGAAAAACAGGCAAAGCACGAGCTCGATGCTGCAAGGCGGACATTGCAATACACCATGGATCGATCCACGTCAATGGGTCTTTCCGCTGCAAAGCGCATTGCAGACGAGCGCAAGCTGACAGGCTACTATGGTCCTCTGTGCGACTTGTTTGAAGTGGAAGAACGCTACCGCACTGCAGTGGAAGTCACTGCCGGCAACAGTCTCTTTCACATTGTTGTTGATAATGACGACACAGCCAGTATCCTCTTGGACGGCATTAGCAAGCAAAAACAAGGTCGCGTGACATTCGTCCCACTCAACAGGATTCGCGTCAAACTCACCACCTTTCCAGATGCTGCGGATGCTGTGCCCATATTGAGCAAGTTGCAGTATGATGCGCGCTACAAGTTGGCCATGGAGCAAGTCTTTGGGAAGAGCATCTTATGCCCCAACATTGAAGTTGCAAGTCGTTATGCTCGCAGCGAAGGCTTGAATGCCATTACCCTACAAGGCGACAAGTCTGATCGTAAAGGTGCATTGACGGGTGGTTTCCACGATCGTCGCAAGTCACGACTTCAGTGCGCACGCGCCGTTACCGACTGGCAGGCAAAATTGGAAGAAGCAACCATCAAAGCGCAAGGACTGCATCGTGCCATTCTCGTCAAGGAACAGGAAATCACGCGTGCTGAGTCTGATTTGCGAAAGTTGACACTCCAGCAAACGCAAGTCGAAGGCAATCGTGAGCCATTGCAGCAAAAGCTCGCTGCGCTTGCCAAGGAGGATGCCGCCATCAAGGCGTCGCTTGCACGAAAGGAAGCAGCATTTGCAAAGATTCAACTGGAGGAGACACGCCTCAAGGCAAGCATTCAAGCCATGTCTGCAGAACTCCAATCAAGCTTCACGCGTGACTTAACGCAAGCTGAGGAAGATCGCCTTGCACAGTTGACGAGTGACGGTGCAGCACTTCGCCTCAAACTCAATGAAGCCGCTGCACGCCGTGTTGCACTCGAGGCAGAGTGTGATGTGCTTGAATCGTTGTTGCGCGACAACTTGTACCTCAAGCGGGACGCACTCGTGAGTGGAAATTCTCTCGCGGATGTGGACGCAGAAGGTGGTCCTGCCGTTCAACAAGCAGCGCGCACACAAGCACTGGCGCATATTACACAGCTTGCAAAGCGAATTGACGCTCTTGAAGCTGAGATTGAATCACGAGAGCATGAACAAAAAAGTCTACAAGAGCATCACGCTGCGCTGCAAGAAGAAAATCGACAAGCGGCCAAGCAGATTGAACACGAGAGCAAGCGCCTCGAGAAGAGCATGCAGAAGAAAGCATTGTTATTGCAAAAGAAGGAAGTCTGCAATCGCAACATTCGAGAGTTGGGAGTCTTGCCTGAAGCGGCCTTTAGCAAGTACGCATCAACTGCGTCTGAAACACTAGTGCGCAAGCTACACAAGGTCAATGAAAAGCTCAAGGGCTTCTCACATGTCAACAAAAAGGCATTCGACCAATACACCAGCTTTACCAAGCAAAAAGAATCGCTGCTCAAGCGCAGGGATGATTTGGATGTCTCGCAAACCTCAATCCAAGAACTCATTGAAGTTTTGGATCAGCGCAAGGACGAAGCCATCGAGCGAACATTCAAGCAAGTGAGCAAAGCCTTTGCAGAGGTATTTGAGAAGCTTGTTCCATCTGGCCGAGGTCGTCTTGTGATACAACGCAAGATGGACCAAGACACGCAGGAGGAGGAAGGCGAAGAGGATGACGACGCAGAAACGCGCCGTCGTTCAGTCGAGAATTACGTTGGGGTGGCTATCAGCGTCTCCTTCAATGCACGCGACGCAGCACCCTCGCAACAGCAACGCATCCAGCAGCTCTCTGGTGGACAAAAATCATTGTGTGCGCTTGCCCTCATCTTTGCCATTCAAAAGTGCGACCCAGCCCCATTCTATTTGATGGACGAGGTGGATGCTGCGTTGGACGCACAGTACCGCACGGCCGTTGCTGCGATGCTGCAGGAGATGAGTGAGGAGGGACAATTCATCTGCACCACCTTCAGGCCCGAGATGCTGGCCGAGGGAGACGAATTCTTTGGCGTGTTTTTCGAGAACAAGGTGTCGAGTGTCAAGCCCATCAGCAAGTCTGATGCTCTGCAGTTTATCGACAGCGAGGCCCCAAGGTAGGTACAGAGTAGCAGCAGTGCCGTGCAGACTCAGAACTGAGAGTAGAAACAGCAGCAGTTCCCCTGAACACGTGAATTGACCGAAACTTTGACAGAGACACCCAAGAGCCAGGTGAAGAGCCAGGTGAAGAGCAGATTAAGAGCAGGTGAGGGACCAGACAGCCACAGACGCTCTTTACATACTGCAGGACGCATCATTGGGCTTCAATTGCAGCGAGATGAACGGCACCGCAGCGATGCATGGCGAGACGGCACAAGACATTGCCGACATCCCATCGTAGGCTATCCCGTCTGCTGCACCAGCTAACAGCAGATACCTGTACAATCAAGGCTTCCGACGCGGTGCATTCAGTGATACACGACTCGTGTTGCACCCTTCACAACGCCTCCTGGCACAATTCCACACAACAGGTCAGCAACCACCTGCGTTTCCAGTCTACAGCCTGCATGCACTCTTACTAGCTCGCTCCCCGACGCTCTTTGCATGCCTTGCACGACAGGGCAATCATCCTCCTCCGTATACGCTGCATCTAGAGTTTGACGATGCGCATCTGACGGTCGAGGGACTGGATGTGGCCGTGGGGACGTTGTATAGCGGTGGGTCGGGACTACCTGGCGCTGTGGTCTTGCACGAACAAGACAGACCTGCAGCGACCACGTCACCGTCTGTGTCTGGCTCACCGACTCCTTCACAGAGCAGTAGCGGCTTGCATGTCGGATTGCTGGCTGCTGCTCAGCTACTTGGCCTTCATGGACTCGCACAGCAGGCATGGCAGGCATGCACGACGCGTTGGCGAACAGAGGAAGGTGTCGCAGAGGGTATTCGCTATGCCTTGTCTATGGGATACTTGGACTCACCGGCGCCGGAAGCAGGTTCCGAGACTGGACTAAACCACGCTGGACGAGCGCTGCTGGATGACTTGCTAGAGCAGCTTGTTCGGGCATTGCCAAGTGCCGCTCTCGAAGGCGTCTTGGTGTCACTGCCCTTCGCACTCGTGAAGCAGAGTTTGGAGCATGAACAGCTGCAGCTCTCGAGCATGGACCGACACAACTTTGCACGTCGCATTGTCGAGCAGAGGAGACAGGCGAGTGTCTTGGCACCAGGCGTGGAGGAGTCGGTGGTGATGGCATTCGGCGGAGACTCGCGCAGTGGTGGCATTGAGATACTGAGGCGGGAGCGAGGTGCACGCAAGAAGCAGCTCTGGCGTGCGCCGCAGTGAGGTTCATGGCTATGCTCATGTTCATGCCGGGTCCATGTCTGCAGCTACAGCTACAGCTACGGCTACGGCTACTTGTCGATGATCTGGACGACGTAAAAGATAGAACATCAAGTACTAGCACGCAGCAACACCTCAAGACCAAGGCAGCAGACAAGGACGCACAGCTGAGGCATGCAAGATGGACAAGACTTTGTTCATCCAGACCGTAGAAGCGTCCCTGCCCTCGCTGCAACCGTAGACAGCGTCAAGGACGCGGGTGACTACAGACGAGCTGGGCCGCGTCGCTCGCCGCTTAGAGAGACGCGCAGACCATCCCAGTCGTATGGAGATCGCGACGATTACAGATACCGTCTAGATAGACGCAGGCAGTCACCCTCACCAGCACGCTCACATTCACGTACAAAGGACTACGCACGCTCACACAGTCCATCGCGTCGGTCTCCTCGACGCAGCCTCTCGCCACGTCCATCTCAGGCAGCTCGAGCACGTCGTCGACCAGTACCAGAAGATGCACAAGAACAAACGCGTGGAAAGCGTCTCTTTGGATCACTACTCGGCACACTAGGCTCGGCGCAACGCCAGCTGAGCTCGACTGTCCAGCAAGCACGCCTTGCACTGCAGCAAGAGATTCAGCAACGACGGCAACAACGCCTTCAGGAAGAAGCAGATCTGCAGAAACAGCAAGCGCAAGAGGCACACGCGTATCATGCTCAACGAGCAAGTCTCGAGGCGGACTATGCGAAGCGACGTCGTATGGCGTACTATCTCTATACGGAAACGGAACCTATCCTACGCTACTTGCCAAAGATGCTCTCGGATGAGCAACAAGAGATTATCGCAAAGCAGGTGGACCAAGTGGAGCAGGAACGAGCAGATGCATTGGGCGCGTTCGAGCTGCGTTGGCAAGCGCAGCACATCTTGTCCCCACAGCTGCAAGCAAAGGAATCACCGTCTGCTGTGGATGTGCCATTGTAGGTGCCAAATGCTGATTTGTGACTGTGTGTTGTGTTGTTAGCACGTACAAGTCGTCGACGTCTCGATACTCTACATCCATGGCAAGTGCGCCGTCGCTGCTCATCTTTGGCGGGGCTGGATTCCTCGGTCAACGTGTGGCACAGTCTGCCATTGCAAAAGGCTGGCAAGTCACTTCCATCACCAGGTCAGGCGCACCGCCAGCTACAGGACATGAATGGGATAAAGTGCGGTGGGTGCGCGGGGATGCATTCGAGCCGGCGAGCTATCAAGCAGAGATTGCAAAGGCAAATCACATCATCAGCACTATTGGCATCTTAGACTATCGCGGAATTCGCAAGCAAAAATCGTGGCGACATCGTGTAGATGCGATGGGGTCGACTTTTTACGATGCAGTCAAAGACACGACTACCTCAGATGCTCTCAAAATCTATGACCGCTTGAATCGCGACAGTCTCAAAGCAATCGTTGATCAAGTATACAATGGCAAATCGGCAAATTTACAAAGCTTCGCGTATGTCAGCGCAGCAGATGGATTCCCTGGTATTCCAAAACGCTACATAGAGAGCAAGCGCCAGGCAGAGCAATACTTGCAGCAACAGTCAACATCAGCTCCCTGGCGAACCATCATCTACCGACCTGGCTTTATGTATGCAGACTCATCGCCGTTGTTGTCGACACTCTCACGTGTTGTGGGCGTCACCTACGCACTCAACTCTTCTTTGGGCGTCAGCAATAAAATTGCAAGCCTAACGAATGGACGGCTATCACTTGGTGCTGCTGGTGTCAAGCCATTACCCGTGACGCGCGTTGCTGATGCCTTGGTGGAGGGATGCGCACTCGCCGAGGGGATTCTAGATGTCTACAAGATTGAAGCCTTGGCGGATGTTCGCTGGCGTAATGACATGATTAAGTAGCTAATCCAAGGATTGAGCACTCTGTATACTACTCCGTGACGTTTTCCGCCGAAACAAGGGCCGCTTGACGGCCTGTTGGGGAGTCACCGTCTCACCCACCATGACGAGCTCTTTCCCTCCTCCAGGAACACTCCGCCATTCTCGTTTCGGCAAAGACACGGGCTTCTCGCGCTCTCTTGCAAACTTTTCTGAAATGCTCGTTGTGCTGCCTGATTCATTGCCGTTCAATAAGCCCGTTCGTGCTTTTGATGGCGAAAAAAGCACCTTGCTTGGGTCGATGGTGTCAAAAGTTGACTGGCTCAGCAGACTGGTGGAGCGCGTTCTTCCTGGTGCATCCACTGTTAACGTCTCCTCCGCCGCCTTGACCTCGACGTCGCTGTCACTGTCGCTAGGGCTATCGCTGCTTTCATGCACAACAGCCTCTGGCATCTCTGTGTCCGTTTCGCTCGACTCCAAGCTCTCCGTACACTCTGCATTGCGAATCCACTTGCGTTTGCGCGTATACTTGCCATACTCTTCCTTGGCACTCGGCTTGCGCCATGCATTATCGAAATAGATCCAACCCTCAGTATCCCTACCCCGACCTTTTTCGACGCGCCACGTAGAATCAATCCATGCCCACGTTACGGTGCGCGCTTTACCATCCTCTCCGATTGTCGTCTTTGCCGATGGCAGACCATAATTTGGCGGCGCTGGACATGTCCGTTCATCGAGATCTGTGAATGGTGCCCGCTCATGCGGCAACAAGGATGGTGTCCAGCCGAGACCCAGCCAACGCCGTTGATTCTCAAGCACAGCGAGGGTTGTTGTGAAGCGTGATCCACCAGCCGTGACAATCGCAGGCTTCACCGTCGGCTCAAAGACAACAGAGACGGGTGATTTGCTAAGTTTGTCGAGCATTTCTGCCTCTCCTGGTAGCTGCTCAAGCCCGAGAATGGCAGAGACTGCCCAACGTACTGTGTTGAAGCGCCAGAACACTGTGCGAATGGTCTGAAACCATGGACTTGTAAAGGTGAGCAGCAATGTGCCAACCACAAGAATGATAGCACGCGAACCAAGAAGCCATGTGAGTAGCAAGTAAATGGGCGTTGAAAACACGAGTCTCAAACCAATGACTGATGACCGCTGAGGGTTCTCCCATCGAAACAGACTCATGATTGGCTCAAGATGACTGCCTAGTAGGTGAAAGCGCGCCCGCAGTACATCAATCTCGTAGAGTGTTGCGTCAATGACCCGTTGCGCATCGCCAATGGGCTCTTCAAAGTCTTCGCCCTTTTCCAAAGCACGCATAACACGCTTTGTCGCCGTCTTCTTTTTGAGGTAGCCAATACCGAGAATGACTAGAATGGCCCAATTGGCTGCGTATCTGCATACAAACTCGCCGTACAGGACAATAAGCCACCACATGACGAGCATGAGAAAACTCGACCAGTGGTCTTCACTCGTCCATGTGATCCACCCAAGCGCTGTGTTCAGACCACTGACTATCGGCGCCAATTGCGCTAGTGCAACAACAATACTTGGTGGTGTCTCCTTGAGTATATCTGCGCTTGGATGTTGAATATGTTGCGTCATGCCCGCCGGTGAAGACTTGCTATCGAAGGAGGCATAAATGGCGCGCTTCTGTGTGCTGATTCTTGGCCCGGACATTTCTTCGAACGCCATGCAGGCGATAGAGTACTATCAATGTGGACAGAGACAGTCGAGCTCTCTGCTCAGTTGGTCGTGCGCTCGATTTTCATGACGTTTGCGGAGACGTCGCCAGTCACATTTACTTGCTTCAGCTACACGCTCTTGTCGCCTATAGGGTCCCAGTCAGTGACTAGGTACTCATCCAGCCCATCCAACTCTGCCATGGTTGCATCCGACAACTCAAAGTTCCAAAGTTGTGCATTCGACTTGATGCGCTCCACATGCGTCGACTTTGGCAAGGGGACATAGCCATGCTGTAAGCTCCACCTGAGTAGTACTTGCGCAGGTGAGCGTTTATACTCCTTGGCAATCCGTTGTAGTGTCGGGTCCTGCCATCGCTCAGCACGCGCCAATGGGCCCCATGCCTGCAGCACAATATCATGCTCCTTGCAAAATTGAACAAGACTTGTTCGAGTCATGAATGGATGCAGGTCGATTTGATTAACGACAGGCTTGATCTTGGGATTGCTGTCAAAGAGCTCACGCAGGTGCCGCTCACCAAAGTTGGAAACACCAATAGATTTGATGAGGCCAGACTCGACGCCGTGTTCGAGTGCGCGCCACGCATCAAGTCTAGCCTGCTTGCTTGGATATGGCCCGTGCAGAAGATACAAATCAATGTAGCCAAGTCCACATGCTTCGACTGATTTACGAATATCCATGCATCCCCGTTCAAAGTTTGTGTTGTGCATCAGCTTGCTTGTATAGAAGATGTCTTGTCTTCGGATGCCTGAACCTCGGATGGAGTCACCGCACTCTAACTCATTTCCGTACCACTCTGCACTGTCAATATGACGGTAGCCTGCTTCGAGTGCTTCTAGCACGTTTTGGCGGCATTGCTGGCCAGAGACCATATAGACGCCAAAGCCAAGACGTGGCATGGACAAGCCATTATTGAGAGTCACTCTAGAAGTCAAGGATAGCGACATTGTGACAAGAGCGTCAACAGCAACAGCTTACAGATTTGGTACAAGTGCAGAAGGTCAGCGGTTGCGGTTGCGATTGAGTCTTCAAATTCAAATGGAAAAGACATCTACTGTTTAACTGTGATGGGTTTTTGTTTATAGACAATGCGCGACATCATGGAGTCATGTGCTTTTGGTGGGTCAACGGTGATTTATATGATCTCAGCAACGCTCGTGTGAGGCCAAACCAGCCGAATGTCCGCTGTCCGCAAGTTGAGCTTTGTGGTCGCAGCATTCGAGCAGTGCATGTTGCAGAGTCTCCACAACATCGCCGGTCGGCTTGCATGCCGAACAGAAGCGATCGGGCTCATTCCTGTGACAACTTTCCATGGTGCAACAGGTGTTGGGCTCTGCAGCAGTCTGCAGCAGGACAGCTACTGAACGGAGTTCTGCCAGAGTTCAAAGACTCCAAGACACAAACCGCGAGCAGTGAACTTGAGGGGGGTGTGGCTGTGATTAATACACTTCTGACAGGTGTTGAAATCACTGGAGGGCCAGCACTAATGTTGTTCTCTGTGCAGATCGCCGGCTCCATCCGTGAAAATGATGCGAGCATCGCAGCAGTCTTAAGACTGTTCTCTCGCATGAAGGCCTCGACATCACGCCTCATATTTATTCTCAGAGTAGCAATCTCATTACGTGCTGCTAAAGAAGTGCGGCCACCTCATCTTGCAATACTTGGGCGGTTTTTGTAACCGCTTCTGTCACTGTCGCCATCATTGTTGTCTTTCTTTCGTTCTGTTATTGGCGGTTTTTACCGCTGGCTTGTATTGTGCTGGTAAAGCGCATGAAGTCTGAGATGAAATAGTTACGGAGGCATAGGATGCTTTCTGCGATGCCGTACGAGATCGTGCAGGCTTTACGATTCCTTCAGGCTCCACTTCCTTCGAGGGTATGTTGTGATGTGAGGCACAACGAGCCATATTTGCCTGCTCTGATGCACATTCAGACCAAAGCATACGCTACCCCATGCATCCTGAAACATAACGACCGCTGTTGCGACAATCTCTTGGACTACACACGATTCTAGTCGCAAAACTGTTTCGAGCTGATTCTTCTTTGTCAACGGCTTGCATATCAAACCATGCGGATCGCTCCAACGTTGTCCACCTTGCAGTCATGGCTAAATTCAGTACGCTTGTTTTGTGCGCAGTCGCTGGCGTCTCTGCACACTCAGTTATCACTGCTGTATGTCTCCATCAATCAAGCAAACGCTGACCACAGGTCTTGACCGACAGCAAGATTCAGGGAATCGGCCTTGGCGTGGATGCAACGTAAGTTTCTTCTTGGCTGGCCTCTCTAATGATAGAAACTTTCGCAACTGCGTACGGATAGCCTTGAAGCCCACGAAGTCCACGAGCTAACAACAGATGGATGTCATTCCCTGCCAACAAGACTCTCCCATCATGCGCGACGCCGAGCTGGCAGCCAACAACTTCGGTTCTTGCGGACGTACCCAGGCCGGTGGCAATATTGACACGTCCACTGCCATTGAACAGCACATTGATGCCAAAATGGTGCCGGAAGTGACGAAAGGCTCAACAGTAACGCTCCAAATGCATCAAGTCAACGGCGACGGCGCAGGCCCTTATCAGTGCGAGATTGACGAGACGGGCACTGGGTCAACATTCGTCAAGGTGAAGGTTCTCAAAGACGTACCAGGTGCTGCAGGTCTGTCAGCCACGCGTCAGACATCGTATGACATGAAGATCCAGCTGCCGAGTGTGCTTGCGTGCCAAGGTGGCAGTACCGGCCGCGTATGTGTCATGCGATGCAGGAACAGCGCGTTTGCAGGGCCCTTCGGTGGCTGCTTCGCAGTGTCCCAAACAGATACTGAGGGTCGCAAGGATATGTCGCCGAGTGGTGTCAAGACAAAAGCCAAGATTGAGGCGATTGAGAAGCAAAAAGTTGAAGCGGCAGCACAGCTTGGTGCAATGAAGATGACGAACCTTGTGGGTGTGCCCAAGGTCATGATGGCTGCTCGACAAAAGGATGGCCTAATGCGTATGCAACCCTTGGATGGCACTAGCTAACACATCAGAGCTCATGCCTGGGCAAACAGTGCCTGAAGGCCACACAGCAGAGAAGACGTCGCCAGCCTTCATCCCAGTCAATGTCCAGAACGTAAGTCGAGGCTGATTGCCAGTGCATGATTCTTTGCAGTAGTCAAACAAATGCTGACAATAAAGTAGATTCCAGATCCAGTGGATGGCAGAATGAGCGCTCAGCCAAGTCCAGACCAGCTGGCAGCCATGAAGAAACAGAGCCCATAGACTTGCTTAGCGCACAGGTATGCTGTTGTAACGTTGTTCTTGGTCTCGACGACGCTTCTCTAGAGTTGGCCGAACAATCATAGCGTATGCCAAGAGGCCGCCGCTTTTGTTAGCTTAGACTCTCACAAGGCCAGCTTACGTGATGAGTATAAATCCAATAACGATCCCCTCGTCTTTGCGAGACTCTCGCTGAAAGCAAGATTGCGTAACAACAATGTCCGACTCGGTTTCATCCACAGACGGGCACGAAGCAAGGCCTGATTTGGTCAAGCAAAAGATGCGCGTACAGTCAGTACAAGGCTTGGCAGGCGTTGCCAGGACATCCTCGGTGAGAGGCACGATGGCAGAGGATTTGCCGCATGTGCATTTGCAGTAGCTGCACGTTAGAACAGATGTCGCTTGACATTGGCTTTTGACATTGGCATACGAGAGTGGTCTTGCAGCATGGAGTGAGAGCAGCGCACAGCTGATGAGTAGCAGGATAAATTTCAGAGCTAGCATAGTCAGCAGGCTACAGCTCCACACAGCAGCTGAAGTGGTCTGGTCGTTGCTGTTGAAGCGTGCGACCTAAGATTTAAAGCGCGACAGTAAACAGCCTGCAAGGACTACCTGGACTAGGACTCATTGTCCTCTCCAAGGCCTGTTTCTCCAATGCCATGGCCCTGGCAGTCAGAGAGTGCTCCGTCTGATGGGAAAAAAGAAGCACCAGCCCAAGAGACCATTACTGTGCTTGATCCACGCACCTGGCTCGATACCAATGTGCTTGTACCCGTCCTGCTTCTGACCTCTGCTTCACTAGGCACCTATCACTTCTACAGACGCGGTCTCAGACGCTACTCGACCATTGATCACCTCCCTGCTCAAATATATGGCTCCAGCAACCCGAAAGCACGCTCTCGCAGTCTGCTTGGCTATGTGACCTCAGTTGGCGACGGTGATAATTTCCGCTTCTTTCACACACCTGGCGGCCGTTTGACTGGCTGGGGCTGGCTGAGATCTGTGCCCACTGACAAGAAGGCTCTGCGTAATCAAACCATTCATGTTCGTATTGCTGGAATTGACGCGCCAGAGCTGGCTCACTTTGGCAATCCGGCGCAGCCATTCGGCAAGGAAGCGCTCGACTGGCTGACTAGCACAGTTCTTCACAAGCGTGTGCGTGTTCGAATACACTCGCGTGATCGATTTGACCGTGTGGTTGGCAATCCAGAGATGCGTAAATGGCCCTTCATCTGGATCAAGCGTGATGTTGGTCTGGAACAAATCAAGGCTGGCATGGCAACAGTGTTTCGACAGGGCGGTGCAGAATACGGTGGCTTGATGGACGCTATGGAACGTGCCGAAGGAGTCGCAAAAGCTGCTAAGAAGGGCATGTGGAGTCAGGGCAAGAAACTTGAAACGCCAGCAGCATACAAGAAGCGGACGCGTGGAGAAGACCATGAAGTTGTCACGCCAAAGACACCCAAGATGGCAGCGCAGCAAAACAACAGCCTACTCGCATGGCTCAAATGGTCGATTGGCAAATGATGCTACTCTTTCAAATTGACAAACTTTTGGTAAAAGAAGGAAGGCGTTGAAGGCTGCTTTCTTGCCACTGCCAATGACGGCACGTCTTTGCGTGTTGTGCTGGATCCTGGCAACTCTTCAGGCTTGCTTCGTGTGCTCGACAAGCGCACAACGCCTGGAATCTTTGGAGGCTTGTGTTGATTGACTTGCACAACCGGTGTTGGCGGCAAGGCAGTGGACGTGTACCAAGGTGGCTCAATTTGAGTTGTGTTTCTTGCATCTTTTGGCTCATCGTTTCGCAAGACTGGCTTTGACTCAAGAAATGCGTTGATTGCCGCATCCATGCGCGTCACGGCGTCTGTCCAATCGTTCGACGGATGCATACATTGTGCACCATGTTCTTCGTGTTGCTGCGTCAAGCCTTGTGTGGGTATGGGAACCGACACAACGCGTGGAAGCGTCCGAGACGAGCGATACGTGGCAAGATCCTCCCTTGACAGGCTGAGTTGCGTATTCTGGCGACTCATCTGATCTTGCTCTCGCAAGCGACGACTGCGCAGATCAAGGACTACAGTCGAATTCATGCTGCTTTTCCCCTGGTGCGAGCTCTGCTTGTCCTGTGGCGTCGCCGTGTCTCGCTGAGATGGCTCAATATATGCTGGCGACAGAGGAGTTCTTGACAGCATCATTGAGTCTGGCATCGACAATACACTTGCTCTGGATCTCATCTACACCTGCTCACAGAGGACTGCGACGCATCGAGCGATTGAGTCTCCTCAAATCAAAGTCTGCATGGTCCGAGCACCTCATGTCGTTTCAAGGTCTGCGTTTCAGGTGTATCATGAAGGCACCTCTGCGTCCGATGACGTCTGCTGTATTTATTGTACTGTGGGATTGCGTCCTGCACACGCTGTCGCTCCGTACAAACTACACTTTTTAAAGCAAAGACGTGGAATGCATGTTCGTCATGCTCGTTGTTGAATGCAAAAGAAGTTTAGAGGTTCTTCTTTAGACGAGTATGAAGGATAGGCTTGTACGTTCAGAGGGTCATTGTGTCGCACTCTCAGGTTGCATGTTGCCCACGCGCAGACTGCCCAATTCCTGACTCTGCACTCAAGGCTTGGACGAAGTCCGTGGCAATATGATACTTGCTATTGACACTGTGGCAGAAGGAAACGTATGATGTAGACAAAGTTAGATGATTTTGTCTTATGATGAGAGAATGAAAAGACTTAAGGACAAGTGCCGTGAGCCTTCAGCGGAGCAAAAAAGGGCCACGCAGATGTTCGAAGGGAGGTGCAAGCTGCAGGTCAATGATTCAAACAATTGAAAGCCTTATCCTTGCAAACATACGGCGCGCATTCAGAGTTCACCGTAATGTTATTTGGGACAGCCGTCATCCAGGGACGATCGCGTTCAGAACACCAGGTCGGCCAATTGAGGGAGCATCGGAAGTATATATACCCTGTATTCGCATTCTTCGCAGACTCAAAAGTTGGATCCAACCTGACACGCCATCCGCACACCATATCAGGGACCATAGCTTTCGGGTGCGTGACTCTTTCCCCTCCTTGACCAGGCGCTTTGCAATAGATTGCCCCACGCTTGTCATCAAAACCTGGTGGGCCGTGGGTGTTGAACCACTCACCTTCAAAGCCTGGCAGATCAGACTTCGCAACGAGATAGCAGAAATCATCGTTGACCAGATCCAGAAGTGTACGACCATACGGCATCGCATCGAACCAACCTGGAATGATGTGCTTCTCTGTGCCTGTGCTAGTTTGAATGGTGTAAACGGGCAGGTTCAAGTACTTCCCTCGGGAAGGCGCCTCCGGCAGCGATACATTTTCCACTCGAGCAAAGATAATTCTTGTTTCGCCATAGGCCAATTTCGTGAAGAAGAACTTGTTCTCAGAAGGGCCTTCTGGAACGTATTTATGCCAATCCCAGTAGCCTGGCAGTGCGGCTGCTGCTGGTGCTGATTTAATTACGACAGGTTGTCGCGTAATTGCATCAACTGGCGCGAGAAAGAGAAACAGCAGTCTCCAGCAAGCGAGGAGGTAGAGGATGGCGGACATGTCTCTTGGAAGGGTAGCAATCGAGCCTCGCTTCAATAGGAGTGGAGGAAAGAAGCCAGCCAATAGCGAAGGATGCGTCTTTATGCTACGTGTCCTCCAGCAAGACAAAAGTCTTGCGGCATTGCCCCTGAGCCCATGGTCAGCTGCTACTTCGGATATGAGTAGACTGTAGGGGCTCGGCCTCGCTAGTCCAACACAGATTGAAAGCAGCTAGACCCTGCTCATTGCTCAGTGCAAGACTCATGCGAGAGCTCGGGGCCTCGGACTGTTCAAAGCAGCTAAATCAGGGATGGAAGCGACCAGCCTCTTTGGCGAAATCTGAGTATAGACTCACATCCGTGCTCCTGAGAAGCGTGAGGCAGCAATCGGGTGAGTGCTTGACATTGCAGACTTGGAGAAATGCCGACTTGTCAACGAAGCTCAGCGATTGAATGAAGTAGTTTTGAACATACCTTGAACCCTGATACTGATCCACTTGACTGCCTCAATTTGTGGAAAGGAGTGGAGATTCCAAAAAGAGCAAGGCATTAACTTTGCCGCGTACATTGGCAGACGATTCACACGTCATGGTTGTAGACCGTAAGGAGTGCGATATCTGAATGCTGTCTGCAAAGATGCATGGCCTACCATTTTGGCGCAGCTGCAAGAATTGCTCGTGACCAAACCCTACCCCTGAATTTATTTTGAGATGACACTACCAGTGGTCGTCGAGGATGCAGAGAAGATGGTGGGACTTCTATAGCTGCAGATGAGTATGTCCTCAACAGCTCTCATCACTGGACATGTTGAACAAAATGCATTGTTGATACAAATTAAGCGTTTGAATCCGTGTGCCGTCCAGCTAATTTATCAACAGCCCGTTCTCTGCCTTGGCCCTCGACTGAGAACGAGGAGCTTCGCGAACTTGAAGTGAACGAGCTAGCTTGTCGTAATCGCAGGTTGCCCATGCCATCATCCTTCTTGCTCCGCTTCTCCTTCATCTCCTTGAGGCGATCGTCATCTTGCGCCAATGCATCGATATGCAACCCCTCGAAATTATGCTCCAAGAACCGCTTTAGGTCGGGAAGTTTGGCTGCATCAGGCATGAATGTGCCGCTAGAATTGTCGATCACCAAGGTAAAGTCAGAGACTTCATGCTTGTGACTTGAGCCTGGCCGTACCTGACCATTCTTGTTGAGTGCTTCATTGATTCTTCCCTGACGCGCTTCTTCGCGCTTCTTCTTGGAAGGCAGTTTGAGTGTTTCCGCGAGTGTTTTGCTGTGCTTGCGTTTTGAAAGGCTGTTCATGACACCGTCTTCACCCATCGACTGGATATTGGCTGTTCCTTGACGAATGTGTAAAACAAGTGATTCGTCCTTGACAATTGTCTGTGGCATGACTGCAGATCCATCTTCCTCTTGCTGGCTCGATGACTGGTGATAGGCATGTTCTTGCGCGTTCGCGACACTCTCTTCTTTCTGTAAAAAGAAGAATTCACCAGAATACACCACCTCTGTAGCAGCATTCGAGTGCATTGCATGCTTTGAGAGATGGTTGATGGCGAAACGCGGTCCAGTTTGTGTGAAATGCATCACGCCGTCGCCTGTGATGGCATAGGTGAAGATCCCAACACCAGACCCAGCATTCGTCATTTCAAGGAAACGCGCAGCAGCATCTTTTGGATCGACACTACCGACGATCGTACGTGCATCAAATCCATAGATGGCGGCATGTTGAGATTGAAGTGCTCGACGGATAAGCTTACCGCGAACACCGGAACTGTACATCATGACGATCTCTTTACGCTTCTGTGTGAATTGGAAGCGCATGTCGGGTATGTCGCGAAGGTGTAGACGGTAGGCGAGAAAACAAGCGACTCTAGTTGTTTCATCCTTGGTACCTGCAAGACGCCCAAGTAATGGAGAGAAGTGGATAGAATACCGGATTGGACCGACCAAAGCAGGTTTTGGCCGAGCTTCCTTGTCCTGTTTGACAGTCAACTTGATTTTCACTAGAGCAGACTTTGCCTTGAGGTCTTGAAATAGACCAAAAGACCAGAGATAGGTCAGGATGTAGACTTTAGCGGATGCTTTGCGTTTCCGGACTTTGAGAACAATCTCTTGAGGTCCCTTATCGCACATTTCTGCCAGACCGTTCATTGCAAACGAAGCGACACCCAGTCTGTCATTGTTCATTTTGCGAGGATCCTCGTCGAATACTCTGATCTTGAGTTCACTAGCCTCTGCAATACCACCGACATGCCACGTATCTTCCTCTTGCCATGATGGGTCTCGCGTTGCACGGCAGGTACTTGTACGGTATTGTAGTTCGTTGGCTGTCTTGTGGCCGAGGATGGCAATGATGTATGGATCAGAATTGGCGCCCCAGATATCGCCTATCGGTAGGTTCTCGCCAGATACAAATTGTATTTGGCACTCGTAGGTAGGCGACATTTCAGCTTGTAGCTTGTAGCGCCAGTGCTCGTCAACAAGCGTAGGGGGTCCAGCAGATGGAGACTGCAGATTGTTCGTGCTGAACTCAGGAGCGGTGATGCAGCTTGTTTCAGAAAGTACAAACAAGAGTCTATCTAGCAAACCCAGCAGCAGTCAAGCCGAGCAAGTAGAGGCAGTACAAGTAGTATGAGGAGCAGCTCGAGTATTTGATGGCTGCACAAGAAACGCCAAGACAATGTGCACGTGACCCAAGACAGCATCAGCTCCATGTCTCATATCGATAGGACTGTAACTATATCCAGGCCAGCAAGCCCTTGAGCGCCAGTCTCTCCAAGCGCCCCCCATCAAATCACAACAAAAATGTCCTGTGGTGATTTCATCCTTCTGGTCATCAGTTTGATATTCCCTCCACTTCCTGTCGCCATCAAGCGCGGCCTCTGCTCCGTTGATCTTCTCATCAACCTACTCCTCTCCCTCCTTGGCTTCCTTCCGGGCCTCATCCATGCATTCTACATTGTGCTCAAGTATCCAGATCACTTGAATGGCGCGTCCGTCAGTGATCTAGAGCAGCAGCGACAGAGTGGCGCACATGTGCGTCACGGCTATCAGCCCGTCGTGTCAGGATCTGCACATACGCATCAAGGACAGCCACAGCAGGTGCATGGAAACATGCAAGGTGTCTATGGTACGCCTGGTGCACAATCAGCAAAGAAGCAGCAGCAGCAGCAGCAACAGCCTGCGAATTATGGCGCAGTGCAAGGATCGAGTAGTACGCAAGCGCCACCTGCTTACACGCCCGGCACGGATAATGCACACTCTGCTGGTGATCGCAAGACATAATCGTTTATAAACCTCGTTTCAATCATTTATTCATAAGAGAGCTTGCCCATTTCCCGTGCCAAGGAAGCTTCATGCGTATCGCGCTGTGTTGTGTCATCTGCTGTGTTGAGTAGCAGACCATGTACGCGTGGCCGCGTGCGTTCTTCGCGCCAGGCGCGTTCAAGCAAGGTCGTCCATTTCGCAGCCATCAAACTACCACAACGATCCCCGAGCCGATCCAGACACGTCACCACCCACTTCCTCCCTACATGACTCTGCAAATGTCGACCAGCGATGAATAAGCAGCTAGAGAGGTAATCGAGTGTTGCGATACTGGTTTGGCTGCCTGCTGTCACGAGTGGCGCTGCGAGTTGGCAAAGCGTCATGGCTTGTTCGTGGATTTTAGCAAGTTGACCAGGCACGATACTCCGCTGTAGTCGTAAAATGAGTGTTTCTGCATAGAGGCAGTGAAGCAAGATGGCAGCATCACCCCCTGTTGCACACATAAGGCCCTGTGCAAAACAATCTGTTGGAGTGCCAGTTGAGAACGTCATGAGAGACAGTGGAAACTGCTGCCGCCAGGTCGCCAGCAACGCATCGATCCGATCCAGCTGGTCGTCTGTGGCATGCACCGTGAGTTCTGCCAACATGACTTGGATCTTCATGAGCTGTGCAAACAACATGCTCATCTTGCCATCGAGGCCTAGGAGATGTTGTGTATCGAGGAGGTTTGAGTGCCAGAGCAAGTCTTCCACATCCAACACACTAGGCGTCTCACGCATCCATGCCGCCATGCGATCATGTCTGGCCACTGTCCAAAAGAAGAAGCGACCAACCGGATGAGATGAGTCCCAGCCTGCTACACGCAACCATAGTTTTGCACTGAGAATCCGAGCTGTCCATTCTTCAACATTACCAGTGAGGTAATCAAAGACGAGCAAGCAGCAGGTTGTAGCCAAACACATTTCAGTGTCTTCATTCTCTAGAACCGTACGATGCAACAGACGGCGTTCAGCATCTGCACGAAGCTTATACACCGCTTGTAAGGTTTGCTGATCGAGTGCTGCAGGTGAGATGGGCGATAAGGCTGTACTGCGAAGGTATTGAATACCAGAGACGGCTAGAATTGCTAGATGCAGCGCCGGAAAACTCACTGATTGTCGGAGTACAGTTTGTGACCAATACGTGACATCCTCTCGCATGAGTACAGGGCTGCACAATAAGGACGAGACACAAGACTGCCAATGTGCCAGATACCGATGGCGCGTCTCGATTGAGATGCCAGAAATCTTGAGCAATGCTAGAAATGAGCGCATGAGAGAGCTCACCCCTGTAGCATCCACCAGCATGTTTTGAATACGTAGCAGGATGGGATGGTCAATGAGGTCAATTTCCATCTGCTCGCCAGGTGGTACATCAGAGAGCAGCGTTGCAATGAGCGCATGGGAGTTTTGTATGGTATGGCGGCGTCTGTGCCGTGCATGCGCAGGCTTCTTGATGGAGAGGGCTGATAGAGATGCGGCGACATGGTCTACACAGTCTTTTGTTGGCTTGCCCATCTTGCGACGAGTCAACCGGCAAGCAGAGACATGGACTTGGAGCACGAGCGGCTGAGTGATTGAGCAATGCCTAGCTAGAGTGTATGAGCAATATATTAGTAGCAGCAGGTAGTAGAGCACTAGTAGGAGTCGGATTGAGTCGCTACGTAGCGTCAACTCTCTCGCACGCTTTCAACTTCAACGCAAACAACTCGCAACCACCTCGACGACCTGCTCCTACAACCCAAGCATGGCTCCTGCACGCGCTACAAAGCGTAAAGCACCAAGCCCTGTACTCAGTCCCTCAGCAGCGAGAAAAGCAGACCGAGCAGCCCTCCTCGCAGCCGCTGCAAAAGGCCATCGAAAGCGAGACTCTGTCGCTTCCTCTCGTTCTTTCGCCTCAGCCCCGGCCCTGAATGCGCCGCCAGCTGCTATTGAGAGTAGGGCATTGCTGGATGTGTATGTCTTTGGAACAGGCAGTATGTGTGAATTAGGGCTCGGTCCTGATGCGAAAAACAAGACTGTCAAGCGGCCACGATTGAATCCATTTCTAGCACAGGAAGAGGTGATTGATATTGCTGTGGGTGGCATGCATGCCGCTGCACTTCTCAAAATTGGCAAAATTATGACATGGGGTGTGAATGATCAAGGTGCTTTGGGTCGCGATACGAGTTGGGATGGCGGTCTTGTGGATGCAGACATGGTGGATGATAGTGACAGTGAAGCGGAACAGCTCAATCCAAAGGAATCGACACCCACAGTTGTGGAACATGTACAGACATTTGTGAAGCTTGCAGCGAGTGATTCGTTGACGGTCGCTATTGATGCGGATGGCCATTTATGGGCTTGGGGTACATTCAGGTGTTCTGATGGCGTCTTGGGATTTGATGCGCATGCCAAAGTGGCTGCACGACCACAACGACTGGTGCTCCGAGAGACCTTTACAGATCTTGCTTGCGGCACCGATCACGTTCTTGCACTCAGTACCTCTGGCAAAGTGTTTGCTTGGGGCAACGGCCAGCAGTTCCAGCTGGGTCGACGCGTTGTTGAGCGTACACGACTCAATGGTCTTGTTCCGCGTGAGTTTGGGCTCAAGAACATTGTGGCCATTGGTTGTGGCTCCTACCACTCCTTTGCAAAGGACAAGGACGGACGTGTGTTTGCGTGGGGGCTCAATCAATTTGGACAATGCGGTATTGCCACGCAGGAACTTGGTGAAGATGGCGCTGTGATTGCTGTGCCAACGCTGATTGATGGGCTTGCAGGCATGGAAATCAAGCAAATCACAGGCGGCGAGCATCATTCAGCTGCCATCACAACAGACGGTGCATTGTTGGTTTGGGGACGCCTTGATGCGTGTCAGTTGGGCCTCAAGCGTGATGCACTACCAAGCACAGCTGTGAGCGATGCCTCTGGCAAACCACGCTATATCCCGTTCCCGACACCGCTTGTCTTTGATGGGACTACAAAAGCGGCTCACATTGCATGTGGTACGCACCACAATATCCTGGTGGATGAGCAGGGTCAGGCCTGGTCCTGGGGATTCGGCGAGTCATACCAGGTCGGACAGGGCCCCCCGGGAGAGGATGTCGAGGTGCCGACTCGGATTGTGAATACGGCGACAGAGGGCAAACAGATGTGTCTGGCTGGTGCAGGTGGCCAGTTTTCGCTGCTGTGTGCACTTCGGCAGCCGTAGTGCTCTGCTCGTCGGTGCCTGGCATGATGTATTCCTGTATCCCATAGGATCTCTCTCTGTCTCTTCCCGGCTGTAACCAGGCCGTATGACAGTGTATGTGACTGTTGTATCTGCTCCCTGCGTCATCGAATCTCCAAGCCAGAGGACCAAGCAAGACCTGAACCCATCCCAAGGACAAGACTACATCGATTCATCATGTACAAGGTCACAGCAGAAGACATCTCACTCGACGTGACCAAGGAGCAGGTCAAGCAATTCTTTGCCTTCTGCGGCCGCATCGAGGATATTGAAATCACAAAGGGCGCCAACCACCAAACTGCCATTGTCACGTTCGAGCGTGCCAGTGCCGCCAAGACTGCACTGCTCCTCCAGCATGCTCAGCTCGGTATGTCTCTTCCTTCTGTATCTGGATGCATGCTAATAACAAGGCCTGAACCAGATCAAAGTCTCAACTGATGACCACAACCTGGATGACAGGGACTTGGCCGCACACGAGGAAGGCAGTGATGTTCCCCAGGAGCACAAGCCCCGTACGGCCATCCTTGCTGAAGTCCTCTCGCACGGCTATGTCCTCGGTGACACGGCCATTCAAAAGTCCATCGACTTTGATAAACAAAATGGCATTTCGGCAACCTTCAAGACTTACTTGTCGTCACTCCAGGAGAGGGCTTCGCAGCTTGACTCGCAGTTCAAGGTCACTGATAAGGCAAAGCAGGTTGATGACAAGTTTGGCATCACCGACAAGACGAAATCGCAAGCAACGGGCATTCAAGCGACGTTGCAGCGATACTTTGATTCACTCACACAACACCCTGTTGCTGCAAAAGTGCTCTCCTTCTACTCTGAGGGTGTTTCGTCTGCACAGGATATCCACAATGAAGCAAGGCGATTGGCAAACTTGAGGCAAGGCAGTGAGGAAGGCAGTGGTGTCGCTGCCAAGGCTGGTGAGGTGATTCACGAGTCTGGAGAGAAGGTCGCTGAAGCCGCTGATGCAACTGCTGCCCATGTTCCTGAGGAGAAGGTGCCTAAACTCGGCTCAACTGCCTAGGCCTCTCAGCAGCCTTAGATCTGTCTTGTAGCTTTCGTAGAATTTGAAATCTGAAAAGACGACGCAACAGACGCGACCGACAAATACACACATGGGCGGCTACTTCTCCTCCTTCTTCAAAGGCCTTCTAGGGACGAAAGAGATTAGAATACTCATTCTAGGGCTAGATGGAGGTACGTTGTCGTCAGCAACGAAGCGCATTGCTGTGCCAGTGCTTCTGTTATATTCACCCTGCTAATACACTGCAGCCGGCAAGACAACCATTCTCTACAAGCTCTCCATAGGTGAAGTTGTCGATACGGTCCCCACCATTGGCTTCAACGTTGAAACTGTCACCTACAAGAACCTCAAATTCAATGTATGGGATCTCGGTGGTCAATCGAGTATTCGGCCTTACTGGCGGTGCTACTACGCTGATACACAAGCCGTCATCTATGTGATTGATGCAGCGGATACAGATCGCATCTCTATTGCAGGGGAAGAACTTGCCGCCATGTTGGGAGAAGAAGAACTGGCAGAGGCAAACTTGTTGGTGTTTGCGAATAAGCAGGATCAGCCAGGTGCATTGACGCCTGCTGAAGTCACGACGCGATTGGGATTACATTTGCTCAAGGATCGGAATTGGCGGATTGAAGGATGTAGTGCCATTGAAGGGACAGGACTGGCAGAGGGCCTCGATTGGTTGGTGACGGTGATGAAGGAGGGAGGCTGAAGGGCTTCTTCTATGGCCCCAAAGTATCTGCATCTCTCTTCTAGCATTGTATGCGTGTATCATCTGTTCAAGTACCTGGCGTCCCTGGTCATAGCGACGCAGCAGCTGTACTTTCATCGCGAAACGTGTCCAGCGCCTGCTTTGCCCTACCAGATGCAATACTCTCCCTGGCCAGCCCAACAGCAGCTCGTTTATCCTTCGTGACGCCAGCAATCACCAAGAGTGCCGCACAATTTAACAAGACATAGTCCAAGATTGCATCCCCCGTCTCTCGCTTGCCATCCAAAATATCAGCCAGCGTTGTTGCATTGTGTGCAGGTGAACCCCCCGCTACGCTGCTCAGCGGATGCCGACTCAAGCCAAATTGCTCAGGTGTCTGAACTTCCTGGACAATCCCCAACTCTGGCATGTAGATCCAACAATCCGTCTCTCCGGCCGGTGAGAGTTCATCGAGTCGTTCCCGACCACACACAATCATGCAACGGCCATGCGGATTGAGTTTTGCGAAACTCTCCGCAAAGACACGGCCCAGTTCCGGTGAGTGAACACCAATGATACGTGCATCGATCGGTGCTGGGTTGAGGAGTGGGCCCAGAATGTTGAAGATGGTTGGGTGCGTGAGGGTTTTCCTGACCGGTGCTACGCGCGCAAGCGCTGGATGCCAAATAGAAGCTAGTAGAAACGTAAATGGACTTGTGAGGGGTGGGATCTGCTGAGGCTGAAGGAGTAATTCACAACCATACGACTTGAGGACATCAGCTGATCCTGATGTGGAGGTGGAAGCCTTGTTGCCGTGCTTGATGACACGAATCCCAGGGACACCTGCAGCAACGACAGCAGCAGTGGTGGAGACATTATACGTATTGTGACCATCACCACCTGTGCCGACAATATCCACACAGACTGGATGTTGCGTAGCTGTAGACAGAGCAGCATCTTGATGAGCGAGCATCGCATCCACAGCATCTTTGCGTGTATGCGTGCTGTCGATATGCCACTTCAATGCAGCATCACGCAACACAAGAACAGCAGCGGCAATGACATCTGGATGCCTATCAAGCTTTGTCTCATGTAGCTTTGTGAGGAATAGAGCAATGAGCTCAGGTGAAGCAGATGGGTCTAAGATTTGAGAGAAGCAGCTGGAGATGAGGCCTGCTTCTGGATTTGGGGCAGCAAGAAATTCTTCCATGCGGCAGTCTATGCTCTAGCTTGATCAGTCTGCTTCTCAAAACAGCAGCACCGAGTGCTCGAGAACTTGGTCGTAGAACTACAAGAAATGACTTGTCCTCTCACGATCCTTCTGCAACCAAAAATCCCACCAAGAGCGAAGAAAATCAACAAACGCAACAACACACCAACCATGCCGGCAAAAGCGCGCAAGTTCGCGCAGCTCTCCCCTCAGAAAACGCGGCAATCGCCCGCAAAGTATGTCAAGCTCACTGAAGTCGACGATGCAGAAGAGCGACGCGAAAGAACCGCGTCTAAGCTCGCCAAGACGCAGCAACGGACACAATCCATCTTGAATGAATATGTTGGCCCAGCAGGCGCGTCATCGCCGTCGTCACGGAGATTATCAGGGTTCAATCCAGACGGAACTGTCTCTGCTATGCCAAGAATGCCCATTCTTGCCAATTTCGAGGAGTGGATGAAGTTGGCGACAGACAATAAAATCAATGCCGGCAACTCGTGGAATTTCGCGCTGATTGATTACTTTCATGAGATGTCTCTGCTGAAGGATGGCGACAACATAAACTTCCAAAAGGCCAGTGTCACGCTGGATGGGTGTGTCAAGATCTACACAAATCGCGTAGATTCGGTTGCTACAGAGACCGGCAAGCTTCTTTCTGGCTTGTCATCCGGCAAACAAGCCGCCGAGTTGGCTGATGCAGACGGTGATGGTGAAGATGAGGAAGCCGATGAGGATGAAGAAGGTGCCGCGCGTAAAGTCAAGAAGAAGGCCAAGTCTTCAGGCGGTAGCACACTCGTCAAGGACTTTAGCGCAATTCAAGCAAAGAAGCTTGATATGGAGTTCTTTGTTGATCCACTGTTTAGAAAGACATCTGCGGAGTTCGACGAAGGTGGTGCAAAGGGTCTATTGCTCAATCACTTGAGCGTCGACCGCAACGGTCGTATCATCTTTGATGCATCAGACGCGTCAGATGAAGTGGTGGAAGAAACGGATGACCAAGTCTATCAGGTGGATCTAGACGCACTCGGCCAGAAGTTCTTTCCGGAGCTGTTTGGCCATGAAGGCAACTCGACTGCCGATGCACTCGCTGATCTCTACCTCTGTCTATCTCTCAAGGGCTTCACAACAGACTCGACAGTTCTTGACATTCCCCTTCTCGCAAGCCTCGCAAGCGAGGCAGGACAGCATACAATAGATAGTGACGCCAACGGACCTGATCATGACTATGGTGGTGGCGGCTACGACGGCGGCTACGATGACGGCTTTGGTGGCAATGATGGCATTTCTGGCATTGTCGATGTTTATGATACAAATGAAGAAGCTGAATTTGGTCAAGTCAATGAAGTCTTTTCTGAACAACTCGCACATAATATGCCGGGTCGGATGCAAGCAACAAGCGAAACAGCCGTCTCTCATTCAGGCCAATCGGATCAGCATCACATGTATGCACAATTCGACGACATGTTCAGTAAAAATTGGGCTGGACCTGCACACTGGAAGATTGCGCGACTCCAAGCCCAGAGCAGTGCTGCAGCAACGGGTAGTGTGGTCAAGAAACCACGCAAGGAGAAAGAAGTCACGACCATTGACTTTCTCACTGCCAAGGGCGAGGTGGATGAAGAGGTCATTTTCACGTCAGGTGGCGCGACGACCATGCTGCCGAAAACGCAGTGGTCTAGCAAGACGCGAAATCTATTACCAGAAGACAAGCACTTCAACTCAGAAGCCCTGTTGAGCCTGTTTATGAAGCCACAAGCCAAATTGTCCGCTAGGCAAACGATGCAACCAGCAGCGGTTGGCGAGTTTGTGGACATGGACGAGAACTTTTGGGCGCAAAGCGGACAGGAATTCGAACAACAAGGACAAGCGTTTGATGCGAATTTCTTCCAGGACGGCGAAGATGCTGGCCTTGGTGAGATGCATGGCCACTACGATGACGATGACGATGGTGGTGATGCATTTGCTGATGCAAAAGAGGATTTCGGACCCGCGCCAGAGCCATTCTTGCAGGATGGTGAGCCTGGTGCGACGCAGTTGAGTGATGCTGCCGACTTTGGCAGTCAGTTGCAAGCACTAGGGAAACGCTCAAAGCCAGAGTACGTCAATTTCGCACGCACGGCAAAGAAAGTGGATGTGCATGTCCTGAAGACCAATATTTGGGACAAACTTGAGCTTGTTGGGGCAGATGAGACACCTGCAGCTATTGACAAGCGAAAGACGACACCAGAGAGTGCAGTGGTAGGGGAGGAACGCAAGTTTACAGAGATTGTGCAGTCACTGACGTCTGTCTACCCGGAACGCCAGATGTCTGACATTTCAACCAGCTTCTGCTTCATCTGTCTGCTGCACCTCGCCAACGAGAAGGGCCTCGAGATTGTGGGCGAGGAAGGGATGCGGGAGCTGACTGTCCGACGTGACGAGACTGTTCAGATGGTGGAGGCCGTGTAGAATGGCTCCTATCAGCCTTGCCAGTGTATTATATTGTAAGATGCATGTTCTATGTGATATACAGAGCTGTGCTTGTCTTCCAAGCTGTTATCAAGTGAGCAGGAGCCTCTTTCAGCCTTGTCCAAGTTGTCCTGTGTCGTGTTGACTTCGTGCGAATCTGAATTTGGGAAGCAGGAAGCAGCCCAAGAGCAACAGCTGTCAACACCACCAAATCAGGCCGGCCTACTCGTCTTTACTGGACCATGAGCAGCGGTACATCCATCTTCCCCTCCATGCTCGCCGCTCAACTTCTAGATTTCCGCACGCCAGATTCGCGTCGCCCGAGACCCGCAAAAGCGAGGACCGCATCTGATCCATATTCACGCGATGTAAGGCCTGCTCTCTTGCATGCTGCGAACCTCTCTAATGCGTTCAGCAGAGGCCAAGTATCTCTTCCAGATTCGGCTCAAATGGCAATCTACCACCCGATGGACCGCGACGCTCCGCTCCACCCTTGAGTGTCGGCGACTTTCGAATGAAGCCCTCCTACAGGCCTTCACCCGGCCTCGGCAGTGCCAATCCCCTATACGATCTCCTCGACTCGGACCGTAGGCCTGGCTCGAGACGGCGAGGACGATCACGTTCACGCTCTCCACCACCTTTGCGGAGAGGCGATCGTGACTTGATGTCGGAATTGAGGATGCGTGATCCTCACAGCGGTGACTTGCTACGGCGTAATTCAGCACCTGCAAGGCAACTTGATCAAAATGACTTATTGCGTTCATCACAGTCTGGACGGGTGGAGTCAGCTGCGTCTCGACCTGCTGCAAAGGATGCTGTAAGGGAACCACCTAGAGGTACTGGCGGGCTTGCTGCATCGAAAGTGAGCAAAGCGAGCAATGCAAGTGCGGACAAGGGCGAGACGAAAGTATCCAGCTCCGTCTTGGCAGGTGCGAATGCACCAGTATACTCGGCAAAACCCATGAAGACCAAGACCTTGTCTATCCGCGGAGTCAGCTCCACGAGTGTACAAATTCAAAATCTCGCACCGGGAACGACACTGCGGGATATACAATCTGCAATCAAGTCAGAGGTTGGGGTGGATGTGGATCCAAAGGACTGTCATGTATTTGCAGTGAAGGGCGGTACGTTTTGCGTTGCTGAGATCAAGTTCCAGGATCGCAAGACGGCACTCAAGACGATTGATGCATTTGATAATGCAGTGGCAGATGGCTATAAACTGGAAGTCTCATTGTTGCTGGATTCGCCCGAGTATGAGGCGGTCCGCAATATGTCCACCGTCTCAGGGACACAGCACGTCGGCGGTGGCCAGTCGGGTACTTGGTAGGCAGCTGAGCATCGTAGAGCAGACTCAGGCCACCGACGAGCAGCTACTCTTTGTACTTTGGTATCCTGATGGGCCTGTGCGTCTTCCTTAATCTCGCATCGCACAGACCATAATCACGACCCAACGACGCCCGTTTGTGCTTTCATGGCTCTTGCCAACATCAAAGCGATGGGCCCAGACAATCTCCCTCTGCGCTTATACGCATGCTCTGTAAATCTCGAGCTGCAAGCCACTCGGCCCGCTCGCAAACACAACCATCCCGGTCGGTGCGAGAAGATGACCTCCTGACCATGTCCATCATGCTTTTCTGCGGCCGCTTCTCCTTATCTGGAGCTGGCCTCTTCTTCAACGTCTCCCATCTTTCCTTGCTGCCTAGATGGCCCAGTTAGACGTATTGATGACTCAAGGTCACTCGCCATCTGCCCCAGTGAGCAGTGGACCGATTGCGAGACCTACATTACCAAACAAGCCCCTCAGCAAAACTCAGCGCTTCTCAAAGTTGCTGAGTGGGAAGCCAGACTCCCTACGCTCAAATTCTTCGGCATCGCCCATGCCAGATGGCTCCTCTACAGAGCAAGTTCCTCTGCCGAAAACAAGCAATTCGAGCTTCTTTCGACGTTTGTCGCGCAAGTCCAACCTGAGTCGGCAACATTGTCAAATCTGCGATGAATCACTGGGTCTCTTGGTCTCTGGCGAACGCGTTTTGACATTTTTGTACTGTCATCATTTGGTGCATGGCCATTGTTTGAAAGATCAAGACAAGTACTCGGAGAGCCTGGTGGAAGCGCCATGTCCACTGTGCTGCAAGATCAAGGACTCCATCAAGCTGGAACCGCCCCTACAAACTCGGACGCCAAACACTGTTAGTTCCATGCCAGTTTTGAGTCCTACCCAAAGCAGCACGGGGACAATTGGTCCCAAGTCTGTTGCTGCATCTATCAAGAGTGCCGATGCTGCCATGCCTTCATCAGGTGTGCCTCCTGTGCCAAAGACGCGTATGCCATCAACAACTCAGGAAATCAAGCGTGGTATGCGTGTACCATTTCCCTTTGTCTCCATGGAACTTGCCATGACAGACTATAAGGACATGAAGCATGTGTCTGCCGATGCGACAACAACGCTCACAGAACTCATGCTCACAGTCGCAGTGCCCGAAAAGTGTGCCAATCTCGACAATAATACCGTATTGACGCCACCATTGACTGCCCCTGGTCTCAATCCAATGCGCGTACACAGTCCTGGTACGGCACACTTTCCAATCGCTCTTACTATCATTGTACAGCTCGAAGACGGCGACCTTGATCAATGCTCGACCCTCAAGTCGACTTTGCTAGACTTGTGCGAGCAATTATCACCTTTTGACGAGGTTGGTATCATTGCTTTCAATGCAGCAGAGGAGTATGCCCAGGTATGCAGCCTTGTTGGCTCGACTCAACTCACAGATCTCATTCGATGCATCAAGGGCATGGCGCCCTCTTCCGGTTTACGAGAAGGTCGAGAGGCTCACAGCTCTCCAATTTCCGGCCAGTGGCAACGCGGCGATCTCAGCAAAGTCTTTGAAGTGGTCCTTTCTTGGTTCAAGCGAGACAAACGACCTGTCTTGCAACAACAAATCTTCTTCATGTCCAATCTCGTCCCAGATCTGCAACCTGATGTGATGGGTAGAATCGCCCGCCAGCGCATCCACATGCACGTCTTCGCTATTGGTGTCCAGCATGATAGCTTGGCCATGTTTCAACTTGCACATCAAACTGGTGGCCAATACATTGCGGTTCCAACATTGCACCAGCTACCGCAGCGTGCACTTGCCTTACTATTTGGCATTTTTTCTCTCGCATACACACAATTGGCAGTTGATGTGGAACTCCTGGACGAAGCGGGGCAGACTGTGCCATGTTCCATGTCTTCTTCACATATGCATTTCGATACTCGACTCGTTCATCAAGGTCTACGCATACATTTTGGAGCCATCTGCCATGGCGAGTCTCGTCAACTTTTTATCAAAGTCAACAGACCAGCCAACATCTTCTACTGTCAAATCACATTGCGTGGAAAATTCACCAATAAGCAACGTACCTGGACCGGACTCAACCATGTCGTCTTGCCTGTACCCGTTGAATGGAAGAGGCCGTCGCATGTATTCCAATTTCGAAAGCTTGAGGAGGTCGCTGGGGCTATGCTTTTTCATGCCGTTGACCTTACTACGCAGGGTAAAATTGATTTTGCAGAACGCATTATGGATGAGACGCGTCGAGTACTGCTCAAACAAGCTGAAGCACACATTACTGCCACCTTGGGTAACGAGCGAGGAACCGAAACTGAAGGGGAAGAGTCGGCAGGCTTGATGTTGTCTCTTGAGGGCGACCTGGACGACTGGCTCAATCGATTCTTAGCGGCACAAGATGGAACGCCGTCTACACAACAACATCTTCTCGCATTGGGCTTGGAGATGGGACGAACACTGTTGTTGCAGCAAGCATGGACGCTAGAAACACAGTTGAGTTCAGTCGCTCGGTCATACGCATGCAAGGTCAAGTTACTTAAGGACATGATTGAGATGGCCGACTCTTGCTTCTGAAGTGATGGAAGGCATTGGTAGCGCTAAATCTAATACAGAGGCTGACGGCTAGTTCATAATGAATATCACTGCTGCTTTATTCTTAATTCATGCTGTTGTTAGCTTCGGTTAGCAGGTCTAGAACCCCTACGTGACTTCACCCGTGATGCAAGTCAGGGGTCGTTCGTCTGGCGTGAAGAACTGAGCAGTCATGGTGTAGCGACCTGCAGGAATACAATATGGCAAATCGACTTGGGTGAGCAAGAAGCGTTCGCCGGCCTTGATGGGACACGTTAGGGTGGTTTTGCTGGCCAACGCGCACAAGTCGTAAGTCTTCTTGACAACGCGAGTGTGGTCAAGCAATACCATCACGTCCACTGTTGCACCACAGCTCACGTCTTCCTTGAAGAAGGCGCTGAGGCAGAAAGATACTGTGTCACCCGAGGAGGGATGCGTGGGTGTCACAATCAGGCGCTGGATAACCACAATTTGGGTGTCGACCAAGCTTGCTTCGCAGAGACGGAATGGCGATCCACCGAGAATCAAGCCGTGCTCGGGACGCGGACAAGAAAGACAACGAGAATGAGCCGAAGCTGCGCATGCGAGCATGAGTAAAGAAAGCTTGACGAGAATGTCCAAGATTGTCCAAGACATGCTTTCAATGAGAGGAGTGCTGTCGCAGGGGTCGCACCTGCTATGACTTGCAAGGACAAGAAGTCCATCAGGCGGCTTTATATGGAGGCTCAAGCATCGGGCATACGTCACTTCACCTGAGGATCGAGCATCGATAGCAAACTGATCCGTCTATGGCCAACTGACAATCGACAATTGCTGCAGTCGTGAATCAATTCAAGCAGGCGTTCAGATGCCACGGCTAATCCTCGACACCAGCAGTACTAGTCTGTGTCTTATATGCAAGCGGGAATATGACGAAAAATGGGGTCAGAAGGGAAAAGAAAGATTAGCTATTTTGAAGTGTAAAGAGCTTGCCAGGACGTGATAGTCAGCGTCCTATTCAAACGAATGTGCTCACTGTCGCGTGACATTTTTGCACACATCCGGGAGCACGACAAGCGCGGTGTTCAAGTTCCAGTTTGCCAAAGGGTTCTGGCAAAAAAGAGTGAGGTCGGATTGGCAAAAGAAAGAAAACTGTATTTCTGTTCCTGGCGTGTCATCTAGAACTATCCAACACCTAACTTCTAGGCCCACAGGGAGGGGATCATACCATTTTTCAAGAGACGACTGAGACGTGCAACACAATCAAGTGCCTGGTTCTCATGCTCTAGAACCTTCACACGAAATCATTCATCACGGAGCAAGAGCTTGTGCACTTCTTCGCAATGCAGGATCTCTCCCGATTTCGTTAATGACGTTTCGACGATTAGTCAAGCAACAGAGCCCTGGATTTGATTTGTCCCCTTTTGGATTGTCCTTTGATCTTGAGCTTATCAGAGTTGGCTGCAACTCAAGAATTTATGTCGACGTGGTGTTCGTGATTCCTCACAACTAATATTTGCCGTAGCAGCACGGAACCCCGTTACTCCGAATTTTTATAGCGTTATCTAGCAGACTACAAATGTGAGCAAATAATTGCGTCCCGCTGTAAAGTTAGCGTGGCAAACAGCGCATCTCAAGGCAAATGAAATTTCAAATACATTTGCATATACAAACACAAATGCAAATACAGAAGCTAATCGGAATTAGCGGATATGCGAGGCTGAAGTCGTAGGTGAAAGATACAGGCACGCAGGGTAGCTGCAGATATGACTTGAGTCGAATAGGGGAACAGAGCAATCCTCTTGCCAGCCAAGACTAAACTGAAGGTCACGTACTTGAGCACTGACGTGGCAGAGAGAGAACAGCGGAAGCTAGAAGTCAGAAGATGCACTTAATTTCTTAACAAAGTCTGCGAGAGATATTAGTACTGCTATAAAAACAATGGCAAACAATGCATTGTTAACGGTCACCAGGCATCCCTTCACACCTACAGCCTCAATCACAGGCGATAATGGTCATAGCAGACAATGTCGGTTGGAATTGACTTTGACGAAAGTCTCAAGCCAAGGAACTTGAGGTGATCTTGTACCATTTCTGGAAAGTCAATCAACACAGTTGCAACTAAGGCATGCCGTCATTCGGAATCTTCCACCAAGGAATAGACATGTCAAGCGCTGCTTCTCTAGGCTAACACCCGAAACGACACCTTTGTGTGTTCTCACTTATAACAAGCGAGTCAATTGCAACAAAACAAAGACTATGCATTGATATGATAGAAGCTGATCAACACTCAAGGCCAAGTCATGGAGAACGCATCTGCTACTGAGAAAGCAGACAGAGAGTCGAAACCCTGAGCAAGTCCAGTTTTGCAATTCGAAGCCTTGTCCGTTCTGCGCAAGAAGACCTTGGCTTTCTCCGTGAAGGAGCTCGCAAGGTGCAACTCGTTGAGCCATGGTCAAGACTTGAGACGCTGAAATTGCTAGCTCGGCAATCGAGCTCGGGTCAGGCTCCTCCTTCTCAAACCAGACCGGGTAGGCAAGAGCAACGCAATCAGAAAGGACGCTAATGCCATAAGTGCTAAGCTCTGACGTGTATGCAAGAAGGCCGGCTGGAATCGTGGCTGTATATTGCTTCTCTTCAGCCTGGTCTCGGAGCTGACGGCCTCCCGAACGAAGCATGTCATGGTAGGTGCTTGTACTGCCAAGTCAGGCCTGGCAGGCTGCTCGAACGACTCGTTCATCGTGGCTGAATCTTGTGAAGAAGAAATGGAAGATGGTTCACCTGGGAAAGCGAAGCATCTCGCGGCATTGCGTCTGTTGCCAGTTGTCAGTCTTGCATAAGAGAAGATTGGCAAGTGAAGAGCGTCCGTTGGCTGACCTTTCGAACGGCCGGAGTAGCTCAAGCTGAAGCTCTGAAGTCTGTCGTGCAGCGATGAGACTTTCTAGATAGTAGCCGTAGTCAATGAAGCCGAGTCCGAGGATAATGCTAGTCAGAAAAAGAGGGAAAGTAAAGCAAGAACCAGATAACTATAAATACAGGCGCTAGTGTTGAGCTGGTGGGCCATGAACGTGTGTGGAGGAAGTGCAACGATACGCGTGCACTTCACGATGTGAATCTAGTGGTAAGCAACCTGCCAAGAAAAACAAGGAAACATACTGCACATGTGCTGAGAGACAAGTGATCTGCTGTCCATCTTCCGTGAAGACTTGTGCTTGCACCGAGTACTTGCCCGGTGGAATGACCTTTGGCAGCTCAACCACGCGTTCAAGCGCCAATGGACCTGCTTCGATAGGACAAGCAAGGTCAATCTTTTCAGTTTGTTCACACAAGTCGAGCGTGGTATGGAGGAGTCTGATGAGTCCGTACTTGACGATAATGTCGACATAGGCGCCTTGCTGAATGTCTTCCTTGATGCTGCCTTCTGCGTAGATGGTAAGGTTTTGACCGCGCTCTGGTGGGTTGGGGGAGAGTTCGAGTCTGTCTATGTTGATGAGATCATCCTTGGGCGGCGGGACCTGGCAGTAGTCGATGGGTGAGTTGCCGGGGATGTAGGTGTGCAGCTCGTTGGCAGTGACTCTTGGTGTGCGCGCTGCGAGAGAAAGGGCAGGGAGAAGCGGCGCTGCGAGGAGGGCGAGTCTCATCGTCTGTCTTGTGCTGTGCTATGAACTAGTCTACGGCTTAGGTGCCTCTTTCTCGTCGTGTTGTTGGTCTGGGGGAGGAAGTGGCAGAGACTCGCTCAGTCACTGCATCACGTGCTGTCTGTATAGAAGCAACAACGCAACAAGACTCCATAAGGATACACGACCACCACCGGCATCAATGTCCTCAGACTTCCCCTCCCTCGACGAGTTCGAGCAGGGCAACACAGCAGCACGGCCACACACACACCCACAACCACAGCAAGACGACCTGGGCCTTTCCGACTTCACACAGGGCCATGCATCAACCACCTCCACCAAATTCCCAGATATCGGTGAGGCAGGGGACTTGCTCAATGCAGAGGAAGACTTCCAATCTGCCTTCCCACAGCTAGAGCAGCAACACGCACCCTCGGGCATGATTTCAGCACCCACAGAACCCTATGTCCCGGGATTCCAAACTGCCGCTACAGCCGCACAACCCTCCTCAGACTACACGAGTGGCGAGGAGCCAGAGGTCCTTCGAGAATGGCGAGCTAGGCAGCAACAGCAAATCGAGCGACGCGATGCAGAATCAGCAAAGAAGAAGGAGAAGCAGATTGCTGATGCGCAAAAGCAAATTGATGACTTCTACGACCAGTACAATGCGAAGCGTGATAAATCTGTCGCTGCCATTAGAAAGGAGCAAGAGGCATTCCTGGCAAAGCGCGATGAGACAACGAGCGGTGGAACGAGTTGGGAGCGTATAGTCAAGCTGATTGATACCAAGGACAAGGCCGCCGTTCGAGGTGGCAGGGATGTGAGCAGGATGCGTGAGTTGCTGCTAGATTTGCGCAAGGATGCGGATGCACCTTCAGCGGGACTGTAGTTGTCGCTTTGTAGATGCAAAGAGATGCTCAATTGTTGATGACTGGAGATGATGTTTATGTTGGTACAATGCTTTTGCTTTTGACATTACTGCAGAGGATTCCATTTCTCCTCTTCCTGCTTCGCCTTCTCCTCACCTGCCTCAGACTGTTCAGCCCGCTCCTCATCCTCAGGCTTCTTGCTCACTTCACCTTTGCTCGTGCCATACCCAGTCGATCGCTGAAACTCCATCAGTGCACTGAATTCAGTGCCAGGACGTGACAATTCCGCATACGTTCCTTCTTCAACAACCGTTCCATGCTGACCGAGCACAATAATCCGATCTGCCCGTCGAATGGTCGCGATTTTATGCGCAACAGTCAGCGTGGTGAGGGTTTCCGTTCGCATGAGTCCCTGAATCGCATGATCCACAGCCACTTCACTCTTCCCGTCCAAAGCACTCGTCGCTTCATCCAAGATCAAAATACTTGGATTCTTGAGCAATGCACGCGCAATAGCAATACGTTGCTTTTGCCCACCACTCAACTGTGCACCACGCGTCCCGACATTCGTTTCAAGACCTTCCGGGAAATCTGCCACAAATGAACAATTCGCCTTGCGCGCCGCTTCAAGCACAGCACCGCGTGATGTAGAGGGATGCGCATACGCGATATTCTCTGCAATGGTGCCGGAAAAGAGAACAGGTTCTTGTGCAACAATGGCGATTTGCTTGCGTAGCCGTTTGAGATTATAATCACGCAAATCTGTCCCATCAATCCGAATGGCTCCCTGGGAAACATCATAGTACCGTAGTAAGAGTTGTGAGATTGTTGATTTGCCACCACCAGAGGGACCGCAAATTGCGATATTCGTGCCTGGCTTCACGCTGAAGGACAAGCCATCAAAGATCTTGATGGCTGGCCGGGTTGGGTAGGCAAAGCTGACATTATCAAATTCGATAATTCCCTTGACGTGTGGTACTTGTTTGCCAACGGTGCTTTTGATGGAGGGTTCACGGTCGAGTAGCTCAAAGAGACGTGTTGCTGCACCCAGGCCCTTCATGAGTTCTGAGTAGAAGCCAGACATGCCAACGAGGGAAGAGCCCACATACCCCGTGTAGAGCAAGAAGGAAGAAAGCTCACCAATAGAAATAGCACCAGACGTCACCATCTGTCCTCCGATAGATAGGATTGCCAGAATGGTGAGGTTACCAGAAAGTCCCGTACTCCCGAAAAAGACACCACTTGCAATCGCTTCCTTCTTTGCGAGGTTGAAAATCTCTCGTACACGCTCGCTGTATCGTCGTACTTCCATCTGCTCTCCCGCAAATGCCTGTGCAGTACGGACATTACCGAGTCGCTCTTCAGAGACTTTCGTCAAGTCACCCAGGGCTTCCTGAGTTTTTTTGGAGAGTTTCCGAACATACCGACCGTAAAAGATGGCGCCGAGGGCGATCGGTGGAACGATACACATCATGATGCCTGTGAGCTTGAGAGACACCCAAGCCATCATACTCAGACCCGCCGTGGCACTCACAACGGCACGTAGGCCATCGCTGACATTCTGAGTGAGGGACTTGCCAACAATCGTGGTATCTGAAGAAAGTCTTGAAATCAAGTCACCGTGTCGATTGGCATCAAAGAATTCACCATCCTGCGCCATGGTGCGTCTGAACAAACGCGTTCGCAGCTTTGCAACAATACGCTCGCCAATGATTCTGAGAAGCAAAACACGACCAAAGTTGGCCATACCACCCACCACGAAGACAACGCCGAGTGTACCGTAAAATTGCGTCATGGTGAGCCCGAATATCATGGGATTCGGCTCTGTACTCGTTGCAAAGTCGAGAATCTTGCCAATGGTGAATGGAATAGACATACTGACACCGCTGCTCATCAAAAGCAGTGATACTGCCGCAGTAAAGGGCAACGCCTCGCCTCTTGCCAGTCCAAAGAATTCCTTTGCGCTCACCTTTTTCATTGCAGCTTCTTCATCGCGTGTACTCAGCTTGGCAGACAAGTTGACTTTTGCAGCAGCTGCTGCTCGGTCTGTAGGTTTGAATTCGAGTTCATTCTGCTGCTGCCGCTTGTCACCCGCCTCTGTCGTGTCTTCTTGCGTTTGCTTCCATAATATGGTCGTATGCCGAAATCCTCGTGTTTGTATAGACAGGAATGTACTTCTGTATGATGCAGCGGGTGAGAGGAACGATCGACTCCTTAGCAGTGGCGATGAGAGGCTTGCTATGCCTAGATGTCTGGAGCCATTCAGCCGAAGTTGGGCGGGGACACGACTTGCTCTGCGTATCATCGAGGGTATAGAGGCTCTTTTCTCGAGACTGTCAAGCGAGTGTGATGAGCTGTTACGAGGCCCTGTATACCAGACAATAGATCCCGCGTGCGTATTGAGTGAGTGGATGGTCGTGGTTGTGACTTGTCGGCTTCGAGATGTCATTTGGAAGAGCAACGACCAACACCACGCAGAGACACTGTCTGACAACAGCTCAGGATGGTCATGGACTACTCCAAGTGGGACAAGCTCGAGCTGAGCGATGACTCCGATATCGAAGTCCACCCAAACATCGACAAGAAGAGTATGGCCTTAGCCCGATAATCGCCACGCAGCTAATAAACAGGCTTCATCAAGTGGAAGCAGCGCGATATCCATGAGAAGCGCGAGCAGAGGAAGCAGCAAATCGCGCTATATCGCTCAGAAGTCACAATGAATAGCGCATTGATGGGGTATATCGAATCATTGATGCATGCGCTCAAGGAGCAAAGCAGCAAGGAAGCACCTGCAACTACTGTCGCTCAGTATATGCAGAGCCTGCCTTCAGAACCGCCATCGCCCGGTGCGACTAGCTATCGCGAGATGCTGGAGAACCTGCTAAAACAACTCGATGTGGAGGTGGTACCGATCCGCGAAGAAGATCGTGCCTCTGCCCTTGCACATAAACTCTCTATGCACCGTGACAAGTTGCTCGGCATTGTCTCTAAGCGTGAGGGCGAGATTCGCAAGTTGGAGGAAGAGGATAAGCATAAAATCACGTCAGAGGGACTACGCGATGGCTTCAACTATTCGAGTGTGACGAAAGTAGAGCCTGAAGCGCCCATCAAGGAGTCCTTCCTCAAAACGCATCCAGTCAAGCAAAAACCAGTAGAGAAGGGAAAAGAAAAAGCCAAATTGCAAGCGATTGAGACGCTGAATCCACATGCAAGTCCTGCAGATATTGCAAGAGATCAAGATGTGAGTGCATCCTATGAAGCGGATTCAGGTGTCGAAGTGGAGTATGCAGAAGACTTGCCAGATCATATCGAGCCTTCCGCTATGGGTCGTGAGTTTGGCCAAATTGCCACGGGTGACTATGATGCATCACTCAAGTTTATTGGCAAGCACAGCAATATCTTGCGTGATGAGACTGAAACGGATGGACTGCTCATTGATGCGTATTACGCGGAAATCAAGGGCAAGTCAGTCCTGGCAAAGCAATACATTCATCAAGGATTGCTCCTGCAATATTGCCGTCAATTGGGACGTGATGGGGTTGGGCTCTTCTTTTCAAGGATGAAGGATAAGCAGCACCGTGCATCAAAGCTCTTCTTGGATGATGTCGAGCAGACGTATGGCCGCATTAAGTTGCGTGCTCAAGAGGCCATTGAGGAAGACGCAAAAGTTGCACAAGATGGCGATCATGAGCCCGGTGTGCAGATACAGCTGCATGCCGTTAACCCAGGCACGCAAATCACGATCCAAGTGCCGCCTGCAAATCACCCAGATGCAGATATTCAAGCGTGTCGTGCCATCTTTGAGAGCTTTCCGCCAAACTTGCAGAAAGCACTCGAGAGTGGCAAGCTGGCTGACATCAATAAAGTGCTGGGCACGATGCAAGTGGAAGAAGCAGAGCAAGTGGTCGAGTCGCTTGGAGAAGGTGGCATGCTGGCCATTGAGGAGGAGATTCTGGATGCCACCAAGCCAGACTTCAAGATGCCAGAGCGCATCGCAAACAAACAGGCCGGGGCTGATGCAGAGCCAAGCAAGACTGGAGGGGATACCGACGTGAGTGCCGTGGACGACGTTGACTAGCATAACAGCGATGAGCTTACAAGAACTAACGGTAGCGCAACCACGAAAATAAGGGCTGCAGCTTTACTTGGCCATCATCATCTTGACAAACTCCTCATAGTTGATGGTGCCGCTGTTATCGACATCCGCCTCCCGAATCATCTCATTCACTTCCTCGTCTGTGAGCTTCTCGCCCAAGTTCATCATGACGTGCTTCAACTCTGCTGCTGAGATTTGACCGTTGCCATCCGCATCGAAGACCTTGAAGGCCTCCTTGATCTCTTCCTCGGAATCCGTGTCCTTCATCTTACGCGCCATCATTGTGAGGAATTCCGGGAAATCAATTGTGCCATTGCCATCGGCATCCACTTCATTCACCATGTCTTGCAGCTCTGCCTCTGTCGGGTTTTGACCTGTTCATTAGACTACGTGGGCAACCTGTACGAAGAACGCGTACCGAGCGATCTCATGACTGTGCCGAGCTCTTTGGTGGTGATATTGCCATCGCCATCCTTGTCGAACAGGCCTAGCGCGTTAGCTTTGTCTCTGTGGCCCCGACATGCGCGACAACAGAAATGCTCCCAGGAAGCGCCTGCCGCGTCGATGCAGTCAGAGGAGGAAGCGTGACGTACTAAAGGCTTCCTTGAACTCGCTGATTTGTTCTTCTGTGAGATTTTCGCTAGACTGTATCATGTTAGCTGTATTTCTGGATGATGATGAGGGACAGACCATGGTAGGCAGAGTCTCTGGAGCACTGGCACGCTGGCTTGTGTCTTATTGCTGTGTTGTGTCGTGGATGCGGCCTTGGTTCGTGCTCTTGCGCCGCGGACTTGACACACAACGAGCAAGCAGTCTCACCTACAGCGACGACCACTTCCCATCTGCTCAAAAGACTATTGATGCTGTTCTGCATGACGATCATATGCTAGACTCCCGCTCAGACTGATATCTCCCAATTCTGCTGCCTAGCTCATGGCTTCTCGAGACCGGACAGGCCTCTTTCTCTCCTTCAGAGCAGCCTATGACCATAATGCGTCCTCGGCTTTTCGCGGCTCTCGCTATAGTCTAGACCAATATGAAGACAGGCAGACGCTCCTTGCTCAGTCTGGTCGAGACTCTCTCGCAAAATCGGATACAGTCATTGCAATGGATGTACTGCCACCGCGCTGGGTCGACATGACCGACCAAGTCGATGAACACCTCGCCAGAATTCGCAAGATTCAGCAGCAGCAGCTCGACTCGCTCCATCGTAAGCACATGCTGCCTGGCTTTGACGATCGCACGGGGGAAGAACGCGAGATTGCAAAACTCACAACTGACATCACGCGCTTATTTGCACAATGCAGCAGGCTCATCAAGCAAGTCCAGCGACAAGCACAAGAACCCGAGATACGCGATGTGGATCGCTTGATGGCACGTAACGTGACACAAGCACTCGCTGCGAAAGTGTCTGCTGAGAATGGAGAATTCCGCAGAGCGCAGAGTAAATACCTCGCTCGGATGCGCGGCCATATGCCTGCGCGCACGCTCGCTGTCGAACAAGATTCAAGGAGAGCAAGTGATGCCGAGTCGAGTGTTGGTCTGTCGAACCAACAACAGCAACAGCAGCAACGGCAAAAGGGCGGTCGAATCGATGCAGTCATATCGCAGCGTGAGCGCGAAATCGACGCCATTGCACAGGGCATCACTGAGATTAGCCAAATCTTTCAAGAGCTCAACAGTATGGTGATTCATCAAGGAACTTTGCTTGATCGGATCGACTACAACATCGACACGATGCATGTCAGTGTGCAGCAGGCATCAAAGGAACTCGTCAAGGCAGAGGGCTATCAAGCGCGTTCAAGGAAACGCAAGCTTATGTTGCTTTTGGCATTGCTCATCCTTGCGGCCGTCTTGGTACTCATCTACAAGCCTATTGCAAGACGGCGCGCCTCGCCACCCATCATTGAACCACCCAATGGTATCGAACCAGAGGTACATTTCAAGTAGACACAGTCTAGTTTAATGCCAATTCATGAATTCGTTCTGGCTCGAGCAATCGTCTGAGCTTGTAAGAATGTGCTACATTGCACGTCCATACAACTCCTGAATCGAATGCAAGGCTCGCAGATGGAAGAGCAAGGAGCTGACCTGTTTCGCCGATGATTACCGGCAGTGTAAAGCGAAGCGCGCCACAAGCTCGCTGGAGCAGACAGTCAAGCTCATCTTCCTTTTTCTGTGTCTTGGCCAAATGACGAAGAGAAGTCATGTCGCTCTTCCTCAAGCATCGTAAGCGCAGTCTCGAACCTTGTCCAGATATCCAAAAGCGACGATCCCATAGATTTGGTTCTGGAAAGAGATCGATCTCCTCTGATGCGTGCCACGGTTGTCTCCAAACTCGGCAGAGGTCGCCTTTTCGCTGCCAGACAAGACCAGCTGCAGTAACTTGACTTTCCTTGACATCCCACAGCAATGTGAATACGGCTTGCATACTTTCCAGCTTCACCGACGTTGAAGGCGTCACGATCTCGGCCAAGCCTTGCAGTGCAATGAGCGTCGCTTCCCTGCTAAGCACGTTGAGCGCCGCGAACCGGAAAGAAAGCAGGCCAATCTGCTCATCAACAGACACATCACAGCAACCTAGCACTTTAGAAATCCGCAGCTCGAGATCCTGGCGATGTATTTGTAAGTCGGAAGAGAGTCTGACCAAATTTGTTGGCTGCAGGGCGACAGGCAGTTGCATGCTGGGCGTTTGAAGCAACTTCCGCACTGCATTCCGCATAGTGAGGCTCGTATCAGCATTACTGGCGTCTTCATACCATGCTTCTCCCATGGCCTCGCATGTTGCACGCAGTCTCGCTTTGGGTAACGTCAAGAATGGTCGGACCAGTCGAATACTGGACGCGCCATGAAGGCTGCACCCGGAAGCAGGATTCCAAGCAAGTGGTCGAATGCCAGACACCCCACGCCAAGACGCGCCTTGTGCTAATCGCATCAGCATCGTTTCTGCTTGATCATCAGCATGGTGAGCGAGGAACAAATGTTTGGCGTTGTGACGCAAACAGCCAGCCGTCAGCGCTTCGAAACGTCCTTGACGAGCCAGCTTCTCTACACCTCGACTTGTAGAATCGCGGGATTGTCTAGATAGGAGTGCTTCAGAGATTGTATTAGGTAGTTTCAGGACTTCATGCCTTATGCCGTGATGCTCCATACGAGCGCGTAGTTCTACTGCTTCACTGCTCGACTCTGCTCTTAAGGCATGGTCGACAGTCAATGCAACAACATCATCAAGTTGTTGCCGCTGCTTGTAAAGCTGTGAGAGAACTAACAAGAGAGCAAGCGAGTCGACGCCGCCTGAAAGGGCAAGCGCAATTCGAGGAAGCTTTGTGGTCGGGCCCAACTTGAGGATCGTTCGCGTGCATTGGTCGAATTCAAGGGCTGATACACATGAAGCTCTTGAGTACATACAGCGAGCGACCAGTACGCACCTCCTCAGTGAGCAGGGCCGAGTTTATGACAATAGAAAGGCATCAGTTGTGGTTGTAGTACAACTTTGCGCAAGTGGCACCAAAACTGCAACAACCAGGCTTCCGCACAGCTGCCTCTTCAATGTGCCAACGGAGATTTCATTTCAAGGCAATCGAGTCTGGCCGTGTCTTCTCATGATTCTGATCATGACTCTGATCACTCACTTGCCTGCGAAATAGTCTGGAGCTGTGGCGCCCGCCAAAAGACGCCTCATTACTAGGAGCCTGTAAGGAGGTGTCCACTTGCGCTTGGAATGTATAGCGCAAATATCATCAAAAATGGCAGGCGGAGACACTCCAAATGCTGCTAGGCAAAGTTCAGGAGCGCCTTTATTTCACGCATCGCAAACGGGCATGTGCTTGGAGGCAACCTCGCGTGAGTCGCATGCTTCGTAATCAAAGCTCCTCAATCGGCTTCACTTGCTCTGCTGATGCATGTTCCTCCTCGCATTGAGATCATCTCGCCGCGAATTTTGCGTCGTCCACTATCTTGCCTCGGCGATAGCGCCAGCAATTCAAACGATCATACCCCTGGTCAATCGCCAAAATTACTCGCAAAGCTTCAGCTGAAGTAAGGGGTTCCGTGCTGTCGCACATTTGATCTCCGTTGGCTACTCAGTGCCAGTAGAGCAGGTCCAAGTCCCTTGACCTCCCATTTGCGCTCTTTGACCATTGACCACCAACGACGGCCTTTTACAATCAGACAGTCTATCGATGGGTCGCCCCAGCCGTTTTACTCAAGTCCTGGGCCGGTTGACACTGCTCAATGCCTTAATCATCTGCGCAGGAATGGCCCCACAAGTGCTTGGTAACCCTGTATCTCAGGAGTGGACTTGAGCAGCCGGCGGTCACTTCAGCCTTGAGGTGTTTCTGCCCTGCCACGTCAGCAACAAGGAGAAGTAGGAATCGCATCCTGTCTGTCCTCCATCACCTCTATCCACCAGCAGCACAATCACAAAGCAGCATCATGGGCAGCTTTATCGTAGTGACTCTGATTCTTGGCCGACTAGCCCTTCTCAACGTCTACATCAATTTTGCAATACTCTACACACCTCAAGTACTTGGAAATCCTCTTGCCCAAGTGCAGGAAACCTTCGAAGTCGGTCAAGACTACACTGTCACTTTACCTGATACGTCTACGGCATATTACTTTTATCGCGATGCCTGGTCAAAGGCTTTGAAAATTGCTGGAAATAATGCTGAATCGTGCAATCTTACTCCAGCGGGCAAGTTCTTGTACCGCAAGCCATCCATTGGGAACCCGAAAACTTTTGACGAGTACATCAGTAGGTCTGGGGGCAATTGTACCCTATTTGCACAAGCCCAGAATGCTAAAGCATTTGATTTCGACCCGAAATGGTTCAAACTCCGTTTTGCTGATATCCCCATTGATGTCGGTGTCTACTGCACTTTTTCTGAATCAATCGATCCAACAAGGGATGTGATGCCTCTCATTCTCGGATTGGGTTGCAAGTGGAGGACAAGTTCTGGCTACTGCAGGGAAGACAACAACCCATCAAATGTGGTACGAGAGAAGGTTGAGTTCAACCTTGTTTGCAGTGTTGAAGAATCTTGATGTGGATGTTGAACTCCAAAGCGATTTTGGCTGCAGGATCGTACAAAAGCTTCTAGAGTCTTCTGCGGCAGTTGAAATTGTGAACAACATCTGGCAGCTGAGATGAGTCAATTGACTTCACTTCTTCAGTTGCAGCTTATAGGAAGTATTTTTGGGCCAAAGCCTTGCAAAGGTTGCAGATGTTCAAGTGCAGGAATCATAAGCTGCAAATGCAAATGGATGCATTCATGTATGCATACTAGTTGCAACCCGAAACTTTCCAAGTTCAAGCTTGGAATCTTGGGTCACATTCGTGAGCACTCGGTCATCGTGAGTTTGAAGACAGTTGCTCAGGGATGTAATTGCTATCAAGAAAATGAACCTGGTTTCAAACCAAAATGTGCCATGTGATGCTCATGCGTGATACCAACTGGATGTTCATACACGCCCGTCTCTTGTGCAACGTGCCTTCCTACCTGGTCTGTCCTCAACAGCGACGCTTCGAGCATGTCTTGGCGTAGTGACCTGGACCATGACACAAACCGCACTTGCGCGTCTTGGGTCGCCCAGCCGGCTTGCTTGCTCGCCTCATGACAAAGTCAGGGTCACGTCCATCAGAAGACGATTCTTGGACAGAAGTCCTGTGATGATTGGTGTTTGAGCGTGTATGCTGATCGAGCTGATCCAGACTGAGCTCTTGTAAAGGTTTACGCGGCTTCATGCTAGTCTTGGCGCGCTTGACTGAGAGTGCTTCAGCTGAGGGTGACGAGGAGCGCTGACGCCCTGACCGTGAGGATGAGGCTGACTGAACGCGACCAGAGGTGATGTAGACGACAGGAAGTCTTTGAGAGAGGTATGGCTCTTCTTTGAGCTTTCCGAGGAAGGGCATGCTGGTCTGTGATGTGTGTAGATGTGGCTGTAGAAGAACGATGCGAGACAGTGTACTCAAGCCGCTGTAGAGAGCGAGAGGAGGACGAGACTGGGAGGGGAGAGGTCAAGGGAGGAGTATGCAGACTATGACAGGCACATCTCATTGCGTCCTCTCCGTCGCAGCATCTTGTTGGACCTCATACGTTGTGCTCACTCAAGGCAGCCGTGACGAGCTCGAGCTCTGTACCTAGTCCATCAGCACCGACTGTGATCCTGCGGCAGCCAGCTTCTTGATCAGCCATCTTCAAGCACCTGGACCCACAGAGTATCTCAGTATCTGACCAGGGAAGGAAGCCTGCATGCATCTTGTTGGTCAAGAGCGTCGCCAGCACAATGTCATATCAAACACAGCTAGAGACGATGCGTCAGTCAATGACTCTGCTCTCAAGCACGAGTCTCATGGAATGAATGAAGAGCATCAAGACATTCTCCCTCCAGAGCCTCTAGTTAGTAGTAACTATCCAGAGTCTCTCGTTAGTAGTAACTATTTCTACCTCGGCTCCTCCTCCGCAAAAGTCAAAAAGATGAAAATTGACTCCGAGACGTCATTCTGCAACTCCACACCAGGCAGGGCCATCCACATCGCCTGCTTCTCTCCAGGATACCAGCGAACCGTGGGTATGGCAGAAGAATCAGTGCCGCCCATCATTCATGCACTCTCAGGCGCAGTTGCCTCCATCTTCTCCAATACGGCCGTGTATCCGCTCGATTTCGTCACCACACGATTCCAGACTCAGGAACAGAGTCCTGCTGCGGCCTCGGAGAAGGGACAGCCGCAAAAGCAATACACTGGCTTGCAGGATGCATTTGAACAAATCTATCAAAAGCATGGGCTGGCAGAGTTCTATCGGGGCCTTGGTGCTGACAATCTGTCTACCATGGCCTCGACATTCTGCTACCACTTTGCGTACAACTTTATCAGAGATCGCAGGGTTGCAGTCCATACGAAGCGTCGTGGTGGAAATAAGCCCAGTGTCTTGTCCATGATGGAGGAGCTGACCATTGGCGCTTCTGCTGGCGTCATCTCGAGGTTCGTGACCTCTCCAGCGAGCAACATCGTCACACGATCGCAGACACAGGATGGTGGCACAGCCATGGACATCGTTCGTGACATTTATAATGAAAAGGGCATCACTGGTTTCTTCTCTGGCATGAAGGCATCTGTCATTCTAGCAGCAAACCCATCGATTGCTTATTACCTCTTTGAAGTACAAAAGGCATTGCTTCTGCCAAAGCCACGCAGAGCATCACCGAAAGCAGTGGAAATCTTCCTCATGTCAGCAACAGGCAAAGCGATTGCTACTCTATTACTATATCCGGTCATTCTCATCAAGGCACGCACGCAAGCACAACGCGTCAAAGTTGGCATTTTTGCCATGATTCGTCGCATCTTCACGCAAGAAGGCGGTCTTGCTGGCTTCTACAAAGGTGCACCGACACAAGTACTCAAGGGTTTCTTGTCACAAGGTATATTGATGTTGCTCAAGGATAAGATTGCAGCACTCATCGTTGCTGGATACCTAGCGGTGTCTCGAAGGAAGCAGGTACCGACTGGTGGTGGACGTACACTTCACTTCGCCGATCCACCCAAGCAAGACGTCAATGGGCTTATTTTGGCAACCAAGGATATCATTGAGGAAGCAGTGGACAATGCAGTCGACAAGGCCAAGGAAGTCGCACATGATGTGGCAGAAATCACACACCTGGATCGTATCAGTGATTTGGCTGAAGCTGGACGTGAGAAGCTCGGCAAGACGCTTGAACACGCCGGTCAGATGATTGCTGGACATGGCACGGGACAGACTACCAGCACAGTCGCAGTACATGGCGCATCGAGCCTGAAGGAAGGTGTCGAATGGGCGCAGCAGCAGCGAACGCGCAACATCGAGGGTATTGAGTGGTCCAAGCAAACCAAAAAGCCTTGATGCTTCGTGCCTCGCATGTTAATTGTATGACCATCTGTTTAGCGTTACGGCCGTCCATCTTGTACCTGATCTTATCAATCGACACTCGTCTTGAGCTGAAGAGCGTGCATGTTTTTGATCTCCTCCTTCAAAATGCTGTTGACGAGCCGTTGCTGTTTGATGACATTGAGGCCTTCAAATTGCTTGCTAGAGACTTCGACGGCATAGGCAGATCCACAGCCACCAGAGACATCCTTGACAGACAGCCGAGTCGGCGATAGATGTTCCTGTAGCTTGGTGTAAATCTCTTGGTCAGCATCGTCACTGTGGCAGACAAAGCACATACTTGACGTTCGCCTTGATCTGTCGGTACAGCAGAGTAGAATCGTCTCGCAGTAGCAGTGATTGTCCGCTTAAGCATCTTCGGAGCTAATTGAGCTTGATCTCTAGCTCTTGTCTGAGTGCATGAAGTCATCCTCAAGTCCAAAAGTCGCGACCAACTCAACAGCAGCACCTTTGCCACAACACAACACGCCATGTCAAAGCATCATCCAGACGTAACTTCCTCATTTCTTCTCTGGATTGCAGTCGCTAACCCCAATAGCTTGTCATGTGTAAAAAGCAACCCGGTATCGCGCTCGGTCGACTTTGTGCAAAATGCGACGGTAAATGTGTCGTCTGCGACTCTTATGTACGGCCACAGACACAGGTCCGGACATGCGACGAGTGTGCGTTTGGTAGAGATGCAAACAAGTGTCTCATTTGCGGCGGCGAGGGAATCTCAGATGCGTACTACTGCGCGGCTTGTACGAGGCTTGAAAATGATCGCAATGGATGTCCCAAGATCATCAATCTCAGTTCAAGTTCAAGAGACTTGTTTTACGAAAAGAAGAAGCGGCAAAAGAGTGCTTATAGCTTTGCTTGAGGCGGCCTCCTGGTCACGGATTTGCAATGAAGATTGATTCTTGTATGTACAAAGCATATCACTACCCACCCTCCTCAAATTCCTGCATTGCATCCTGGAAGGATTCAATCGACAACGCACCAGGCGATGTTGGACGTACCAGAAAATGAGCCAGCGAGGCGACCTGGCCATGTGCAGCGCTGCCATCACCAGGGCTCGAGGAACGATGACCCACATCAGGCCATATCCGTACGCCATCGCCATGGCCATCCAAGGTCGGCGACACGGGCGACACGAGCGCAACAGGCGTCTGTACCACAGATACTTTCCGACCATGCAGCAAAAAGGGACCTGAACGCAAAGACGTTTGTGATGCCAAATTAGAACCCTCTGCGTTCTCTGCTGCACCACTCGCTTTGCTATCCTTGGATGCGCGTCGCTTGATCACTGGAAAAGGCGATCGATGTGGAATCTCGAGACTCAGCGTTGGTGCCGTTTGGGGTCTATTGCTGGGCTGTTCTTGACTCGTAGGCTTGTCCATCCCGTCAGCCGACCCAGCCGAATGCACAGGCTGACCACGATGGCCGTTGCCAAATCTGAAGGGCGAGGTAGGATCAAGCACATCTGAACCATCCATCAACACTGCATCTGCATCTGCATCCGCCTCTGACAAATCATTGCGAAGCCTCGTTGACGTACCGCCTCGTGCATCGTGCGACGCGAATTGTCGATTCACCCGTTTCAATGTATCTGTAGATGCTCGACGTATCGCATGACCAACTGAGCTCAACTTGACTTTACTTGGTGACAAGGACGGCGAAGCGCGTGAACCTGGCGCACCACCACTCGTCGTACTGCCTTGAACACTCCCATTCGGCGAGCCAGTACGCATAGGCACAGTAAACGCTTGCGCCTTTGGATCCAACTCTAGCTCGAGATCCTTGACGAGGATATCACGATGACACTGCGTCCGTAAAGCCTCTTGCCGCTGCCATGATATCTTGGCGGAACACGACGCGGCCGCTGATATCAGATGCTGACGGGTTCGTGGTAGGATGGGCGTCAACGTCGCCAGGCTGCGTGCATGTCTGTAGAATTGCTGTAGCTGGACTTCTCGCTCAATCAGCTGTGCATCCATTTCTGCAATCTTTTGCCGTATCAGATTCTGACGCGCTGCAACGACCTCAGGCAAGCGATCAACGCTTCCTGGAAAGGGCTGAGCGATACTGTTGAGTGTGGAAGAAGAGCCATGTCTTCGAGCGCGACGACCAGCTTTTGATTGTGCTTCAGCAGCGGCATTCGTCTCAATCCCACGAATCGTAATACCAGCCGTATGAAAGGCAGCCGTATAATTGATCTTGGCAATCCAATCATTCATCTCTTCCTCTGACGTTGCCGTCAATTCAGCCAGCTCCCCGCCACGCCCAAGAAAGGAAAAGTGTGTCTTCTTCTTGGCGTCATGGTCATGAAAGGTAACCGTATGGGCAGTTGGCATGTACGTGTCTGGCGAGTAATTGTGCACCGGTGGCGTCAACGTTAGCAGTTCCTGTTTCTTGTGTTCAAGCGTTTGTTGCATATAATGCCGTACCCAGCCGAGGTCTTTGAAGAACAAGAGTTGCGACGCTGTCAGCATGACACCCCATTCGCGATACACGGGTTTTGAATTGGCGCGCTTCTGCTCCTTCTTCTTGAGCATACCAATCTTGGTAATTTTCACATCCACAAGACCCGGCTCTGTTGCGAGTGGATCTTGCTGGCCATCTTCACTGATGTACGCTTCGGGTCTTGATCGCTCAGAGACGAGTTGAAGTCGTGCTGCGTTGACAAACGCCGAATGAAGTTTCGCAACATTGATGACAGGTAGGGTGCCGGTGTAAGAAAGCGTCATGGGCTTTGACAAGATGTCTGTCAACTGCGGCCGCAACGACGACAAGTTCCTCTCCATGATCAGCGAATAGACATCAACGCTGCGCCGAGAGAAGCTTGTTGTTGAAGCTGGCAAACTGGTTACTGAGCTACCACGCAATGCGCCAAATTCTGTCGGCGTTTTGGCTGATTCTGGCCCAGGTGAGGGACTCATATCATCTTCGACAAGGATGAAAGGTGTGGAAACGATATTGTCGTAGAAATAGTCGAGGATGTCTGAATTGACTTCATCCGTTTGATCTGATGTTGTGTTTTTGATGAATTGCTGTTTCGTCATCTTGTACTTGTTGGCCTGGTTGAAGCGATCCGTGTGTAGCATGATGAGGGCAAACGTAAGGATATGCGGCGTCTCACGAGATCTGAACAATCGTGGATTGCAACTCTGGTAACGCTCGGAGAATGTATCAATCACGCGATCAATCTGCTGCGTCTCCCGAGGTAATTTCGTCTCCATCAAGAACTTGCGTAAAGCCATATCCAAGGGATCTTGGCTAAAGTCGAATTTTTGCATGTACTGCTTGAGGCAAGCGAGGTGGAAGGCGTCATCAGACGAGGCTAGGACAGAAGCAATGACATTGTGATTCATTTGCCCTTCAAGCCTCTCCAAAAACGTATGCGGACTCTCTTCAGGAAGACGTAGCGGCATGACTGGTATTTGCGGCTTCTCCTCCAATGTTTTTGCAGGTGATAAAGGCGGCATTGGTGAGGTCCCACGCGAAACACCGCTTCCACTAGCAACAATGGGCAATGTCAGTGAAAACAACGGATCCTCAGCATCCCTACGCAATTTGCTCATTGAGAAGAACTTGGAGACGCGTGTACCGGATGATTTTCGTGCAGATGCTTGGCCGCCATACGTCAGACTTCGACCACGAGACTTTCCATGCAGACTGCTACTACTACTCGTCGGCTCAATACCTTGTTCCAAAGCAGTTCCACTTCTAGACAATCTCGCTGGAGCAGGACTCGAGCGTGCAGATTTGAAGGAGGTGATGGATTGCATGGAGTGTTGACGTGTGAGTGATAATCGATCGAGTGGATTCGCCAACTCAAGTCTTGGCGAACCTTGTGCTGCCAATGTTGCCGAAGCAGCGACAAGTGCAGTAGCAGGCGCCTTTTGTGATTGTGCTGTGCGGAGGGAAGCTGCTGAAGAGCGTGTTGACATGTTGGGCCGTTTGATGGATTCGAATGTCGCTCGAATACCTTCGAACGTAAGTCGTGACGTCTCCCCACTAGCGCGTTGAAAGGAAGTTGAAGCATCTAGTGATTTCCGTAGAGGTAGTGCATGCATAGCCTCTGTGCTATTCGCCGTACTCGCCTTTTTCCGTCTCGGTAAGCGGAAGAAGCTTGAGCGACGCGCGTGCGGTGCATCAGGAGACGTTCGCGCAAAAGAAGGCCGTTTTGAATCGAGTGAGGGCCGCTGCAGCGAACTATCACCTGTCCGTACAGTAGCTTCCAGCCGACGCTCATCTTGCTTGGGCGTTTCTGATGAGATGCGCGGTGAGGTTGCTGTTGTTGGGCGTGATTCGCCTGGGATGTGTAGCGCAATCTGCGGCGGCGACTCAGAGACACGCGAATCTGGTATAGGCGACGCGGCACCCTGTCTATGAGACGCAGCAGCGGCGACACTCTGACCTTCTTTCCGCTTGAACCAGCCAAACGCTGGTTTGTGTTGAGGCAGGGGTTGTGAGTCTGTCATGAAGCTCATGCATTATTTCATGATGGGTTACCAGAAGTGAAGAGGAGCAGAGAGAGAGAAGGCTTGATTGATGCCGGCAAGCGCGTCGAGTATTGAATTGTGTCGCGCGATGTATTCAGCAGGTGGGTCTTGTTCGCGCCTCTCAGCTTTGTGGCCGTATTGCCAGTGTAGTCCTTGAATTGCGTCTTACTGCTGGCCCCTGTTGCCCTTGCTCTTGCTTGTAGGCAGACACGTACGCGGTGATGGGTCTTGTTTGTCTGGCTCTCTCTCTCTCTCTCTCTTTCGTGTCGTTGAAGTTCCGAGACCAAGAGACCAAGACATACAAACACAGGCGGCCAGGCGATAGCATCAGCTTCAGACAGACCTGCAGCCTCGACGGCTCTCATCGCACTACTGAGGCGACCGTACTCATGGACTATGACAAGTGTTTCGCCATTGTCTACCTGATCGGCCTCGTCGCATCCTTTACCTGGCTCTCCTACCACTATGCCATCCCGCACTACCTGGCGGCCGCTCAAATAGGAACGCTTGTGCAGGCCACCTGCGCACTCACGCTTGGTCTCTCCTTCCTCATCTTTTTCCTGATATGGGCCGAATTTGGAGACTGGGTGCCGAGTATACGTGCATTGGCTTGGCAGTCCAGCATCGCCGGTTTGCTAGCGCTCATGGTCCTCATCCTACCGCTCCTCATGAACTATGGCTTTTTCTCTGAGGGGACAGGTGTCTCGGCGCGCTATCGCTATTTATGCACATTGCTTGCACTTGGCGCAGAGCTCTACCTCTTCTACAGGCTCGGTGATTTCCTCCCCTCGCAAACAATCAGTCACAGTTTCTTGCAAGCTTGTGTGATTCGTGTGGGCATCTTGGGGATCCTGACCATGGCGCTCTTGTCTGGGTTTGGTGCAGTTTCTGCGATTGAACAAGCAGTTTTACCAAGACGCGCCGTGACAGAGACAGAAGTGGCACGTCTACAAGAAGCTGTACATATGGCAGAAGATCAACTCGAGATGAAGGTTCGAGCACTAGAGAAGCAAGAGGCTAGGGAAGCAGAAGCGCAGCATCGTGGATTTGTTGCACGGTGGATGGGTGCTGTTTCTCGGAACAGTGAAGTGGAGGAGATGCGACTGGGTGTGCTTGGGATGCAAGAACTCCTGGCATCATTACAGGCTGATGCAGCTACTGGACAAGCGACCTTGGACGATCAACAAGCTGCCAAGACGTGGCGTGGGAAGCTGTTCAAAGTGCTGGATGTGCTCTTCAGTCTCTACTGCGTCTATCGGATTGCCTTTACACTGTACAACCTGACACCGTGGAAGGGCCAAGCATTAGACCCTGTTTCGCGGGTGCTTGGTCTCCTTGCAACACACTACGACGAAGACATTGATCGAGGGACCTTGACACGGCAGATTGGATTTCTGCTGAGTGGTGTGGTGATTGCTGGTAGCTTACGGGCCTGCTTGATCAGTTTAGCCAGACTGAGCAAAGTCCTACCGCATGTCATCAACCAGCGATCCATGGCTCTTGGGTTTGCCAATATTCTGGGGTCTTACAATATTGCCACTGCGATCATGCTCTGTCGCAGTGTACCGAGCGACTATGGCAAGACGATCTTGGGAAACTTGGGTGCTGCGCTGGATCAAAGCCAGTTTGAGGTGATCTTTGACCGGTGCTTCATCCTGGGTACGTTTGGAACGACGGTGATCTTGGTACTGCAGCGTAGAATGGGCGGTGTGGGCGGGGACTTGGAGGCTGGGGTTGAGAAGAGGCTATGAGGAAGTGTACACTGCTATAGAGATAGATAATGACGCACAGACAGTCGAATACGTTAGTACAGTAGTATAGTAGAGATAGTATACGGCAGGGTTAGCTCAGCTCAATTTTCAACTTTTACCGCGAGCAAGAGACACACTCAAGACCAATTCCTTCCCCCCATCCGGCCCAGAGTCTATCACGGTCTCGGGCACGTAGAGGGAAGACCAGTCTAGTAGTATCCCATCGAGGGCACTTGCATCAGGTCTCATATTCACAAACAAGCGACACAACCACTCTCAATCTAGGGAGGAGACCAGGCCAGCGAGAAAAAAAAAGTTCAACCCGAGCTCAAGCGTAAGAGGCCTTCTACCTCAGCGGCCTCTCTTCCTCTAGCTTGTATCAAGGGAAGCAAGTCTCTCCATCTGGATCCAAAAGGGACCGAGAGCATTTCCAGCAACAGAGACGCGCTTGACCGAATGAGCGACTCCAAGGCGTCTTCTGCACAAGACAAACCACGCACCCAGCAGAAAGCTGTCTTTAGCTATGCCAGAGCTGCACAGGGAAAGCAAACGGCCCAGGCGGCTCCAGTAGCTGCATTGTCTGCATCTGAGCAAGGTGCGAATGGTGGCAAGTCAAACATGCCAAGTGCTGCTGCGCCGGCTGCTGAAGTGGCTCCTTCTCCAGCACAAGGGACACTACCTGCTGCATCTACGCCTGCCGCTGTAGACACAAAACCTGCATCAACGGCAGCAGCATCGACCTCCGCAGCACGAGATTCAAAAGCGACGACCGGCCCAGCCTCAACCGGCAACAGCGGCCACCAGAAGGGAGCGAGCAGTGGCGTGCACATGCCTCCTCGTAAGCAAGAATCAGGCACACCAGCGAGTGTCCAGTTTGGTAATTTCTCTAATGCCGCTGGACCCGGCACACCTGGACCGGTCTCACAAGAGTCACCGGCACCTGGCAAAGCACAACCCGTTGCATCAGGAGGTGCACCGCCGCGTGTCGTGCAAAAGCAGGACATCCCTCAATTCGGCTCCTTTGATAACAATGAGAATGTAAGGGAAAACCCCTTTTCCAACCCTCAAGGACATGACTAACGTATATCAGAAGCCAGTGCATTCACGCACAAACTCAGAATCGTCTGAATTCAGGCCAAGCGGTATGCCCAACTACAATCAGGGTCCTCAGCAAGGCTACTACGGACAAGCACAACAGAGTAGCTACGGCTATCAATCAGGCTATTCCCCAGCGATGCCAGGTTATCGTGGTCCTCACCGTGGTGGTATGAACCAATTCAACCAACCACGTCATACACCTGGCCGTCCTTCACAAGCAGGAGCACCTAGTGGTCCTGCTGGTAATAATGCAGCAATGGCATCTCCTCGTCCAGGCGGTGCAGCTGTCAATAGTCCACACTCAACACCACAACAGCAACATGCTCAAATGTCTGGCATGGGTTCACCCATGGGATCACCTATGTATGGCAATTACGCACAAATGCATGGACAAGGTATGTATGGCTACCAAAACTTTTCTCCTGCGTATTCTGGACAAGGCGGTTACGGCGGTTACCCGCAATCTGGACATCTGCAAGGCGGACAACAACCAGGTGGTTATATGAATCAACAAGGCAGAGCTATGCCGTATGGTGGTCCACAAACACCGGGTGGTTCACAGCAAGGGAACCCGGGTGGCAACCAATATCAGAATCCAAACTTGCAATCACCTGTGCCGCGTGCTGGTGGTGGTACATCCTTGTCGGATAGGTCGACTGGCACACCTCAGCAATCTACCGCACCAACCTTCACCACACCTCGCAAATCTGCTGCTATTCGCATCACACGACCTGATACAAAGGAAGAAGTCATCTTACCCAAAGCTGAACCAAAACGTGCATCTGCTGCAATGCCTGCCACTGCTGCTATGACGGGTTCGACTGTGCCTGCTGCATCAGCAAGTCCTGCACCTAGCAGCACGAAGACTGATCGTCCTGCATCTTCAGCAAGTATTCCAAAGAGTTCAACACCAGCACCGGCTGTTGCCGTACAAGAAACACCTGAACAGATCAAGGCAAAGAATGAAGCAACCCGACTAGCATTTGCTGAAAAGGTGGCTGCACGACGTGCTGAGAGTTCTGCGAAGGTGGACGAAGCTGCTGCTGCCAAGAAAAAGGAGGAAGACTCAACAGCCGCCGCCGCTGCTGCTGCTGCTGCTGCTACTGCTGCGGCTGCTTCTGCTCAAAAAGAAGCGGAGGAGAAGAAGGTTGCTGAGAAGAAAGCTAAGGATAAGGCTGACAAGGAAGCTGCTGAAGAAGCTGCTGCTGCTGCTGCAATGGCCGCAAAGGCAAAAGCAGATGCTGATGCAAAAACTGAGGAAGAGGCGAAAGCCAAGACTAAGGCTGACGAAGAGGCTGTTGCCGCTGCTAAGAAGGCCGAAGAGGAAGAAGAAGCCAAGAGTCAAGCTGCTTCCAAGTCTGCTGAGCCTGAATCGACACCCTCTGCTTCGCTCGATACGATTGCTGAGCCAGCTGCTGCGGATCAGACGCATGATGTCGTGGAGACGAAGCCTGTGGATGAGAATGCCAAACAGCTTACTGTGGATACCGCCAAAGCCACTGAACCCGCCGCGCCTTCACAAATGCTCGCTTGTCTCGAAAAGTCAAGCAAGATTGATGACTTGAAGAACGTCACATACCCAAGTGGCATCAATGCGCCACTTGCATCGCTCAATGCCAATGTCACGGGTGGCAAGTTCAAGTACGACAAGGAGTTTTTGCTGCAATTCCAGAAAGTCTACACAGACAAGCCCATGTCTAATTGGGATGAGCGGTTGAAGGAGACGATTGGCGATATGGATAGTCGTGGCGGTAAGCCTGGTATGGGCGGTCGTTCTGGCTCGAATCGCGGTACACCCACCACTGGCTCACCTTTCAGTGGTTCTGGCCTACCAAACTTCAACCCAAAACCCCTTGGCAGCTCAGCAGACCGGTTCTCACAGTCTACCAAGATGTTGTCGAATGGTATTGACCCAAAGCTTGCCCTGGGTACTCAGCCATTTGAGCGCGGCGCAACGTTCAAGCCTGGAATGGCGCGTACCAATACACTCCCTCCACCACGCGCAGATTCAAAGCGTGGCGGTAAGCCAGGTGCGATGGGTGGTCGTGTGCCAAGCAATCGACCAGACAAGAATCAAGTAGGCGCACCCACCATTGCTCCGGAAGATGTCAAGCCTCTCGCGAATTCTGGCAATAGGTGGCAACCGAAACGTGCGGCTGCCGAGTCTGAGCCTCTACCGGGTGGCGAGGATACACAAATGGCGCCAGAGATGGTACAGCGAAAAGTCAAAGGTCTCCTCAATAAGCTTACGGTGGACAACTTTGATCGTATCTCGGATCAGATTTTGGAGATTGCAAGTCAATCCAAGAACGAAACAGATGGACGGACGCTGCGTCAAGTGATTGCACTCACATTCGAAAAGGCAACAGATGAGGCGCATTTCAGTAACATGTATGCTCGCTTCTGCCGCAAGATGATGGAGACGATTGATCCTTCTGTCAGTGATGACAGTCTCAAGAATAAAGACGGCGTGCCAATCACTGGAGGTGTCTTGTTCAGAAAGTATCTGCTCACGCGTTGTCAGGAAGACTTTGAGCGTGGTTGGAAGTCACAATTGCCGCCTAAGCCTGAGGGCGAGGCACAAACTGAAGAGGCAGCCATGTTGTCTGATGAGTACTACATTGAGGCTGCCGCAAAGCGTCGTGGTCTCGGTCTTGTTCGCTTCGTTGGAGAAGTCTACAAACTTGGCATGCTCAATGAGAAGATTATGCACCAAATTATCGTCAAGCTGCTCTCGAATGTCAAGGAGCCTGAGGAGGATGAGGTTGAGTCTGTTACAAAGCTCATAACGACAGTCGGTGCTTCATTCGATGCGTCAGAGCGCGGTGCTTCTTTGATGAATGCATACGTTGTTCGTTTGGAGGAGATGGCGGAAAACAAAAACATTTCTTCTCGTCATCGCTTCATGCTCATGGATGTGCTTGATTTGCGCAAGGCCAAGTGGATCGGCGGTGCTGACACCAAGGGTCCAAAAACCATTCAAGAGATTCACGACGAAGCAGCGAGAGCGGCAGCTGCCAAGGAAGCTCAGCGTGGACCATCACATCGGGGTGGACCTCCTGGTGGCGGTGGCGGTCGAATGGAGTTTGGTCGCGGGGATGTCCGTTCTGGCTCGAGACGTCAAGAATCACATGGCCCGACCATCACTACTTCTGCTGATGGATGGAAGTCTGTTCGTTCTGCTGGTGACCTCGCCTCATTCGGCAAGTTTGCCGATCGTTCTGCATCGAAACAGTCGTCGTTTGGTCCTGGTGGCAGTCTGGCACAGAATGCTAGAAATACAGCGCCTGGACGGAGTGCCGCTGGCTCAAGGAATCCATCGCATGCTGGTACTTCGCGGGAGGACTCGCGGACCATGTCGCAACAGCCTGCGAATGCGTTTGCTGTGCTGCAAGGTGATGATGGTGAGCCCAAGGATGAAGAAGAGACTGCTGCTGCGACGGAAGAGTCTTCTGCAGGTCGGCCGCGACTCAACTTGCTACCAAAGGGCGCGACGCCCGGTGAGGAGGATGGCGAGGCGACACCTACGGAGGATGGTTCTAGTCGGCCAAGACTCAGTTTGCTACCAAAGGGAGCTACGTCTGGTGAAGAGCCAGTCATGGCACCCAAGTCGACTGATGAAGGCTCCGAGAAGGACGATACGGAGGACGCAGAGAATGAGGATGAGCCAGCAGAGACGGATGAGGTCGATAATGAGCGCGACTAATGTTCATGGGAGGCTCGACAGCATTGACGTGTGTGGACAAGCATATTATTCACATCTTTCACCCGCAAAAGCGTGCCATCTCTCGCATTCAGCTGGTACGCAACTTAGACTATGCATAGCCTTTTGATTTGTTTTAAAGTATGCAAGGATTCAAAGCATCATGTCGTGAGTGAGCACATGTTGTGCAGTCAGTGCAAGGCCATGTTCTATCGGCCATTCTACATGCTGAGTGTAGGCCCAGCTGGTCGTTGCCTGCCCTTCGCGTCTTTGCAGCAATTTCAAAACTTATACTGCGACAAAGACCGTTGACTGCCGAAGAACAAGCTCGGGATGAGCGCAGGGACGGCGCGTAAGGATACCAAGGGCGCCGAACTAGATGCAGAGGGCAACAAGGTCAACCCGCATATCCCGTCCTTCATCTCAAAAGCACCTTGGTATCTTGATACAGGTGCAAAATCATCCCTAAAACACCAGCGGCTCGATCAGGACGGCAGCCAGGGAGCAGCTCAGTCTGGGTGGTATGATCGGACAATCAAGACCACAGGGCCTGCTGCAACAAAGTATCGTAAAGGCGCTTGCGAGAATTGCGGCGCGTTGACACACAAGACGAAAGAGTGTCTTGAGCGGCCACGAAAACGGGGCGCGCGCTGGACAGGCGAGGATATACAACATGACGAGGTGATTCAAGAGGTCAAGATGACTTGGGATGGGAAACGCGATGTGGCGAATGGATATGATTTTGACTCACATGCGCAAGTGCTCAAGGAACGATTTGACCGTGTGGATGCAATGCGCAAGGAAAGGGGCCTGGAAGGTGCAGTCGACACGGCTGTTGGCTCAGATGAGCTGAACCCAACGAAGCTGACTGATGTGACGAAAGCAGCAACAAGCAATCACATGCGCCAGCGTGAAGATGTGGCCAAATACCTGAAGCCAGACTATGATGTCGATAGTTACAATCCGAAGGCGAAGAAGGTACGGACAGAAGACGAGCGGCAGTCGGCTTTCACGCGAGCTGCAGATCGGACAGGCGATGTGGCAACATTTGAGACGCTCCAGTCATTTGCATGGACGGGTGAGCATGCTGCAAATGCTGTGCATGCAAATAGTACACCGTCTCAGGCTGCTCTCCTATTCAAGAAGCAGCAGGAAGCGAGACGGATAGCAGCAGAAGCGCAGAAGGAGGTGCTCGCCGCGCGTTATGGTAATGTCACGCAAGCGCTGCCGAAGAATCTAGTTGAAGAAGAGGCCGCAGATGGGTCAATGAATGCGGATGGTACAGGAAAGGTCACGGTACGCAAGTCACGGTACCAGGAAGATGTGCTCAGGAACGGCCATTCATGTGTCTGGGGCTCTTGGTTTGACGCGAAGACATTTAGCTGGGGGTATCGATGCTGTCACAATACGCTCGAGAATGCGTATTGCACTGCGACAGAGTAGCAGCGTCTGCATCTACCAATGTACATGTATATACATCGTCAATGCCTTCCTTCCCCTGGACTTTCTCAAATTTCAAATTTCAAATTCATCGCGCTGAAGACCACACCCGAATGTCTGACCTCTATCTATCTGTCGCGTGAAGCGGGCCTGGAGGAGCATGGGCGTCAAACGCGCTCGTGAAGAACCTCCTTCTGCAGGCGTTCAGCGAAAACGGCAGAGGAACAAAGACGCCCGAAGTATTGCAACACAGTCGGCTTCACAGTCCCTGCGACAAGGCGCGCTCCCTATACAAGACTTTCTCAATGCTCGACGCTTTGAGATCCGTGCACTGCGAGATTCTATGCGCAAGTCACGAGAGTCTGGCGTGCAGCGAGCTTTTCAAAGCCTGCCACGCTACCTGAGACGACGTGCCGCAAGCCACAACCCGAAGCGTGTGCCAAAACGACTGCGATCGCGTGCGCGTGCAGAGATTGACGATGCCGATGGAGGTGCAAGTAAGAACAAGCGTGTGCCCTTCAAGCGCAAACGAGGACGTCGCGAGACCATTCGCAAACTTGCACAGCTCAGAGAACGCAAAGTGGAGGAGCAAGCTGAGCGACTGGAAGGTACACCGTTGCCAGCATTCAAGGCAACCGAAGGCGGTCGCTTCTGCAAGCGTCAGAGAAACAAAACGTGGCTGCCGAGCCATCTATGGACAAGTAAGCGTGCACACATGCTCACACGCTGGGGATATGCATTGCCGCAGTCTCCGAATGAAAAGACGTATCGTTCGACACATCGTGCATCCAAAGCTAAAGGCGTCATCATATTCGATACATCGTACATGTGCACTCTGATACTACAAGGCAGAGCAACCCACATTGCTTCGCTGCTGGACGATTTGACACGGTCCAAAGAAGCTGGTGGACTGCGTGCACGTCGAGGTGCCCGTGCTGTTGAGGCGCATGCATTCAATAAGACCTATTTGTGTCCAATTTCTGTTCTTTGGGATGGGTCATCAACAGATACGCAAGCACGTGTGCAACTTCGTCTCCATCCAACAGCCTTTGCATCCGTCTGGCAAGTACTGGTCCTTATGCGAAAAGAGAAACAGCTGTATCTCGTGCGCATCATCGATGCGCGCTTTTCTCTCGGGTCCATTGAGCTTGTTGGGCCCATGGCAGTCAACACACTCCTTACGGTTCTCAAATCAAATGCCGACGATGAATACACCCGTCTCTTCAAGTCTCTTCACGGTCTGCTCCCAAAGGAGGTACCAGCGAATGTTGTGTTGCCACTCGTCGTTCGAGACTCTCGCAGACCATTCCCGCCGCGACTCATTACTGAGCCGGCCAAAACGCACAATAAGCTTCTCAATGATTGGCCTAATCAAGGACCAGGCTCGCATCTATTCCTTGTGGACCAGATCGACCAATGCAATCGTTCCCGCCCCTCGCAGAGTGACATTGACAAGAGCAAGTCTGAATTACCCAATGACACTATCCCAGTTTTGTTAACCCGTACTCGGCTCGGGTTCTGCTTACAAGCACCATGGGCCACCATCACAGACTTTTGGTACTCATTCAATCATATCCCACATGTGCGTTTTGGCGGCGTTCAAGAATACAAGCAAGTTCATTACGAGTCATCCGTACCGCACTTTCCGACCGATTTCCCCGGTACACATGCTGGTGATACAGAAGCGAAACATTTGCGTGATGAGCTGCAAGTTGCTCATCTGCGTCGACCACCTGCCAAGCGCCAAAATTGGGACAAGTCTATCAATGGCAAGCCAGAGCTGGGCGACCCATTCGCTTGTGACTGGTACTTTCTGTTACAGCAACATGCCAATGCACTCAAGACATCGAAGGCTCCGGCAGAGAAGAGCATGGAAGTAACCCACATTGATGCAACATTACTGCCTGTCTCTCAACCTGCCTTCTTAACCTTTGTTGATGGCTCAACGAAGCAATTGTGCAGCTCGCCAGTCTCCGAAACTGGCAGCATGTACATGGACGTTGATACGGTTTTGCCAGCAAGCATTCATGGTCAGCACACGCAGGTGGAAGATTCCTTCGCTAGTCGACCAATCACAGCGCCCTTGGCTATCGCGGAAACGAATGTACCAGTCACCGTCCTCACACCTGTTCTCATTCATGCATGTGAGCTACCTTTGCTTGTCGATGAAGGACGTTCACATCCACGTGGTATTGTTCAAGTCAAGATCACCCTCACAGGACGCGGCTGTCCGAGTGCGCGCGCACGTATCTACAGCGCTGTCGAGTCTTCCGGGGAACCCATCAAAAGCTACCAACCTGGAGAGCTAATTGGCTTTTTGACCACCGGCAACTTTGATCTTGGAAAAGGCAAGGCTACGGGTTTGGGTTGTCTAGTCCTGGACGCAGTGCTCAAGGCCTATTCGGATGCACGGCAATTGCAGGCACGGTCCAGCCATGAAGTTCGTGTCGCAAGCGGCTCAAAGGCAGGGGTATGCCAAGGCCGCTGTTTTGTTAGAGATGTTGGGACAGGAAATTTCAGGGAGGCGACATGGGCGTTGACTAGCAGTTTTAAGCGAGTAGTAGTCTAGGCTTGCTCCGTTTGGTCTCTCCTATTTCGATGCATGCCCGGATTTTGGCAAGTGTTCAATATGCAGGTGCTTGAACCACGTTCTTGCCCCCTGAACAAAAGGCTTGGTCATCATCTGATCAGCTGCAGTCTCCTGTATATGCCGTCAGCTATGAAAACTTCATCTGCTCTCTTGCCAGACTAAGACGCAGACCAACCACTTCATCCTGAAGTCCCAATTGAAGACGTACATTCAGGTACGGATAGTCCAGTCTCAGGACCATCTTGTTCTAACACCGGTAGTTCAAGTCAGAACAACATGGTCAGCACTGCTGTCAATTGGTTGCTGGCCATGGTGGCTCTTGCCACGGCCAAGACTTTGAACGGGTACACGACAAACTGTGGGAATGTCAAGGTGGATGACAGCATACTCTTACCCGATGGACGATCTGGGAAAGTCACTGACCAGGGTTGCGTCGCGGAAGCCAGGTGCGCTTTCCCATCGAACGGGACCGAATGGTGTTCAGGATGGAGAGAGTCAAATCAGCTCACCTATATCAAATGTATCTACTCTGCTACGGGATCTGGTATGTCTGAATGCAGTTGCGCTTGCAACTATTAGCGGTTCTGACAGCTGCAACCTAGTCTAAACTCACTTGTAGCTAGAAAGAAAGGTAGATGCTTTCACGTACTTCAATCATGACTAGCAGCAAGATCAAGCATGAGATGAGCTTGGTAGTCTGGTGTATATCTGCCGCCGGCTAGTGACGGTGAGAGGAAGTGCAAGCGCAACTGAAGGTCAAATACTCTTTTGCCGCCGAACTGCCACTTCATCCGTTTCTGACCTGATCTTCTATGGCCTGAGTTCTGGCCCACCTTGAATCTCCTTGTCACCAGACTCTTGCACACGGGTAGCATCGGTGGCATGTCCGTCTGCGTCAGGCTTCAGGATAGACTTGTCCTTCTTGAGGTCTTCTGGTAGTGGCAGTCCTGATGTGTCGACATCCGCACCAACATGTTTCGTAGCCTTGAGTTCGTTCTGGATCTTTGCGTCTGACATCTTGCTTGACTCTTGTGGGTGATGGAAGAAGAGGCTCAGGGGATGTCTCTCGTATTATATATGTCACCCGACTGTGTTGCCATCTCGTCATTGTTGCATCACCTTCACGTCATGAACCACGACCGAAGTATGCCCGAGACAGTGACCATGACATACTACCTCTACGACATCGATAACGTCGCCGGGAAGGACGGCAAACCTATTTGCTGGTCTCCCAATACGTACAAACCGAGGCCGATTTTCAAAGTCAAAGGGCTCGACTATGAGACGCGCTGGATCTCTTACCCGGACATCAAGCCGCAGATTGGTCATCACGGTCAAGCAGACGCCGAAACACCCATTTGTCCAGTCTTGCTGGATACAAGCACAGCATCAGGAGATACTGATGGAACTTGGGTACCCGAGTCTTTTGAAATTGCGCAGTACCTTGAAGAGAAACATCCCGAGCCAACCATCTTTCCAGGTGGCAAGGACATCCACAAGCGCTTGCTAGACTACTGCGCAAAAGAAGTACTACCACATGCTCTGAAATGGATGCTTGACAAAATCCCACCAAAGCTGGATGAGCGTGGTGGTCGCTACTTTTCCGAAACGCGCTGCAAACGCTTCAATGTTGAGAGTCTTTCCGATATCTCCAAGAACCGTGACGCACACCTCGTAGGCTTGAGAGCCGGTCTGACTCCATTGTTTCATGCAATTCGCCAATCTGGCAAGTTCTTGACTGGTGAAGACTTTGGCTATGCAGATATCGTTCTGCTTGGCATCTGTCAATGGGTCGAGACGATCGTACCTGATGAGCTTGACATGTTTCTAAACATCGACGACAGTGGCAACTTCAAAGCTTGGCGAGAGCGTTGCAGACCCTTTGAGGGCAAGATGGATTGATGGACCGATATAGGCTCAAACAATTCATTCAATTCTCTGTACATGTCAGATGTCTATAGCACCTGAAGGAACATCTCTCATCGTGCACTTTCCGCCTCCAAAATACGCTTCGACCAAGCCTTCAAAATAGGCGGTTGCTCCACCACTACCGTCAGCGCCTCCAACCACATCTGCTTCTCCTCTGCATTGTCGGCATAGAAATCAATCACCTCACCATTGGCAAACCGTAAGCGGAATCCCTCGGCGACATACAAATGTCCCTCTTCACGCTCAGCAAAGCCTGATTTTCGACGCATTTGACGATCTCCCTTGCCGACCACGACATCAGGCTCCGTCAACGCTGCTGCATCGGACGTAACATGTGTTGCTTTGGCGACATTGATGGTGGCTCGAATATGACCTGTTGAACTGTGATAGGCTGTCAACTTGCTGCCAACGAGCTTGAATTGTCGTCTGCGCCAGTATGGACAATCACCACCTTGTTGAGACAGAAAGCCAGTACACGATTGAGTTGTGTGCCATGCTGCATCACGCATATCACGAACCGCTTGACCCAAACTCGTTGGCAAACATGGCAAGTCGTTGGCGTCCACGGGCGGGACATACAGCACTTGTAACTCAATCTCACCAATCTTGTACGGTTTGCGACGACGTGTTGGTGTGCCCTTGCTCGTACTCGCGAGACCTGTTGCTTCAATGGCCCATTCATTCAAGACTGGTACAACCATGGAATGTGGCCTGCCATAAGCCTTGCTGACAAATGTTGAAAGTGCCAAGTATGCACGAGCAAACGAGCCATCTGCAGCGACATACCCAGCCAATGACAGACTCGTCACACTGCCAGTCAATTTGTGCTTCCTCGGTGACTGCAGCAGCCTGCCGAGTGTGGAGGCTGGTTTCTTGGGAGACATAGGAGGCTCGTACTTTGCTTGCAGCGTCAAGATGAATTCAAGATCCGCATCGGCAATCAATTCAAATTCTTGCTGAATCTTGGCTTCCCCTGCCAAAGTATGCCAAGGTGTCGTTACGCAGTGTTTACCATTATCCAGGGTACAGCAAAAGAAACTCTCTTCGCCTTTTGGTATGGGCAAAGTCAAGTTTTTCACTTGAACAACCTTGACAAATAATCGACCACCATCTTGTAGCGGCTGCAAGGGCATGGGTGTGCCGGCACCATCAAGACGCGGTGTACCAGTCACATTGACAGGAACGCGTGAAGTCTGTCGTCTGTGCGCATTGTAATTCTCACTTGCCCTCGATTTAGAGGAAACTGCACTTGCCGTTGTATACACTGAACTCGATTGTCGTGTATGTCCCTTTGTAGGGGACGATGAACGTGTCGCTTCAACTGCATTCACTTGATCATCTCCATCGCGTGCATGAACGACGCGAGATTGCTGACGAACGACGTAGCCGCGTTTTTGTTTCTGCATGACGGTATCAAAGGCTTTGTTGATATCACCAAAGGACAAGTCGTCAGGCAATGAATGGAGTACAGGCTGTAACATGGGCGCTGAGTGGGAATGCACTGAAGTCGATTGCGCGGCCATCATATCAGGTCGTTCATCTGTGGGTGTGATGCTCGCTGTGACACTATCATGGCGCACTCGACCAATGGTCGCATCAGCTTCAGTGATGGACGCTTCAAGATCAGCGCTGACCTGACGACGACGAGAGGCAAGTTGTTGTGTCCCAGCAGGAGTTTGACTTGGTCGTGTCCTCAATCTTGCACCACGAGACGTGATTGTAGCCTGCTCTTCCTCCAACGACTCTTGCGACTCTGCCCAACGATCGAGCTTTGACGGTGTCGACTTGATTGGGCTCGATGGAACGACTGTGCGAGAGGTGATGGGCGTTTCGGGTCGTTTCTCTGGCGTCATGTACTCCTCGAGACCAAGAGATTCAGTGTCATCCAAATCCAAACTCAATGAAAGTGGTTTGAGATCCAAAAAGGTACTCTGTCGTGGCGTCGACGGTGCTGGCGAGGTTGCTCCTTCAGATTCTGCAATACTAGCAGTCTCAACATCAGTCTGCGCGAGATCCGGTTGAAATTCTTGCGGAATGACAGCAGGTGTGGGCAAGGCATCAAAGTCTTGGCGTCTCGCGGCCGTCACCGTCTCTGTAGGCCGCATGGGCGAATACTGATGCACCACAATGTCTGGCTCAGATTCAACATCCGACTGACCATACTCATCACCATCATAGCTAATAGGCGCAGCAAACTTGTTGTCGACCGCAGCAGCAGTTGAGACATCTTTGACAATTGGCCGTTCAGGAATGAAGAGACGCTCGACAGGGACGCCTGGTGATTGCAAGTCTTCAGAGACTTTTCGCGGAAATTCGCCCAAATCATCACTCAGCGGACTCTCTGGTTCAACTGTAGGTGGCGATGTCGGCTGTGTTGGTGGTGCCAAAGATGAATGCGGTACCAGCGCAGGCAGCGGTGTTTCCTTTTTTGGCGAAGCAGCAAGTAGTGCCTTGCGCTGTGCAATTTTATTGCGAATCGATTCACGACTAATTGGATCTGGCGACAGGAATGGTGATGGCGCAGTCGGCGGCATGGGTGAGAGACTGGGTGTTGAGGTGACTAATTCCGACAAGTCTTCCACTTTGTACGATTGAACTGCGCTCTCCTCTTGATCCGACATGTCTGCTGAGACTCGTTCTGCATGAGGTCTGATTTGTACATGGTCAGCATCGAATGAAGCTGTTGACTGGGTGCGTGGAGCGTTGTGTAGGTGTAAGCCAAGACCCGCATACGCGTGACACTGAGCCTCTTGCTCAGATGCCAGTACTTTCTGCTCTGTTTCGGAACGCTGTGCTGTTGGAAGAGTAGGAAGAGGCCGTGGTGGTAGGGGCACAGTAGGAAGCGAGCGTGAGGGTGTGCTCATCAAGTCTGCTGTTGAATGTGCGGCAGGACGCCAAGGCTGCGAGCGATCTTCCTCATCTGTGCTGACGTCGAGGTCACTATCGTACTCTCGACCTGCGCGTGTTGAAAAAGGGGAAGAGCCGGTGTCAAAGGAGCAGTCGGACATGTGCCGTACCTCGAGTGATTCATTGAAAGTGACTGACTTTGAGCGCGTCAAATCGTGTCGTGCAAGCTGCGGATCAACGAGTGACGATTTTGTGGGTGATGCTGAATGCACACGGTTGACACTGCCCGCGTCACTGTCCTGTGTTGTTGTTTTGACACCTGGGGAGGTACGTGGCGATCTGCTAGACTGCACAAAGGGACTATTGGCGACCAACTTGTCCGGAAGCTCAATCGTCCGTGGGACTGCCGTCTCTCCACTCATACGCTGCTCGAGCTGCCGTTTTCGCTCCATTGTTGTCGCGAGATTGGTCATGGTTGGGGATTGCTTTGAGCGCGGCGACACTTGCGGGCTGCTTTCTTTCGCCTGCCAAAATGAGCGCACATTTCCTGGAGCAGACATGACGGCCGTATTTGTGTGCTGAGCGGGCCGGGCCAGGCCTTGCGCTCGAGAATGGATGTGGTTGATGGGAGAGTTGTGTCGTTGCGTTGTAGGGGAAAACAAAAACAAAGGAGAGCGTGAGATTTGTGGGAATGCGACAGAACTCCCTCGACAGTGTCGAATGCTGTCTACTCTTCCCTCTACAGTGTCTAAGACTGTCTACTCATTAGAGGCGTGGCAAGACAAATGCAGACATCGGGTCCATTCGGCTCCGTTCGGGTTCATCGGCACTGTGTATTTTTCGATGCACTTCTAGCCCAGCCTGTCAGATGAGATTGAGCTCTGAGAGTTGGCGGGAATGGAATCTTGAGTATATGAGTGTCTCCAGATGAGCACTGACTCTAGCAAGCAGCCTAGGAATCGGTGTCAAGAAGTTGCAGTGTTGTCCTCTAGAAACTAGTGACTTTCGGCTCAACGGGAATGCGATGTAAATTCCGCACAGATCTGATAGGCTCTACCCCGGAATCGCAAATATGCCTAGCTACGATGACATGAAAGCCAGAGGTAGAGGCAGCGATGACGATTCGGCGAAGCTTTCTGTAATACAGAGCAAAGCCTCATGATCGCATGAAACTTCCCAAGAGTGCTGCGAGAACACAGCTGCAGATGAGCAGATTCATCCTCAACAAGATCAGCAGGGTTGTAAGCGGCCGCCATGTCATCCAATGCGAGAGTGTCCACATTCCATACTGCTGGCCATCAGAGAGGCAGGCAGACATTGCGTTGTATCGCATTTGCTGCATCCGTGCTGCTGACAGCTCTGGCGCAGGTAACATAGAGCAACGTGAGCTATGCAACCGCATGGAAGCGGACAACGCAAGAGCTGATGTGATCAAATCCGACATTGGAGCAATACGAAAGCTCTCCGGTGGGGCCTAGACGCTAGATTGAAGCGCTAGACTCTTCTCTTCCCGCCCTTGAGAAGATGCTTACTATATAAGAGCGCAAGGCGAGCTACAGTTCTCCTCTTGTAGCGACCAAAGCTTAAGCAGAAAAGGTGAGTAGTATAATAGTGCCGACGACGCTGTCTGGCTGATCGCTTTCAGTGCTAAAGGGAGACTGCGAGCCGAAATCTGGACGTTCATGCTCTTGCAGCCATTGCAAATGCGCTCGCCCTCATGACGCCGGTTGCAAAGCGCAGCAGAGATGAGACTCCTTGTAGGCCAGACGTACCGATGTGTTTAGCCACTCCGCATATGAAGCCAGGTACTGAGGCCATCCTGGGCGCGGTGGCCCTTGACAATCATGAGATTGCCCATGCGAATTTGGCATTTTCCTCCCTTGCCAATCAGTCTGAAGCGATCATTTTTCGAGGATAAGCGCCAGCTTGACGAGTGCCCTTTTATCAGTATTCATAGCTCATTTAGGATCTATTCTCCTCTTCAGCATGCGTCTTTGTGTCTGGTGATTATTTGGTGCGGAAGTTGATTCAGTTCTCAACGGCCAAAGTACTTCATCAGCCAACACCGACAGCGATTGAAGTGTGTCAAAGCATCGCTCACTGCTCAGCCATGACAGAGCCCGTCTTTAAGCTCCTAGGCGCATCACGGAAGCACAGTCGCACTGACTCGCTCTCCGCGGAAGCAGCTAGGAAACTCACACAACTCCAAATACCGACTACATCCACCTTGACCTCAGGTCGCGATGCATCGCCCGCGCCAGGCAGTGCAAGACCTGGTGCGAGTCGTGCACATAGTCGAGCGACGTCTGTTGGTGGTACGCCTGAACCCTCCAATGCACGTTTGAGTGCTGCAAGACGTGGGACAACGGCGGCTGGTTCCATTGCTGGTGAGACGGCGACGGCGCGTGGTGAAGAAGAAGCAGAGGAGAGTGACTTGGATGAAGGTGATTTCGGCAATGCAACAGCAGCAGCGGCTGTCAGTCATCAAGAAGCGATTGCAGAGAAAATGAGGATGCGGATACTACTCGAGAGCTTCGATGAGCAGCAGATGGCGCGCTATGAAGTCTTCCGACGTGTGGGACTCAATAAGAATGCCGTCAAGCGACTTGCGAATCACGTTCTGAATCAGTCGGTGACGCAGAACGTCGCTGTGGTTATTGCCGGTGCGAGCAAGGTGTTTGTTGGTGAGCTGGTGGAGCGTGCAAGAGCAGTACAGAAGCTACGAGGGGAGACGGGGCCCGTGTCGCCTGACTGTCTACGGGAGGCGTATCGACAGTACAAGCTAACGGGCCTTGTACCGCAGAGCAAACCACCGAAGCGCCTGTTCCGGTAGGCCGACATCTTCGACGACATATCTCTCTCTCTTATCTTTCAGCGACAGCGTTCATATCATACCTAGCATCCATCATCCCATCTTGGCCTTTGAAAAGTCCATCTCTGGATGCTCACGCTGAAACTTGGCCAGCATGTCCTGCTTCTTGAGGTCGTCACTCGATGGCTTGCCCATTTCCTTTTGGCGCTGGTCAAACATCATCTTCTCAACCATGGCGCGTGTATCGCCATCAAGATCCTCCAGCTTGCTGTTCTCCGGCTGGATCTTGGTTGTATCAATCTTGGCATGTCCCTGGATGACACAATCCCACCAGCTCGTGCCATTCAGCTTCTCTAAGTGAATCTGTACCTCGCGCTGACTATCAATTGTCCATGTTGAGTCGTCCACCTTGACATCTTTGACAAGACTCCCAGAAAACAAGACTTGTCCTTTGAGCTTGACACTCAATTTAGAGGGCAAGATCTGGATATCAAGATCCTTGCCACGCGTGCCTTGCGGAACTGGGATCGTGATGGAGACTTCCTTCAAGGTCTGTGACCAGCTGTATGTGCAGCCGTCAAGCTCGACTGTGTGCACTGCACCTTGAGCAATCTCTGACATGGCCAAGCTTCTTCTCACACAGCAGCAGTTTCAAGCAGCAGCCGTCCAGGTGCAATATCTTGTGAGTGTCCAGCTGCTGTCGTCGTCGTCGTCGTCGTCGTCCAAATTTGCAGCGACCAAGACGACAAAAAGACAGAAACCATCCGTCCTGTCGCCTGTCTGAAGCAGGCATGGCTAGTTTGACACTTCAATCAAGCACTCCCATATCCCGCAGTATCGTCACTCGTGTCGCATCCATCTGCTTCGACCGCCGGCCAGCAGCAAGAGATTCATTGACACAAAGATATGCGAGACCCGCTTCTCTTGCGGCAGCACTCGCCCTCGGCATCTCTACAACGATTCTACACGACCTGTGGGATTCTATCCTTCGCGCAGTCCCCAAGAAGAAGACAACACATAGCAAGACGCGCATGCGATCAGCTACAAAAGGACTGAAGGACAAACTCAACATCAACAACTGCTCGGCGTGTGGACAACCTAAACTAGCGAATACATTGTGTGGATCTTGTTATCGGGAGGTACGGCATCGTTGGGCCAAAGAAGCTTCAGGCGCCGCGGGGATAGGGTCGGCGTAGTGCCAGTCAATTTTGACACGGCAAACTGGGGCACAGTTCACCTGATACACGTCAAGAGATACAAAGAGACGAAAGACAATGATACGCTATGCATGCTGATGGAAGCTTCGTAGCAGCTTCAAAACAAGGTCTATCTGTTAGTCATTTGAAACTGAATAAAGACAATCCTTACGCTCTCATCTCTGAGGAACTCGCCAAGATCAGTCTGATGAAAGGCGACAACATCTGTCGGCTGCAACTTGCGAGAATCTACCGTTGACCGGGCCGTGACGCCAAAGCCAAGCGGCGCATCATTCATCGAGAAGATCACCACGCCTTGATGTTCAGGTGTATCTTCAGAGATGCGGCCAACGTGCGCCTTGAGAACATGATTGCCATAGAGATATGGCATCTCGCCGTTCGCCTTGACCCAGATTCTATACTTGGCATGTCGTGCAATCACATCCAGCGCCGTGACATGCAGTCGAAACTTGCCAGTCTTTGTGAATTTGCCCAATGGTGTACCCAGTGCCTATAGTCAGTCTTTCACTTCTTGTCCATACGCATGCAACATACGACCAAGTTCTCCCTTGCGACACTCGTAGCGACCTTCATGATACGCTCACTGACATAGTAGCATCGATCCTTTTGTATCCGGAAGCAATGTGGATCCTCCGGACGATCAATGAGGTGTGTGATATTGCGTCCGATGTATTGCGCAAGCTTCTCAAACAGCGTCCGTGTCTCTGTCTCTGTCAAAGGCCGCATGGCTGCTTCTTGAGGGTTGAGCAATGTCGCTGCTTGCGAGTCTGCAAGTTTCTTCACAGTTTCGCGAGATGGGCGGGCAGCCATGTCGCAAAGGGTGGCAATGTCAATGCCGTCTACAATCAGTTCTCCTTACCTACCCTAGACTCCGCAAGGCTACTGGCACTCGACTAAATTGGAATTGTAAATATGCTGACGACTTTATATCTCAGCTGGTCTTCGCACCCAATCAATCGTTGAATTCAAAGGTATGGCAAGGGTGGACGTCCATTAGTTTCTGTCCCGCAGGCCCCCCACTGCTGAGTATAATAATCCTGCATTTCTTCTTCTTCTTCTACAGAAACTTCATTCAGATCTGGCACGGAATCAGGGTTCAGGCGAGTCAAACGGCATGCAGACTCGTCTCCACCGCTTCCGCAGGAACATTCGTTCTCATCATGTTGCGGCACGCTGCAGGGAATATTCTTTTCGATCTCAACCTTATGTTTGTTGGTGTCAAGTTCCCACGGTCCAGATATGCCTTTGATGAAATTGTGAGGAAGACAATTGTATCTTGTTCCTGTGACTTTCATTGCATCGGTTTCGTCCAAGATTGGCTTGTAAGGGTCGTCAATTCCCTTCCTTGAAAGCTTATCCAGCGCGTTTGGTGTTTGCTGCCGCAGCCGAAACGCGACTAGTTGCGTGTAGCACGTGCAAGACGTCTCTGCAGCTGGCTCGGGCCCAGCTTGGGTACATTGAGCTGAAGATTGTGGGCCTGCTGAACAAGTGCCAAATTTCGTTGCCCGTTCGAAATTGTCAACTCGAAAAGACCTTTTTTTGAGGCACAGGTTTGAGAGTACGCAACGTGCTGGCCGACTAGTCGGGTGTTTGACAAGGAGAGTGTACGACCTCCAGTTTTGAAATTCGGTGGAACATTTCTTTTTGCAATCTTGGTTGGTTCTTAGGGAAAATACACGCTTGAATGGCACCGATATTCGATAGCAAAATTTACCAATTTCATCGAACGTGTTAGCTTCTGCTTGTAATTTTGAAATCCTTTCTGTCTTCCCTTTCTTCTCCAGCGGGCCCTGAATAGCACTTTCACTTGCAGTTGCTTGCTCGGTGGCGAGAGATTTCGACTTAAACCCTCCTCCTTTTGTCCTCACTGCACTTGCAGCGCCATTGAAGCATGGAGTTGGCAAAAGCAACAAGCAAAACAAGACAATGAATGAAGACCACTGAGCAAATGAATTCGAACGCGACATGAGGAAGCAAGCGATGATCAGGATTTGAATAGTTTTTGGCGAGAAGAGTGCAAACGTGTCCTTTGCGAGAAAGCAGCAATCGCAATTGCGACAAATGAAGCATCCCGCGGCTGCACGAAGCTGGGTGTGCAGTGCAATGTGCACCACAAATCCCGCAGTTACAAGAAGCTGCATGTGCGGTGCATTGAGCACACTTTGACATCACATGACCCCTGAAGAGGCAAACATTGGCTCTCTCGAACTAGACGCTTCCATTGCCAAACAGAACAAAGCAAAGCACATCCCAGATTTTGAGGCCTGCAGAGGAAGAGACTTTCTAGATATATCAATAACTTTAAGCTAACTCAAATGAAGTCAAATTTTCAAAATGTGACATTTTGCCAAGTTCATCCAAGACTTTGATTCTGAGCGGCAATGTTTTGAGTCAGCCTTAAGATGTGCGCACCCTCGTGAGCTGCTGATGTCTTAAGTCTCGGTATTTTCTGCTATGGACACGCAGACTTGATCTCCTCATTTGGCAGCTCGCTATATTGCCTGCTTAGTTCTCCTTTCGCAATCGCAAATTTCACTTCAACCTATCCCGCTCCTCAACACGTTGTCCGAGGCTCCATGTTTGCCCTCATCTCGCAGCTCTCACCGACTTATGTCGGTGCCTATGCTCCCTTCCCATTCCATGCTATAAGTGCTCTTGTCCAAGCCTGGTAGACATAAGAAAGAAGCCTTTTACTGTTTCTTGCTTAGTTCACAGTCTATCATCTACACCTACATAACGACACAAGTCTTATCTCCAGCACAAGCGCTCTCTCTGCGGTTCTGCTCGTTCATTCTTTACCTGTTACAACCTCAACTAAGCTTGTAGAGGTAACCGCAGTATGTTCCTGCTCTAGCATTTTTCCCAGTTCTTGGATCTGACTGGACAATCTGGATGCGATCTTTTGTTCAAAGTTTTGAATCTTGACGCCAAGTGAAGTGATTGGGCGAACAGTTGGACAAAGGGAGTGTTTGTGCTGCAGACAGGACTTGAGTAGAGGTGCAGGTGTAGGTGATAAACTGGAAACTGAGAATCTAGACAGCACACGGATGTCTTTTTGTCTCCACCAGGTCCGAGGAAGAGAGTGACTTGCCTTCACCAGCTCCTTCTGGCACGTCAGATAATGCTGCCGAACAACCTTATTCTCTTGACAACGGTCTTCACTTTTACAAAGATGGCGTTGAGAACCCTTCAGACGCTGCTCTCAAACTAATTCCCTTCTAGCAAGACCGTTATTTGCCTATGCCGGTCCTTGAAGTGTTGCCGAAACTTCCGACATTCCCCTGTGAAGGTACTATTAGCCGTTGATGCGCGATGATGTCCAGGTTTACATCGCGACTTGCGACACATATGATCGAAACAAAGCAGCTAGTTGAGAATCTTATGGCTCCTTGCAATCTTTGCCAATTCCAAAGACTTCTTGGTCTCCTATCTTGCTAGATTTTATCGTCAAGCTACCGCTCTTTGAGTTTTGTCGACTTCAAACTCTTTGTCATCGATCGCCTCACCAAATGAAACCCGCTCTTTCCATTTCTTGTCATGAGGCAACCAACGCAGCAGGCTTCGGAGCGGTGTTCGAGGGAAGCACCTTCAACTACAGTTATCACAGTGCTAGTAGCTACGACATGGCTCAAGATCTAAAGCTTACCCAAGCTTGTTCGACAAGGATTCAAGGTTCATCTCGAGGATTTCCGAGCCTTTCGCCTTCCAAAGGATCTTCGCTGATCGCTATCATTTTGAAGCTTCACTTTCGCCAAGCTAATGCCTCTGCTCCGTTCTACGTCCGATTGTCTGAGCGTAGGGGTCGACATTCAGACGCAGCGCCTCGATGAGAAGGATCTGTAATGAATACGCAGTCTCGGACCACGCAACGGCAACTTTTCGCGAATTGCTCTGAAGGCCCACAACACTGATTTCTATTCTTCTACATTCCGCCTCTCGAAAATTTCTGTCACGTTGCATTCTCTCGAGTATTACCTGTCTCGCTTGCGACAACACTCATTAAATCGTCCTCTCGTGCTCTTACTCTTGGAAAATATTCACCACGCTGTCTCTTGCTGCGTTTCTTTCCCATCTCACAGACCTGTTCTTTCTATGTCGGCTCTTGCACTTCTGTTTCCCTTCATTGACAATTTCCTCACTCAAGCTTGATAAAGATGGAAAAAGAGCCTTCTGCTGCCTTGTTCCTTAGTTGACAACTTCATCATCAACACCTACTTCTGTTCAAATCCTGATTTCAAGTAAAGTGCCTTCCTCTCTGGCTGGTCCAATCCTTAAAATGTCTATGTTCGAGCTGATGATGGATCGCGTTTTGTCAAACCAAGCAATCTGGAATATGGACTGGAGTGTTAAATGCGTATAGATGGGGTAGAGACTCGCGCAGCTGGTCAGCATCTGGTGAAAGAGTTCATGACATGGCGACAAAGTCGAAACTACATGTATCCACAATTGCGTTCGCCATCGGGTGTGTCGTAGCAGAAGGGATATTGATTTAGGTCAAGCATTTGCTGACCATGTGCGGACCGAGATGAGTCATCGTCGCCATCCGGGTACTGGCCCTATGCGGATTTTCCGTGTGACTGGTCTGAGGGTCGTTTCTGTAGCCACCCATATGCGAGTTGAAATGGGCTACATTGTCAAAGTGGGCGGAATGACCAGGACCAGCTGAATACTGTTGTATGGGCTCGAACCCCTGTTGATTGTCCAGGTCATTCAAAGGATGAAAAGCGGTGTGTAACGATGTATCAAGTCGTTGGCTGTATGCATCAGCTTGTCGAAGTCCATCGAAGTGGTCCACCATACCCTGATAGCTTTGATCATCTTCAAGTGGTAGCTTATTGAGATCAAACGGAAGATTCCGGTCCGCGTTGCCGCCAGAACCCTGACTGGACTGGTCGGCATGATGTGCGTCTTGTCTGTCCGCGATGACTTTGCACAATCTGTCACCGCTCGATGGCACGTCCTTCAGGCACGAGCAATCTCTCTCACCAGCGACTTCCGCGCAAGAGTGGTCCATCGATATGGTAAACTGAGCATTTTTATTTCTGTCTCGCTGCCAAGGTGGATTGCCATGACCGAGAATGTTCGGAATCAAAAAAACTGGGAGACAATTGTAGTAGTTGTTTACTCTGGCGAATCCTTGAACTTCAGGAAATTTGTCAGGGTCACCAAGAACGGCCTCCCGACTCAAACCATACCTTGCCAAATCGGCCAATCTATTCTCTGGTGGCTGCTTTATTCGCCAAAACGTCGCTTGTGCAAAACATGAGCAAATCAGCTTAGTGCAGCGCGACGATTGACAAGTGTCGGTGTTACTACCCGTGCCAGGTGGGATATTGGCAGAAAAGCTCCTGCCATCGACACACGGAAGCGCTCTAATGCAAGCACTTGACGATGTTGCCATGGATTTGATGTGATTTGAGAGCCAATGCCGGTAACTGTTCGAGCAATGATTGTCGCAATCGATTCGGGTGGGAAAAGACTGTTTTGATGTCTTCATAATTGAAATCTTCATTTGATAGCATTTTTCGTGCTCCGTGTCGGGAACACGCTGCTTGCGCTTCCTTTGCTTCGTGCTACCACCTGAACCCTCACCTGGATCTCCTTCGCCTGGAGCTCTTTTCACCCGACTTCTGCTGTCTTTTGGCCTTCCTGCAGCGACCAGATGAGACTTAGGCATGAATGATGAAAGGAAGGGGAAGAGCAATACGAAAAGCAACAACAGGCCTGGTTTGAAGCTGCCGCCTGAATTGAAGCGCAACATGCTGTATTGCGAATGGCTGTGTTGGCGCAGTGGTTGCCAGCTGAAGAACAAATTTTTGCAAGGCATCCGTTTCAGTAGAGAGCAGCAAGGTCAACACAGCACTTCTCAGCTTGCAATCGTCACGCATGATTGGCGCATATATGCATGTGACGCAGTGTTACCTCATTTTACCCGCTCTAAAGGTCGATGCCATTGGTCAATTACTCAGCTGTAGACAGCAGTAGTAGCAGAAAGTGCGCATATATGCTACTGCGTGAGTGGCAATGGGCACGTTGTTCACGCTCCTTGAAGAGGTGAGCCCCCCTCAGGAAGCATGCATCGAAAGAGGCCTTCCTTTGTAGTTCGTGTCAGCGCATTGATATACAGTAAGAGTACTGACATTGATTATCAGTATATATATCTCAGCAATGAAGCTTGCAGTAGACTGATTGTTGACTCACCTTTTTGCCCTTTGCGACTGTCTTTTGACCTTGCCCCGGTTGTGTGCTCTCCGCCAATCAGATTCCTCCGTTTTCCCTTATCTCTGTTCCGATTCTGCCCACTGGCGAGTCAGTACAAGAAAGCACTCAGCGGCTTGGATACACACACGACCAAGGCTACGCATCTAGCAATTACAGCACCATGCTTGCGCGCGAATCCACTTCATCCAGCAACAGCAGCGTCTATGGTTTTGACGCCGATTTCGAGGTTTGCGAAGGGGAAATGCTCGACTACGATGAATCTCAAGATACCGAGCCTGTAGCCATCGATTTCGGTAACCCGTTTACCTGTACGAGTCCACTGGAGACGCTTTTTGAAGCGCGCAGTGTACAGGCGAGTCCGTTTGCCGTGCAAGGTGCTTTTGACACTCCTGGCAAGGGAAAGGTCAAAGCTGTCTCTGGATTGACGGCACAGGCGAGTGCAGCAACAGCAGTAGCTACGGCGACAGTATCCTATGCAGACCGTGATCAATATCACCCAGAGTCCGCGCGGCAGGAGATTGTCGAGCAAATCATGACACGGGGCGCTGGTTTGAATGGACAGATTGCGGCGAAAACACTACAGCATTCATCAGAGCAATGGAGCAACTATGCGGATGTCTGCAGGAGTGTTGCTGAAGTACTCAGAGTGCGAGGATTTCCCAATGCGCTGGTGGAGAGTGTGCGGTATGGCAGTGAGAGGCAGATTGTCTACGAGCTGTGATTGCTAGCCCACCTGCTGCCACCGAAATGACGACTGATGATGATGCCTGGACTTACTTCTGGCGATGACTTATATACATAGTGCTATTGCATCCTTCCTACGACTTGATAAACTTGATCCAGCCTAGTTGCTCTTGACGACGACGACCACACAACACACAGTCGCTACATTCTAAATACTCCTTCTGCAGCGGCCATGGCTCCGGCCCGTGTCTCAAAGTGCAGCATTTACCGCCCCATCCTCATAGGCAACACGGCAGAACCCCTCGGTGACCGCCGAAATCCAGCCTCCGACCATACCCATACTTGGACCATCGCCGTCAAGGGCCTCAACAACGCTGACCTCTCACCATTCATCAAGAAGGTCATTTTCAAGCTACACGATACCTACCCGAACGCAGCACGGTCGATTGAAGCGCCGCCTTTTGAAGTGACAGAGACAGGATGGGGTGAATTTGATATTCAGGTGAAAATCTTCTTTGTGCAGGAAGCTTCAGAGAAGCCAGTGACGCTGTATCATCGCTTGAAACTGCATCCGTATGGACCTGAGGTTGAACGGCTCAAAGCAGCAGATCAACCGATTCCACAGGGGATGTTGCATGTCTCTAGTTGGCAGTATGATGAAGTGGTATTCAATGAACCCACGGAGCAGCTGTATGATATCCTGACACGCACAACTGGGCCTGGTGCTGGCGGCGGCGGTGCACTTTTACCGCTTGAAAAGTCCAAGGATAATGTCTTTTGCCAGCGCAGTGAACAAGAGGAACTCGATCGACTCGAGAGTGCCATCAGTAAAGTGGATGCCCAAACACGTCTATACAGAAACAAGATCCTGGCCTTGGAGAAGAAGTGAGCTCATTGATTGATGTATACATGCATGCATAGCGATGGCGTTCAAATAATGTAGAAGACTCCTTCATCCTCGTCTCTTTTCACTCTCGAGACGCTGATACAGCATGTACAGCGCCAGCTGATTCTGCTCTGCTGTTCCTTCAATCGTAATCAACCGTTCTGTGACACGCGCAGGGTCGGGTTCATTGACCTTGACATGTGATCCTGACAAGTTGCGAATCTCATTGATCTTAGAGCCTTGCTTGCCAATAATGGCACCCACCATGTCATTGGGGATGTAGATCTGCTGCGTTACTTTTTCCTTTGACTTGGAAACGCCTTTGCTCGTTCCAATTGTCGACGCCGTGCCTGCTTGGGCATCTGCTTGCGGTGGTGCAGCAAAGGTACTTGGTGGAATTCCATAGGGATTACTGGGTGTCATCATGGTATCGTTTGGCTCGATCCGTCGAAAAGACTCTGGATGTCCATAGATCCCACCGAGCGTGACGGGTCGATACGCTACCGTCATGGCAACATGGGAAGAAGCAAGACCCACCTGCATCGTCTCTGTGATTTGTTGAATTGCAAGACGAATAGCCTCTGCTGGACCACGCACCACCACGCACCGTTCAGAGGAGAGTGGCAGGTTGAATTCAGATGCTTGGATGTGTGCGCCCGTAGCAGACATGATTTCACGAATCCGTGCACCTTGCTTCCCAAAAATGGCACCAAGATGCGCATGTGGGATAACAAGCCGTAGCGTGAATGGCTTGATAGTTTCATCAACATGAATGGATTCATCCTTGATGGATGTCGCTTGTGCTTCAGGACAAGCGACAGCAGCTGCGTTTGCCTCTGCTTTCGCTTGTTCCTCTGCTGCAAGTGCTGCTTCAGCTTCAGCTTCTGCTTTCGCTTCTGCTGCCTTCGTCGCTGCAGACTTGCGACCTCCTTTCTTCTTTGGTGCAGGCTTAGCAGGTGCCTGCGACACTGCCTCTTCTACAGCGGGTTGCGTCTCTTCTGTCGCAGCAGTTGCAGGCTGGGCGACAGGCGTGGTGTGTGAACTAGCAAGCGTTGGCTGCAACACCTCTACTAGCTGATGATACGCATCCGCAATGACACCGGGCGTCCCGGATATCGATACAACGCGCTCAATAGTCCCCTTGACGTGTTCAGAAACCGAGACACGCGCTGTTGTGCCTGTTCGAATGGCTGCAATGGTACCTCCTTCCTTCCCAATGAGACTGGCTGCTTCACGGTTTGACACGAGGGCTTTGAGGGTGAGTGGAGGGCTTTGATCGGGTGAGTCTCGTTTTTGCCTGCGCGATGTGGACGCGTCTTGTGGGTCTTCTTCTGCGGGCCTTTTGGACATTTTGGGGGAATTGGTGTGCGTTGTGAGGGGGATGGACGTGGATGTGAAGGTGGACGGAGACTGGCTCCGAGCTTGTAGTAGGGATAGAAGAGACAAGTAGAGAGTAGAAGTAAAGAGAGTAGAGCGAGAGACTAGAGAGAGAGCTGTTATTCCGCGACACCACAAGCTACAAGCCAAGTACCAAGTACCAAGTGCATTATATACACTGTCACTGGCTCGCAGCTAGCCAGCATGGACAGGACAGACACCTTCCGCCAGTTTGCTGCTCTTCACGGCCGCAATACAGATACACCAAAGCTCAAGCCAGACAGAGTACCCGATGCATTCATCCGTGAAGCACAACGGCTCGTATATTCCTCTCTACCGCTCTGCTACCAAGCATACTGACCCTATGACCAGCTCGAGTCGATGCGCGAGATTCAGCACTACCTGACACGCATCCGTCGTGCCTACCTGAGTGCATCAGACGACAAAGGCCATCACAAACCCTCACTCGCCTCTCTCTTCTCCATCGCTTCAACCTCCACAGGCGAGATCCATCATCTCACAGACAAGCAGCGTGACGAAATTGATTACGAAGTCAAAACCAGCCTACGCGATGCTCTCAGTCGCGTTCAAGCGCTTGAGTCCGTTGAATCGCAACGTCGGGCACAACTGGAAGGTACGTCGCGTTTTGCAAGATGGTTGCGAGATCCCGATGTCGATGCACAGGCTGCTCAACTCGGTGCGCATCATGTCTCTATGACGTGGTATCTCAATCACTTCCTGGTAGGTCTCTCCAATCAGCATGCAGAGCAACGCACCATTCGCTTTGAACGGGAGGAAGAGAAGCGACGACTGGCAATGCCGTCTTCGAAACGTTCTCAAGCGCCTGCGTACGGGTACACCCTCGATCCAGCAGAGCAAGCAGTCTCTGAGCAAGAAACAGAAGCTGCCTTACTAGAAACGCTCTTGAGTCCTGCGCAGCTACAGCAGTTTGAGGGTGAAAACACCAAGATGATGCATGAGTTTGAGAATAGCTTACAGCAGATTCGCACAACGCAGGCGAAACTTGCAGAGATTGCGGAGCTCTCGACAGAGTTGCAGCGACACTTGGAACAGCAAACAGATATGACGGATCGGCTGCTGGAAGATGCGACATTTACGTCAATGACGGTGCGTCAGGGCAATGAACAGCTTGGCAAAGCAAGAAAACGAAATGCATGGTATACAAAGTTTGTGGTGACAATCTTGCTTGTCCTTAGCTTTGTCTTGCTCTTCTTGGACTACTATGCTTCATAGTTGTGCTGCATCTTTGGCTAGTTGAGGTAGACGATGCCAGCATTGAGGTATGTAGCAAACGAGACCCAAGCCAGATATGCCCATCCAACAAGACCCGCACGATCGTCCGCTTGCTGCCAATGACCCTGCAACGTCGATAACGTTCCCCACAAGGCCACAATATCCGCAAGAGCAAGCGAACGTTGCGCATATCCAAAGAACATGGGCATCCAAGCGAAATTCAACACAAGCGACAGAGTATACAGTCCGCGTGCTTTGGAGTCATTGCGGGCCAGGTAAGAAGCGATACCCATGCCTGCATACAAAGTCGTCCAGACAGGACCGAATAGCCATGCTGGGGGTTTGAGAGGTGGTTGACGGAGTGTGCCATATTGGTTCTTGGTCTCAGCTGCAGTGAAGAAGCCAATGGCACTACCAACAGCGATTGGAAAGCAGGTTGCCACGTAGGGGTTTTGGAAGAAGATGCTTGGTAGCTGGAAGGAGTCGAGGAAGGACATGACGCGTTTGAGGGTGGGTGTTGCGTGTGTGATGAGTCGTCGATGCTCAAATCCGGGGCAACTTGGTAGGCCACTCGATGCTCCAAGTCAATACAGCTATGAGCAGCGCCTAATAGGAAAGGCCCATCATGAGAGATGGCAGGAGGCAGTGTTTGAGCTACAAAGTTGACTATATGTCTGCGCTGCCTGAGAAACCACGGAAGCATCGAGTTCATGTCCCGGTCCCATTGCAGACTGAAGATCGATGAGCTGTGAAGGCCATAGTAAGCTTGCCAAGTAGAGTACGCGAGTCCGCGTCGGTGTCGAGCGCGTCTTCTCAACCAGTCGTCGAATGCGTCTGTTCAGCTGCGACAGAGCCAGCACAGTCCTACGTCAAGCACCGCTGGAGCCCTTCAACAACAGAGGGATCTCAACGCACCTGATGAGGACAAAAGGTCTCAAAGTCATTCCAAATGGCAGCACTGACCCAGCAGACTCGACCTTTGCAAACACGCCAAATTCGTTTTCCGACAAGCGTCTCGATCGGCCACTGCCGGGATGAGTCCAGCTGCTAAGTGCAGGCTACTCATACAGCTGCCTGGGGATGGATCGAAGTGACCTGCTTCACATGTTTGAGCAACTTTGTGGCACTTTGTGAATGTCGGTGTTCGGGCCCGCACGTTTGTCATATGGGCAAAACGTGCGTTACCGAAGTGGCCGTGGATGAAGGTCATGATGCGCTTGATCTTGCAGTCGAAGCGATTCATGGGCCATGACCGGCGATACCGTATGCTCAAGGCGAGCAAGAGCTGCCAAGACACAGTCTGACAGACACGTCTTTTGTCCCTATAAAGGGCTTGCCGGCCTGATATGCGCGCGCTTTCACCAGGACAAGTGCTCGTTCTTGAGGAACTCTGCGCGGCGCTTGACTTCCTTCTTGCTCTTGAAGTGGTTGTAGATATGGATGAATATGCAGCAGATCATTGCGTTGGCTGTCTGGTTGTCGATGGAGAAGAGGAAGAAGCAGGCTGCTGTCTCTTCCTTTTCACGCTCCCGCCGTCTCTTCTTCTGCTTCTGCATCTTCGCTTCCTCCTCCTCCGTCGCCGCCTTAAAACGGGCCATCCGCAGCCGCACGCAAATAAAATCCCTGGCCCCACTTCAGAGTTGTTTCTCGACGGTCAGACCCCTCGGCTTGGTGATGTCTTTGCGATCAGCTGCGTAGTCGAGTGTCTCAAGTATAAGTGTCGTAGTCCGATCTATCATATTTCCAAGGCAACAGGCAACAGGCAACAGGCAACAGTGTATCGGCTACAAAATCCCCTGTGCAACCAGATCCTTGTACACCTTCTCGCTCATGACATTCCCACTCTCATCCTCCATCTCCACCGCAGCATCCATCTTCTTCCGCTCAGCTTCACGCACCTCCTCCAGCCGCTGTGCCAAATTCAACGCATCCTGAATCTGCGTAATCTGGTCATACAGCAATCCTCCATTCTCAATACCCAAACACCGCAGACCATGCAAGTGCCGTGCTTCGTTGAAATGCTTGTCAAACGCGCGGCGTCCAGCATACGTGTGATTGCCACAAATCTCACAACTGTACTCAACACCCAACCCGTGTAATCGCCATAGCCAAAATGGAATCGGCTTGCCATCCCATCCAAGGGGTAGCTTGAGCGGATTATAAAACTTTTCCCCAGCATCTTCTGCTTCATCGACCTCTTGCATCGTCCCATCGGCGCCAACGTGTTGGCGTGCTGCAAGCGGCGCGTACAGAGCTTGTTCCTGCTCTTGTACCCATTCCCGATCTGTGAGTGTTTGTTTCCGTACAACGTTTGCGCGCGTCGCTTGCTTGATGCTGCTAAACTTCACGGCAAGCTCATGAATCAGGTACTCGCGTTTCGCAACAGCCGTCTTGGTATCATCATGCATGCCTCTTATGCTGTCGTTTGTCGGTAAATCAACCATCTTGCCCTGCTTGGCGAGCCCGGCTTGATGCTTTTTGGACTTGAGATGACCATCGTACACTGTTTGTTTGGCATACCGCTTCTGACAAATCTCACACCAGATGCCTTCTTCTGCAACAGGCTGTGTTGGTTTCAGAGTGCCATTCACATGGCTTTGCTTGCGTGCTTCGTCAAAGGCCTTTTCCATCTCTCCAAGAACCTGCTCATGCATATCCAGTGGCACGGCGCGTCGATAGAATGAAATGAGGTAGCCTAGCAACGCCGCCAAGTACGCCGGGTACGTAGGATCCTGCTTCACCGCCGCAGGGAATGCCTCAAAGTCATCAAACGTCTCCAAGTAACGCGTATAAGAAACAGGTCGATTGCGTTTGAGATTGCAAAACTGTGTATGCAGGGTGTTCAAGTCAAAGAAACGACCGAATCCCTCTTCACCGCTAAAGAGCCGTGATATCCGGTCCTCTGCGCCTTTTGCTTCGTCTTCAGCGTCGGAGAGTTTGATTGCATAGAGCGCGGCGAGGTCTTCGACGGGCTCATTTGGGTAGCGCTTGTGGTATTCCTTCAATTGTGCATACTGCTCATAGAAACCTTCCAGGCCTGCACCTGGTTGTGTCGCCGCTTGCTTGGAGACACTCAATCGCGCGACCTCTCTTGACCGCGCACCATCCGTATCATCGTAGAGCGCCTTGAGCGTATGTGAACGCACTTGAATGAGTTGCAGGAAATCGGCGACTTCATGGTCGAGTTGCAGTTGGTCCTTGATGGTGCGTGGTTGATAGAGAAGACGATCGCAGATGGCTTGTTCAAGGCGTTCGAGTTCTTCATGAAGGTTACGCTGTTGCTCTATCGTCGAGTCCATCGGCAGCACGCGTATTGCATGTGTCGTCTGGCTTGATGAGACAGTTTGCCTTGTCAACACATCCTACGGTTTCTTACACGAAGCAGAGGTAGAGAGGAACTGACATGATTGACTATACAGACTACGGTAGACATCCTCCCAGTGTTCTTTTACGCGTACACCATCTTGAGATGCAAAATACTCGGAAAGGAAAAGAGGGAAAGAAGTGATCAAGTCGCCGCGAAGGGACAAGAAGAAGGGTTTCCAAATATTGAGTGAATGGCATGATCGGCGCTACAAACGGATATCTTTGGTAAAAGGCAAAAGATATGTTCTTTTTGGCGCGCCGTGCCTGAGGAATAGGCCAAGGAGCGGGTCGTTGGGTTCTTATATACTTTCACCACAAGAATTAATCGCACGCTGAAGATGTCAGGCAAGTCACATTTCACTGGCAGGACATGGCGTAGTTGCGGATAGAGTCACAAGCAGCATTGGAGAGCATGATGGTGATGTTATTGATCTAGGTGCGCTGGAAGCCGGTCAACGCTAGACTGGCACTAACCGCTTCAGAACCAGTCGTATAGTATAATATCGTCTGTCTTTGCTCCAATCGTGCCTGTGCCGTCTTCATCCTCATAGCAAGATACAGAAGAGAGTGGCCTACTTCTCGGTGATTGACTCTCCTCGAGTCTTGCCGCGCAGCTGCCACTTTCCCTAGATAGTATTAGCATCGTCCTCAGCCTATAGTCACAAGCGCAAGCATACCTCTGTCGCATAGGCAAGGTAGTAGAGAGCAACAGGGAAAACAACGCCCCACATCGCTACCTGTCGTGTTGATTTGCTCGTCCACCGAAAGTTGCGATATAGATCGTGTCGCATCTCCACCCATCGCTCAATCGCGGGATCTACTGTCAGCTGAAGCTCATGATTGGTAGAGTAGGGGACTCACCCTTCTTAAGTGTCTCGCCCATGTTTGCTAGCAGAGAGGAAGCAGACTAGAGCGAAGTTTGTGGTTGTAAGGCTGTTGCTTGTTGCACTCACAAATAGCCGAGCCTGTTTTGGCTGTTCCTTGACTTCACGAGCACAAATCTAATGGACCTTGGACAATGCCCATTGTTCCATGCTATGATAGAAACAGTCTCGCTATCTTCAGCACTGTCTTTTCACCTCTATACACATGGCAGACCAAAAAGCCAACGCTAAGCATGCCAAGTACTTTGCAATGTGCAAACAGATGCTGCCGCATCAATATATCTCCAACGACTTGAATCAAACAATGCTCTCTTTCTTTACAGCTGCATCTCTACACTTGCTCAAGCAAGACGTTCAAAAGCGTACAGAAGCTGTTGACTGGGTCTATCTGCATCTGAGACACGGCGGCAAAGGCTTCCGCGGCGGACACAACGCTCAACTTCCCGCATCTTGTCCAGGTGCCTGCTATGACCCTTTTCATCTGCCAGCCACGTATTTTGCACTGCAACTGTTGCTTACCTTGGGCGATGACCTCTCACATCTGGACGCCAGTTTTCTGCTATCTGAGGTCGGCGCCTTGCAGCTCTCTGATGGATCATTCCCATCAGCACAAGGCAACCTTGACGCAGACACAAGATTCACATACATGGCTTTTGCAATACGCTATATCCTTCAACATCTCGTTAAGGAGCCTTCCACAACAGACTTCGATACTGAAAAAGCTCTCCTGTTCGTCAGCCACTGTCGCAACTATGACGGTGGTTTTGGAGGCTGTCCAGGCGCAGAATCACATGCCGGGCTGACATGGTGTGCCCTTGCCGCCATACATCTGTATGAACCGCAAAATCCGATAGCACAAGACCCATCCTACACACAGACGATCCATTGGCTCCTGCAAAGACAAAATGTCGATGGCGGATTCAATGGCCGTTTCGGCAAAGTCAGTGATGTCTGTTATTGCTTCTGGGTCACTGCGAGCTGTTGCATCCTTGGCGTTGCAGATTTGCTGGACCAAGATGCACTCGGCGCGTACCTCGAAACGTGTCAGACTCCCTATGGCGGGTTTGGGAAAGCGATTGGACAGCCACCGGATCTGTACCATGCCTATCTTGGGGTCTGCGTAGCGAGCCGCAATATCTTCGACGCGTCTTCTATCGCTGTGGCTTTATCACTTTCCCAGGAAACGGTCGACAAGCATCGCTATGGTGTTTGAGCTCATCTTGCTGGCTGGTACGACTAGGCGAGGCAAAGATTACCCTCTCGTTCACGCCCGCTTCCACATCCACTGTCCACATCATGCTCTTTGGATGCTCCGTCCAGCGGCTGGTTGTGACAAGCACAGGAAAACCCTGCTCAAGAAAACGACTGGAGTTGAATCTTCCCGCTGGGTTCAATCAATAATGAGACCAGTGCTCATCCTGCAAATCAAAACGCACACAATAAGGTACTGCCATCAGCTGCATTGCTACATGATTGCTTTCATATCCGCGTCATCTCAGCCTCAATCTGTCCCGATACTTTCAGGATTCTCATTGCGGCCCTTCTCATTGTGAAATGACGCGATCTCAGCAGTGTAGAAGTGGAGTTCACCAGGACACCATTTTTGTGATTATGTCGGGCATGCAAGTACCAACATCTATTTGGACGGCCAATACTTCCATTTCTCCACCAAGACGGTAGCATGTCGTCCGGAATCTGCTTGTAACAGCATAGGTCCTGCCTACGCTGCTTCCGATGGTCGAATTCACCTACAACCCTTCTGTTTACGCGGTACAACTGCCCAAATTCGGCAAGGTACGCTGCGTGCCAGATCTTCAGGATCAATTCATCAAACAGTGCGAGCTGTGTAAGCTGACACCAGTGGAGGGGTTTGACATTCGTACACAAAAAAAAACCTGAAGGTCTTGTCACATTACTTTGACTTTATTCTCCCAAAGTCCTCTTTTGAGCTTTGAAGATGATGCCGTCATGAATGTCCTGCCAGCACAATTCTGCCAGGAAATCATCATGTAGCAAAAGACTATCTGGGAAAAAACAACAGTCAGCATCTTGCACTGAGCTGAAAGATGCAGCGGCGATGTGAAAACAAAGGACTACGGGTTGTAACGAACACGCAGCCTTAAACCTCGCATCCGACTATCCCGCACCGCATGCTCTGAAAACTCATCACGGCTCTACTATCTTCCGCCCTTCAACGATACTTACTTCCTTAGCACGCTGTCTATCGTCACACGCCCAGCTTCCTGGCTTCCGGCAACGCTCTGTCACGCTGTCCTACTCGCGCTCTTACTCGTCGACAACGTCCAACCACGGCGTCCCTTGTTCTGCCTCTTCTTTATCCTGCAGCCCGGAGATCTTCACTGTGCTCATGCAATCTCGCTTCCCCTCTTTGTCTCTTCTCTTGCTGAAACCCGGCTCCCGTAGGCTTCACCCACATCATCGCCCTCCGCTCTCATGCTCGTACCTAGTAGACATAAGTAGGCACCCTTCTGCTGTCTTGTTCTTGAATTTCGAATTTCTATTCTCCGTTACCTGCATCTCGCCCAAGTCATGTCCTCAACACAACAACCATCCCGTCCTGCTCGCGCGCCCTCAAACAGAGGTGTTGCCCATATCGATTTTGATGACTGTCCCGAAGTACGGGAAGAATGCTCTTTCATGCAGCATAAGATGCAGGTTGACGACACATCAGCACGTGCGAATGAGGTTATTATGAATCACACCTCTCGTGCACATAAGTGCTACAATTTCCAGCAAACGTAGTATCTCACCTGTACCTCCATTACAGGCCCCTGTTGAGGTGAGATTCATAGAATTGCGCTCTTCTGCAATTGCTTGCGAACCCAATTAAGATTTTATTTCTGACTGCAACATTGTCGAAGGCAACAATCTCAGCTTTCCCCAATATTTGAAATGCTTTCACGAGCTTGCGAGAACGCTGCTTCGCTAACCCTTGGGAGGATCTTGTTGCAAATGGCAACATTCTTCCCAGGATCGCGCTTGCTCGTCAGCTACTTGAGCTTTGCCTGCGAAACATTAGCTACAAGCGCTCGAGATCCGGTGATCTTGCTTGGTTGGACCAATCCTTTTGAAGATAAGATCTTCAGAATATCGAACAAGCCTGGTGACAAGGATTGCTACAATGCAATGTTTACATTTACCAAATCCATTGAAGTATCTGCACTAAAGGTTCCAGCAGACTGCTTTGTGGCTTGTAAGAGTCATTTCTCAAGATTAAGTCAGGCTGTTGATAAGCATATATTTACACCAGATGGGTTCTACTGTTTGACTGAGATCGATGTTTGCTACAAAGATTCTTCAGCTATTCTCTTGAACGCTTGCTTTGCAGAAAACAAGCTCAACAACTGCCCGGAAACACATTGCCTTTGCACGACCAATGTCTGGATCGCAAGCGTCGTCAAGCCCGTGAAAAGCTCGAAAGATGATTTCCGAAGGAGCGATTCTGCGCTTCCTGAAGGCTATCATAATGTGCCTATCTGTCATCCAGATGAAATCCTGCATTTCTTGGAAAACGCAGTCAATGCCTTGGGAATCAGCAAAAGATCAGAAAAAGGATCTCTTTGGCAGAGCGTTGCTCGGGTTATTCTTGATGAAGTCCATTGCGATGCAAACCTCAACAGACGACGGCAATTAATCGCAAGAAAGGTTCGCGAACTCAAGGAGAGAGAACGCTCGATCTGCAGCTGCGTACCGTTCGATCCGCAGGTAAAGAATCCGCTCGGAGAATATCGAAATCACGAATGCTTTACAAGCTCAAAGGTGCAGATCTTTTTCTCGAACGTCACGGTAACAACACCAGAGGATGCTCTAATGAATATACCAACTCTCATCGAATACAAAATTGGCGAGTTGTCCCAATTGCAACAAAATGAAAAGACTCAGTGGATTCCTCAAGATTACCTCTAGTACCGTTTGAAACAATCGCGGCATCTGATGAGATGTCGTAGCAATTTGAGCTTTACTAAGTTATTTTCTTTCACATTTGACAAGTGTGCGCTCCAATTACTTTGTCCTGAGCAGAACACACGCATGAGCCCTGTTTGGCTGCAGGCCACGAAGATCCTATCTGGCCGCATATTTCAGGTGTGCGGCCGCATTTGAGATCTCGAGTAGGGCCTGGGTCTAGTCAAAGCATGACTGTGATGAAGTGGCCCAATACAGTAATTCTAGTCTACAGACGCGAACGGCCGTCTCCTGTGGTGAGAAGGCCTCTGTGGTTTCAATCGCCCAGCCTGCCATTGTAGACGTCTCTGAGTACACTGATATCAAGGCATTGGTAGAAGCTTGACCACAGTAAAACTTCGCTGTGCCCGCTAATCTGCGAGACTTTTTATTCAAAACTGGTTTCTACGTCAGACATTCGCCATGTCTCGCCTCCCGCTTTGACCGCGCTCGGACAGAACCAGACTGACACTGATCACAGCATGCTTTGTCGATGCTCGGTCCAGCAACTGGCTGTGACAGTCACAGAAAACTCCTCCTCAAGAACTTGACTAGACTTTGATCTGACCCCTCTTTCCATTCAGAGATGACCCTAATGAAGCAATCCTCATCTCGCATAGAACCTATCAAAGCGCACACATCAAGAATTACAATCAATCAGCTGCATTGCTACACGATTGCTGTTACATCTACCTAATCGCGGCCTGAGTCCACCTCAAAACTTCTAGTATCCTCGTTACGGCCCTGCCCATCTTAGATGACTCGCCCGGGGCTGACAGTGTAGCATTGGAGTACTTTCATATGTATTGACAGCCACGCAAAAATCTCCTTCTATTTGGACGGCTAATAGCTACCTTTTTCCTCACGACGAAGTATGTCGCCTAGCCTCTGTTTGTCATAGCAGTATATTTGTATCCACTGCCATCAATGTGTCGAAATCACCGTAGTCTCTTCTGTTCATGATCATTTTTCTCGAACAGCAAGTTTTGATATCTGTAACTACTACTTGGTCGTCTGTCGACAAGAATGCATATACTGCGTTATCGTGGATTTTTGCTGCACTGCTGCAGCTACTGCAGCCGCTGTCGGATAATCACTATAGCTACAAGAAATTGGCAGGCTAGTGAGAACATTGCTCAAAACTGACATGCTTTGGAATGGCCGTCTCAGCTTCGTTCGTGTCCGTAACATCGGCTTCAGTGACTTGGGGTTCTTCGAGGCAGAAGCTTGCAAGCTAATGAGACGATTTCACAATTTCCCTTCATAGCGAACTTTTGCTCTACGTAGTTGAACTGCCCAGGTTCCGCAAGGTGAACTGCGTTATAAGTCTTGAAATTCAATTCATCGAACAAAGCGAGCTGTAGAAAGCTCGCACCGGTAGATTTTCTTGGCTTTTTATATGCAGCAATCCTGACTATCTAGTTCTCTCTCTTCCAACATCCAGATCATTGAGCGTTGAAGATAATGCCGTCATAAATGCTTTGCGGACACAATCCATCCAGGCAACTAAAAATGTGCAAAAGAGTATCTAGGCAAAGACAGCAAGCAGCATCTGGCGCCCAGCTGAATAATCCCGCAACGCTATGAAAGCAAAAGACTACTACAGGTGTTGTCCCCATTGAATTTGACGACAGCTCTAAAGTACGGGAGGAATGCTCTAATATGCAGCATAAAATGATTGGACCCTTGGACAATATGGAACAAAATGCATGTTGACGCTACATCAGCACCTGCAAATCAAGCTGACATGACCCACTGCTAGTGCACATAGGTGCTACAATTTTTAGCGAACGTAGTACTCCACGTGTTCCTTCATTACGGGCCCCTGTTGAGTTGAGATTCGAAAGTTTGCGCCCTTCTGCAACTGCTTGTGAACCTGACTACTGCTGATTGAAACATTGTCAAAAGCATCAGTCTCAGCTGCTCTCAATATTCATAATGCTTCCAAGGGGCTACAAAAACGCTATTTTTCGAGCCTTTTGGGAGGTCTTGTTGCAAATGGCAATACTCTTCCCAGGATCGCGCTTGCTTGTCAGCTACTTGGGCTTTTCCTGCGAAACATCAGCTGTCAGTCGAGATCCTGTGATCTTGCCTGGCTGGGTCGAGCTATTTGGAGATGAGATCTTCAGATCAAAAGGCGCGCGGAGTTTAAAGAATTGCTACGAGGCATCGTTCACTTTCACCAAAACAATAGGAATTCTCGCACCGGAGAGTACAAAAGACTGCTTTGTGGCTTGTACAACTCGTTTCTTAAAATTGAGCAAAGCTGTCGATGATTATGTGCTCACGCCCGACGGTACTTATTGTTTGACTACAATCAATGTTTGCTACAAAGATTCTTCAGCTATTCTGATGAATGCTTGCGTAGCAGGAGATAAACTGAGTAATTGCCCGGAAACGCATTGCATTTGCACGACCAGTATCTGGTTTGCAAGCGTCGCCAAACCTCTTAAATCATCACCTAGCAATCTCCGAAGGGGCTCTCCTGAGCCTCATGCAGGCTATCCACCTGTGCCTGTCTGCCATCCAGATGAAGTCAATCGCTTCTTGAACATTGCAATCAATGGCTTGGATATTATCGGAAAATCGGCAGAAGAATCACTGTGGGAAAGTATTGCTCGAGTAGAGGACTATCAGATTATTTGCGATGCGAACATTAGGAAACGACACAGGTCGGTCGCGGAAGAACTTCAGAAAGTCTACAGGCGAGAAACCTCTATTTGCAGCTGCGTGACCTTCGATCCACAGAAAGGGCTTCCGCTCGGGAAATATCGGAACCACGAATGCTTTTCGAGCTCAAAAGTGCAGGTTTTTTCCTCGAACGTCACTGTAACAACACCAGAGGATGCTGTGACGAATATTCCAACTCTCATCGAATACAAAATTGACCAGTCGTCCCAATGGATTCCTCAACATTACCTTTAGTACTGTTTGAATCAATAGCAGCATCTAATGAGATGTCGTAGAAGTTTGAGCTTTACTAAGTTATTTTCTTTCACATTTGACAATTGTGCGCTCCGATTCTTTAGTCCTGAGCAGAACACACGCTTAAGCCCTGTTTGACTGCAGGCCACGAAGATCTTATCTGGCCACATATTTCAGGTGTGCGGCCGCACTTGAGTTTTCCAGTAAGAGCTGGGTCTGGTCAAAGCATGTGTGTGATGAAGTGGCACAATACAGTGCTTTCGATCCACATACTCGTATGAACGCTTCACGTGATGAGGAAGGCCCATACATGCTTGATCGCCCAACCTGCCATCATAGGCAGCTCTCAGCATACCGACTTCAAGGCATTGGTAGAAACTTGGCGACAATGATGTTTCACTGTGCTTTCAATCTGCGAGGCCAGGTCTTCAATACTGGTTTCTGCGTCGAGCATTCGCCACGTCACGCCACCCGCTTCGGCCATCGTTAGAAAAGCTTGCCGGACCTTGCGCTGCAAATCAGCCTTCTCGTAGCGTTCTTCGCCAAAGCCTCCTCTTTTGGTAGCTGCTTCTACCGATAGGTCCAAAAAGAGGACAAGATCTGGCGATGGGAGGCCGATATCGCAGGCGCGACACCAAATTGGGTCGAGGCCCTTGATGATACTGAAAACTGCGCCAGAGTAAATGTAGCGATCCAGTACAAGTGTGATACCATTCTCAATATCTCGACGCATAGCAGATCTAGAAATTAGTTGAAGTTGTGAAAGCTGGACATGCATACTCTGCTTCCCAGCGATTCGCAGAAAATAGGAGATGAATGGCTCGATCGTCCAGATCGGCCTCAGATGTAAGGTAGGCATGTATCATCTTGCCAATAGTAGTTGATCTGTCGGGAAACTTGAGCAGTTTGCATGACTCTGGACGTTGGGCATTCAATGAGTCCACTAGGAGTTGACATTGTGTGCTCTTGCCAGAGCGATCCAGTCCTTCCACAATGATCTTGTGTTAGCGACAGTACCGAATGGAACCTCGTACCAGCTTCCCTCTTTCAGCTGTTCGGCCCGACATCGTCATTGTGGTCGACTTTGGTGAAGTCGCGTCTTCGTCGTTGGCGCGCTTGAAATTCGCGTCGACGTCTTTTTAGTGCAAGAACTACTCGAGCTCGTCGCTTATGCATGCAGCTACAGGCAGCCATGTCCAGCAGTACAGCTGTGCATTCCTTCCCTCCTTTCTATGCATGCTATCTGCTTCGCTCTTTAAAAGCACGCTATACCAATCGCACATATATCGGAAGCACCCCGAATCCTGCTAGAGTGCGCTTCATGTTCCTGCTCACTTGGCCAAAGCTTACGAGATAGAGGCTTCGACAGCACAACGGAGAGCTGACATCCGGAGCTCGCAAAACTTCTCGCTATCGGTATGTCAGTCACTGTTTCATACATGAACTGACGGTCAGACCATGGGAGATGGTCGCCATTGTGCATGGCTTCCCATCACAAGTCGCCGCCTTGCAATTTGAATGGGCCTGGCAGAATCCTCATCTCTCTAGGCAAATGTCTCGTCAAGATGCTCCAGAAGAGGGTGTCTCAGCAAGTCCAAGCAAGCGATTACGCAGGACAACGCCAACGTCGGCGACGAAAGCCGCCTCTGCAGCCGCACGACGAGGTCCAAAACTCAATGTAGCATCGCAACTATCGAATCTACACAAAATGTTGACACTGAATGCATATCGACGCTGGCCGCTACACGTCAAGGTCTTTCACGCAGATGTTTGGACGCTCTGGGAGAAGCAATGTGGTTTGCATTCTGGTCGAGCTGCCAGGACGCCATCTGTTCCGCTACCTGAATGGATTACGGCAGAACTGGACCTCACGCAGACTTTGCCAACTTTAGCTTCTTCTGATGTGCTGAGTAATGACGAGCTCTCAGCCTCCCAAACAGCCAAGCGGAAAAAGGCGAAAGGCAAGGCTGCTTCTGGTACAGACGACCTTCTCAAGCAGCGGACTCGAGGAGGTGTGCAAAGCTTAGATGTCCTTGACTTCCCAATGCAACAATTGGCTACTGCTCAGCTTCAGCAGCTCTCTCAATCCGCTGTCTGCATGTGCTGTACAACCGCCATCGCATTGCCAGACGCTGCGACACAGGCACGAGTTCTGTTGTGTCCAAAATGCAACCAGCCAGCGCACCTCCACTGTCTTGCAAAGCTGTTTCTGACAAACGAGAGGACTCCGTCTAATGCCTGGGTTCCAGTCGTTGGCGCATGTCCGTCCTGTCAGTCATCGCTTGTTTGGTCATCCCTCGTCAAGGCTGCTGCGTTTCGCAAACAAATGCGACAAGCTGGTGCCAATAGCTTGGCTGGAATCGATGAAACGGGCTTGGCAGTCTCTGAAGAGGACTTGTCGGATACGATGAGTGATGCTGGAAGCGTCTCTAGCATGGCTTCAATGAGTAGTCAACAAGCAGCAAGCACAACAGCTGGCAAGCGTCCTGTGAGACGCAGAAGCAGGTCGCCTGTCTCTGCCAATGATGGGGACCTTTCGTTGATTGTGGAAGAAGCCCAGATTCTACCTTCCAAGGCAAGAAGGAAAAGGTCGCCATCTACTGTGCAAGTAACAGATTTGTCGGGAATCATTCATGGTAGGCCTAGTCTGAAGAACCCTGTTGAAGGAGTAAGTACGCCTTCCAAGAAGAGAAGGAAGCGGTCGCCAAGCCCTGTACAAGTCACGGACCTGTCGGGGATTAGTCATGATAGGCCTGGTATGGTGAGATTTATGGAAGGAGTAAGTACGCCTTCCAAGACAAGAAGGAAGCGGTCGCCCACTCCTGCTCAAGTTATGGACTTCAATCATGGTGGGTCTGTCGTGGCAAATCTTGCGGAAGTAGCTCAAACGCCAGCTACCAAGACCAGAAGGAAACGATCACCCGCAGCTGCTCCTGCACATGTCACAGATCTGTCTGAGGTCAGTCATGTGGACCTGCGGTGATGAGTCCTGGCAAGGGCAAAGCCGTTGCGGCACCGAAGGCCAAGAGCCCGTATTCTCGAGAGCAGCAGTGACAAGGACACCACCGTCTTGATAGATTAAGCAACGTCGTAATAGTGGAAAAGCTAAAGCATGACTATCTATCGTCGCCTGCCAGTCGAACCAGACGCATTTGACAGCATTTCAAGTTCCTGCTCAGCAGCCTTGTTGGCGAGATGAGACGTCTCGAGATCCTTGTTGAGTCGATCACGCTCGCTGATCAATCGCTGTTCCCAAGCTCGGAACCGGGCCTCCTCGACCTTGACTTGCTCAGTGAATCGCTTTCGCAACTCTTCCTCCTCCTGCCTGAACTTTGGATTCTCCAACTTTCTGGCCTTTGCTTCACCAAACTTACGCGTCTCCATCTGCGAGGAGCGATAGAGTTCATAGTGCTGATCCTCTGTCGTTGAAATAAGATCCAGCATGTGTGTGCGAATGAGCAGGGATCGCAATTTCTTAAAGTCACAGTGGTCGTCATTCTCCACCTCAGCGACACCCCAGCTGTACTGACGTCCCTTGACCACGCGACCATCGTGCGTTTGGACATCTTTATCAGAGCCAATGACAGCATAGGGAATGGCTCCCTTGAGGACCTCTGCGTGTTCTGCGGCAGGTGGGTCGTCACTGTCAATGGGCGGCGTGAAGATTTGGATACCCTGCGCTTCAATGCATGCTCGAATGCGCTGCTTGAACTTGGCCAAATCATTTGGCGTGAGGGTATCCGCTTTTGCAATGATTGGAATGAGATTGACTCGGGAGCCTAGTTTCTTCATGCACTCAATGTCAAGAGCCTTGAGTGTATGTCCTGTTGGTCGGAGGAAGTAGAGACACACATGCACACGCATATCCACTTTTGTGCCGCGCTGGGGTTGCTGCTCCTGTCGCATGAAACTCTCGTGCTGATCATCTAGGAACTCAACAATAGGTTGCCATGCATCACGGTTATTGACAAAGTCGCCAAATCCAGGCGTATCCACAACATTGAGGTTGACTTTGAAGTTCTTCTCCTCCAGCTCGGCACGCGTCAGCTCAATCTCTGTTGTCTTTTCTGAGGTGCGGTTGTGGCGCTTGCGGTTGTCTTGATAGGACTTGATGGTTGTGCTAAAGAGCGTATTGAGCCAAGTGGTCTTGCCAAGTCCGGATTCACCTATATTGTTAGACTCGCATCGGCGCGTGAGGGGGATATGAGACATACCAGCAAGCATGATGGTGAGGGTTGCCCCTTTCATGGAAATGATGCGATGGCGCTGGTTAGGCAGCGCGGCCAAGCCAATCTGAGGCGGTACAACATCTGGAGCACCCATACTGGTCAGGCCCTGCCGCAGGAGTAGAGCTAGCTGGTCTGGGGGGAAGTGGTTGACGTGGTCGTGGGTCGTCGTTGTTGATTTTTCGCGCCGCAAACAAATTTGGAGTCAAATATCAAGGAAGTATGGACTTTGGACGGGTATGGAGGAGGGCCCATGCTGAGAGATGCTTGAGGACGAGACGAGTGCGCTAGAAGATGCTGGTGCGCATATCATACTCCTGTCGCCAGCACACTTCCTCCGCATATCCCTCATTGCCAAGGCGACATGCTTCATTGCACGTATACACACTCAGCACGCCGTAGTCAATGCTGTCCAGCTTCGTTTCGTCCTGCCCAAGGAAAGAGATGGCCGTAGGCATCATCTGAAACTCGAGAGATCTTGCAGCACCACATGCACAGGCAGGAATATCTTTGTCTGCCAGTTGTTGTGCATCGGCAATCCATAAGGCTGCTTCATGTGAACTTGCAAGCAGCTGCTCTGTCCTGTAGTACCGCAAAACTTGCTCTGGTGCCTTTTGCAAACGCTTGCTAAACTTGTAGAATGTCCCATCACCCTTCACTTTGGTGTACTTTTCGCTGCCATCATTCTCAACGAGCACCGCTGCGTGCTTCTTATCCTCCTTCTCTTTTGTGGAAGCAACGTCTGCTGGTTCAGACTCGCTGACAATCTCATGCAACGCAAACTGCTCATCCTCTTGATTGCTCACTGGATGCAAGTCTGTACTCGTTGATTGCGATCGCAGCACTTTGATACTCGGTGACCAACCTTGTTTCGCACACTTGCCATTGACACACGTAAACAGATACAAGACGCGCATCCACGCATGCGGCCGTTCATCCGATTCAGGTGCAAAGAGCTGTAGAAAGAGTCGTATGCGTTTCTTGCACACGGCGCACAAGAGCCGCGCATCGTCTTCTGCTAGAACGGGCGATGACGCCAGGCATGCCATGGGCCCGCCGAGTCGAGAAATAGTTGCATCGCGTAGTGTTGCTTGTATGTATTTCTTGCCTACGGGCTCTGCATAGCCTAAGATGACGCCCATGTCTGGTGTCTTTTGTCGCAAAAGACAGAGTCTTCGTCAACTTTTTTTTGGGGGGCGCCGAAGTTGAGTTGAGCCATGGACATCAAAGAGATCGCCTCAGTCGAGCCAGTCAGACAGAGCCTGCATGCCTTGTCCCTTGAGCACACTCCCACAAAGCACCTCGATGCCTTCTCCCGCCAGTGAAAACCGGTCATCCGACTCAGCAAGCCATTCCAAGGCCTGCTCGTCCCGTTCCTCCTCCATGGCTTCCATACGCACTGCACCACCCATTGCTCGTCGTATTTCCGCAATAGCTTCTTCTAGAGCTTTACTGACGCCTTGCTTGTCCAGTGCTGTAAAGAAGTCTGACTTGTTGGCCAGCACAAGCACCGACTCGAACGGCAAGTTCTTTTGTCGCACCATGGTCAATGTATCTAAGAGACGCTGAGCGACAGCAGGTGCTTGTTTAGATAGTGCTGATGCATCGAGGACGAAGACAACGCGCGACAACTTGCCTAGACCTTGAGCAGTCGTCATCAACCCGTGCAATTTCGGGTGGCCTGGGACGTCGACTAGTTGACGCATCTTTTGCCCCGCAGAAACATAGCGTGCACTATTGATGGCTTGAGAAGTGTATGTTGGCTTGATGGCAGCATGACCATATGCTAGTCTTTGCAGCAGGGCAGTCTTGCCTGCAGCAGTAGGCCCAGTAATGAGCACAATGGGTTGTTGTGCAGTGAGTGGAAGAGTCAAGATCCCCTGTTGTGATTGCAGATAGTAGAAAGCAGCAGCAAGAATGATAGCAAGCAGAAGCGATGAGAAGATGAGCAGATAGAGACCCATGGCAGCAGGATGGTCTCGTCGTGTCAAGTCAAGAGACGGGAAAGAAGCGATAGGAGGATTGCAGATGGGGCCACAAAAGCAACTCCAACACAAAATCACTGGGCTTTCGGGAAGTATGCCTACAGGGAGGATGGCAAGGGCGACGGCAGTTCTGTACCAACGATTACTACCAGTGAGCCCTCTTCAGCAAGTCAGTAAGCGAAAAGGCAGCTTACATAAGCGGACAAAACACGCCAAATTCTGACTTTCGGAGCGACGAGATCTCAAGACATTATTCGGTGACATCCTCTCTTAAAGCTCGCTATTGCGCATCGCCCCTGTTCTTGGCTTTCGTATCTAAAGAAGCTCTCTAAACTACTAGCTAAGCGCTATGGATGGCGAGACGGCCGCTTTCCTCGTCTTTGACTCCCTAGACAATATCCCATCAGAGCTCCTCCACTTGCTCGATGAGCTGCGCTCGATTGATTACAAGTCTACTGAATGGATGCGCAAAATTCGCAGTCGCGAGCATCACATCAGTAAGCATATTCGCTCACATGGCTCACTAGAAGTCTTCCCAAAGGAAGACCAATATATACCCAAAATGCGCACCGATTTTGCAAGAGCCATCGAGAAGACGTATGAGAAGGAGACTTTGGCAAAGCGCGCACTCGAGCTGATTGATCGGACACTCAAGAAGCTTGATGAGGAGACTCGCAAGATTGTATTGATGGAAGGAAGTGGTGGGACTAATCTGAGCTCAGGCCTCGGTACACCCACCGTTGCTGCTGCATCGCCGCTAGGACAAGCTGCCTCTCCTGCCTATATCCATACCTCCATCGCAACACCTTCTCAAGCGCCGAGTCCAGCAGGAACGCATGCCACCATCAATGGTCACGCTACGCCTGTCAAATCCCTCAAACGTGCGAGAACAGGCTTACCGCGCCCGCTTCCTAGTTCAGCACTCGCTGGCCCGCCGCTTCTACCAAACGGCTATCCAGCGCCTCCAAAAGACCGCGGCCTGGATCACGAAGATGACGAGAATGGAGAAGATACGACAACCTATTGTTTCTGCGAACAAGTCTCCTATGGCGAGATGGTTGCATGCGACAACGACTCTTGCGCTCGGGAATGGTTCCATTATGGCTGTGTTGGTTTGAAGGAGCCACCAATTGGGAAGTGGTACTGTAGCGAGTGCGTCGAGCAGAAGAAGGTCAAGCGATCGTAAATTGTACATGTGTACAAAAAGTTATTTAGAGCTTCGCCTTAGGCTTGGCTTGTACCCGTCTGGCAAGTAGCGTCCAGAGACCCATCGTCATTCCAAACGGTGGAACAAGCCATTCCAGTAAGCTAACCACTTGGTATGGCTTGATTTGGTCGAGCAGGGCACCGACATTAGTTTCCAAGTCTGCCAGGGATCCATCATTCTCAATCACTCGATCAGCTCTGTCTCGTTTATCCTGCATGCTCATCTGGGAGCGCATGCGTGCTTCTGCATCTTCCTTCGAGAGGTGTGTATCGCGCTTCTGCAAGCGATCCAATTGTAGACTGTCTGAACAAGCAACACACACCGTCACACCGCAATACGCATCAAGCCCGCCTTCAAAGAGCAGCGGTACATCGAGTACGCAAATGGCGGAGCCGCGAATATATGCGATGAGCGTCTCATAGAGCATTGCTTTCTGAACAGCAGGATGAGTGATGCTATTCAACATCTTGCGCGCTTTGTCATCACCAAAGATTCTTCTACCGAGAGCAGGTCTATTCAGAGACTTGTCGGGCAGGAGCAGATCCGGTGTCTCTGACCCGAATGCCTCGAGAATGGCATTGTAGGCAGGCTGATCGGGCTCGACGACTTGCCGGGCAATGACATCAGCGTCGACGATGGGGATACCTTTCGAGCGGAGCAGATTGGAGACTGTTGACTTGCCCGTAGCGATTCCACCTGTGAGGCCGACGATGAGCATCTTGAGCAGGGAGATGGACTTGGTCGAGTAGAGTGGACTGTTGACTGTTGTCGTCGTTTTCCCCCGCAGCGACATTTTTGATTTTTGAGCATTCAACCAACCCTCCAACCTTCACGAGCTCATATCACCAGGCCTCGTCGAGTAGAACGCCTCAGTACCTCAGTTACATAACATCAGAATGCCGCCCAAACGAGTCCAGAAGGAAGACTCGCGCGCAGCAAATGGCTTCCATGCCGATAAAGGTGCCGCAGACGATATGCCCAGAGAAGCACGGGCGAAACGCGGCGCACACTATAGAGAGTACCAGGAAGACGCGAATGGGACACTCATTCCCCTGGCAAGTCTATCCATTCCGAAGGACATGCTAATATCTAGTTCGAAGTCGATTCGCTCGACCATGCTGCCTTGCACAAGTATCGCAAAGTACACCACCTTACACTGCCCCGTCACCTCGACTCATCTGCTGGACCAGTCGCTGGGAGCGGAACAGCATCGCCTACAGCTGCAGCATCAGCCATGAACTCCTCAGATGGGATGCTTCCTGCCTCTGCAGCGGGGACGGCATCACTGAGCATGCCGCCAAACCGGTATACACGCGTCGAAAAGGAAGAAGCGCTTCTCTCGGCCGTCAAGCGACACTGGCAGTCTCAACAAATCAAGGAGAATGACGCAATTGTCAGTTTTCTGTACAGCGCACAGAATCAAGATCGATCTTTCAAGATGCGCTTCAATACGGGATAGCCTTTGACTACGTTTCCACAGCACGCATCAGACATCATACGACGGCCGTTCGAACGGACGATGGCAGGCTCGGTCTAGTCTTTGAGGTCTCAAAATGCATGAATGGATGTACTGTCGTCGTCACGAGAGCGGCATAAGTGCAGTACCTTGGCAACTGGCACGGCCCACTCTTCCGATACGATGGATATAGCTTTCAGTCGTTCGAAAAAGTACTATGACTGGAATATTGACGGCTCCTGCTGAAAAGGAAGAGACGAGCAAGCCTCACATACTGTGTCAAGCTCATTTTCCTTTCTAAATTTCCTTTCACGACGCTACGCATCTAACCCCTGAAAAGGTCACCTTGCAAGCATTTTCGCCCTTCAGCTACAAAGTCTCAGCTGCGCCAATACAACCGCCCCACCATCCGTCATGTCGCGCTTCAAATCAGCACTTCATTTCGAGTCGATCGTTGTGTTGCTTCTCCTAGCGCTTGTCAGCCCGTTGTTTCCCTCAATCTCGCCCAATGCAGGTCGCGCCGCCGCAGCGCCTGCGAGAACCTCAGGCAAAGTTCGCGGGCCAGACCTGGAAGAGAGCGCGAAGACCCCGACAGGTCCAACAAGAAATTGCGATGATGAACAACTCTATGCTCTTGCAGCTGCAGTGGAGAACATCTCGGATCAATTGACACTGTCCCGTCATTCAATTGCAAAATTGCAGCCTATGTCTCCACGGCGCGCATCAGACTCGGCTTCACGGCCGTTCGAATGGGCAAGGGGAGGTTCGGCGCATTCTTCGCGACAGTCTTGAGTGGATAGAACAACTCACTGTCCTCGTCGCCAATCAATGTAAGTGCAACACCTTTGCGACCAGCACGACCTGTTCGACCGATGCGGTGAACATAGTCTTCAATCGTTTTGGCCATACCAAAGTTGACAACAAGTGTTACACCTGGCACATCAATGCCGCGACCCGCAAGATCAGTTGCAACCAACACATCCGCCTGTCCTGAACGCAACTTTGCAAGCGACGCTTCACGTTGATCTTGCGACTTGCCACCGTGCAGTGTCACTGCATGCCACCCACAGTCGTTGCATACGCGAGAGACATAGTCACATAACTTCTTGGTGTTGACAAAGACAATGACGGGCCGGTCAAACTCGCCACTTGCCAGAACTTGTTCGAGTCGCTTCTTGCGCCGTTCATCGCCAGTACACATTTCAATGCGTTGTTCAACCGTGTCGACGACTTGTCCCGCATTGCCAATGATGACGGTCGCTGGCCGCCGCAAATACTTGCGAGCAAGCTTCTCGACTGCTTGAGGCATGGTTGCTGAAAACATGACAGTCTGACGATACCGTTCTTTGCCACCAATCATGGCCGTCATTCGCGTTGGATCCTCCGCAGCATCCGAGTCTGGCTTCATGTTGTGAACTGGCAGTGCATCGAGAACCTCATTAACGGCTTCTTCGAATCCGAGGTCAACCATTCGATCTGCTTCATCCATGACCACGTATGTACACTGAGAGAGGACAAGTACATGTCGCTCGAGACAATCTAGGAGTCGCCCAGGAGTGGCAATCACAATCTCACAGCCTTTACTCAGATTGAACGACTGCTCTTCAATGGATCGACCTCCCACAATCGATACGACGTTGAGACCCAGACTGCTGGCAAACTTGCGCGTTTCCTGCTCAATTTGCTGGGCAAGCTCTCGTGTCGGTGCTAGTACAATCGCGTAGGGTCCATCATTGCGATGTGAGGGATCCAGTGCTGGTAGAGATTGGATGTAGACCAGCATGGGGAGCACAAAGGAAGCCGTCTTACCAGACCCCGTTTCGGCAATCCCGATGATATCACGCCCTTGTAGGCCAATGGGTATAGTTGCTCTCTGAATAGGCGTAGGCTGATCATAGCCGACTTCTTTTATCACCTCCATCACAGGTCTGGGGAAATCTGCTTCCTCCCAATGCCTAATGGGTTGCGGAATCGCACTACCTTTTGTTTGTATTGCATAGTCTTCCTTGAAGATACGCCAGTCTCGCTCACGCATCTCAGCCAGTGTCTTGTCAGACCAGTGACGGTCGTCCCACCCCTTCTTGTCTGCATGACGCTTTTCAAACGCAAGTAATTCTGCAGCTTGTTCAGGCGCCCGTTCATGAATTGCGCGGGCATATGCTTCTGACGTTTCTGCAGCTGAATCTGCTAACCCACCGAGTGTCCCTCGTCCGTAAAATCGAGGAGCCTGACGCTGCTTATAAAGAGGATCTTGGTCAGCGTGCGTAGTATCATCTCCGCCATCCCAGTCAAATACGACTTTGCGAGGATCGTTCGCTTTTCGCTTCTTCTTGACGGGTCCTGTACTCGTTCCGTGGACGGACGAGGCAGCACTTGACCGCACTATTCGATCGTCTGAGACTGCTAAATCCGGGTTGAGCTTTGCAGGAGCTCCACGGCGGGCCTCGACCTCCTGAGCACGTCTAGCGAGCGCCAATGCAGCTTTTTGTTCAGCACGTTGAGCAGCGGTCAAGAACTTGGGTCTTCGAGCAGCTTCTTCACTTTGTTTGAGTTCAGCAGCAAGAGCAGCGACATCAAGCGGCTGCCGTGACATAGAGGAGCTCTTCCAGCTTGTCAATCTGTATACTCGTAGTCCACGGTCAACTTCAATTCGTCGTCGTCGCAACTACAAACTCGCAACACCGCAAGATCTGGACGACATGACTAAAGCCGACCAGGACGACGCAGAGGAGCGCGGCTCGCTCTCGCCAGAGCTTGTCGCAGAGGATGATGCTCTAGATGATGTGTCATCCGACTCTGACGGGACCTATATCATCGAAGTCGCTGAGGACGAGGAAGACAGCCATGTCACCATTTGTCGCTGGAATGATACGCCGTCGGGCCCGTGCAACGAGAACAAAGGGGATACAGACGGTCTTGTGAAGCATCTTCATGAAGACCATTTAGGCAACAGACGTCCGAAGTACACTTGTGAATGGGATGATTGCACACGTAAAGGTCTACCACAGACGTCGCGTTTCGCCCTCGTCGCCCATCTTCGCTCACATACGGGTGAAAAGCCATTTTACTGCACTATCCCAGAATGCGACAAATCATTTACACGCAGTGATGCGCTTGCAAAACATATGCGAACGGTGCATGAAACGGAAGCACTGAGGCCGAGTGATCCGATTCCAAAAACACACCCGGCACATACGCAGTATATTTCTGCCATGGCGGCTGCGGGCATCAAGAGTATCGGCTCACGACCAACACTTAGTGATTTGCTGACACCGGATGGTGAGTTGTGGGATGATAATGAGCATGAAGGAACAGACGAGGAGGAAGAAGGCCTCGATATGCGAACACGATGGAAGATTCTGAGAAGAAAGTATGGATGGCTGCAAAAAGACTTCGTCAAGCTAGAAACAGAAGTCAAAGCGGCTTCGTTGCAGCTCAACAACGAACGGATTGAAAAAGAAATGGCTTTGGAAGAGGTGCTGAAGGGAGAACTGCAAGAGCACGAATGGTCCCAAGTAATTCGCTGAGCAGTATTTTGACTATTGCATGCTATGAAGCAGACCGTCTCGCGCGGGTGAACGCTGTTGTCGGTGCTTTGCGGAAAAGGGAGACGCTCATGGCACTCGTCGCCAACGCCAACGCATACCAAGTGACGATGTACTGCATGTGGTTGTTGCGGAGCAAGACTTCGTGTGGCTTGCCAACAGGGATACCCTGCTCCTCCAGATCATCAGTCGCATACGATGCGTCAATGGTCTCTTCCACAAGGATAGGCTCGCATCCTGTATGCGCCGACATTTGTTCAATATCGACATAGTAGTATTGACCTTTCACATCATTATTTACAGGTGTGAATAAGTTCTTGTTGGTCGTTCGCCGTAGTAGTCCAAAGATGCTTGTGGTACTTTGTGGCAGCCCAGCTGGTCGATCTTGTTGCCGTGCGAGCGTCTTGCTGATCCAGCCGCGATTGACAAGCAAGCCTCGTTGAGTCTCAAGCTCCCTGAAGGGCGTCACGACATGATATCCAGTTTGACCGTTTCGCTGCCGTGGACCAACAAGCATCTCTCTATCATGCTGGAACGTACCGCGCAGTTGCACAGGCACAGCATCACCAGCTTCTGCGGGCTGCTGCAAGAGTGGATCAATGTCATTCAGGGATGCGAGTGCTGGTCGCCTCAATTTCTCCTCTACCTCGTCAATCAGATCCAGCTTCCACTGTCGCCGCTGTACTTGCCACGTTCCAAGGGCAAAAGCCGTGATGGGCATGACGATGATGAGGTAGCGGATGCGAGAGGAGGGACGAGGAGCATGTCTCGTAGCGGCAGAGAAGGAGCGAGCAGCGTAGGCAGTAGAATCACTTGATTTGCCAGCAGAGACGAGACTCATGCAGCATCTTGACTTGAACATGATTTATAGAGCACACAGGGAGCTTCTTTGGAGAAAACTATGTGGTAGACACAGGAGAAGAGCTTCTTGACTGTTTGGTCTTGGTCGTGGTTGCTGATGTAAGCGAAAGTCGAAAAGATTCACCGCGAGCAGCAAGCACAAACGACACCCAAGAGCATCATGTTGAAGCAGCCGTGCAGGGCCCTCGTGCAGCAGGCATGTGGACCATCGCAGTTCATCCGTGCCTTCTCAGTAACGCACATATCAAGTATGCGGAGAAAACCGCAGACACACCCATCGCTACCTGTGCCCAACGCGAAGAAGAAGCCAATCCCGACGCCGGAGAACCACCCGCTCTGGCAGTTCTTTCGCCCAGACAAACAGACTATGACGTCGCCTGTAGAAGATGCCAAGCATGGTCGCAGCTGGACCGCACAAGAGTTGCGTCGCAAATCCTTTGACGATTTACATGCTCTATGGATCATCTGCTTGAAGGAGCGCAACATAATGGCGACGCAGAGACATGAGCGGAAGCGTCAACAGCTGCCAAAGGCTGGTGTTAAGGAAGCGTCCAATAGAGATTGGACGGTAAGGCGGACGATGGCCGGCATCAAATTTGTGCTGAATGAACGCTTCATCGGCTGGACAGAAGCCGTCGAGCTGGCAAAGGCTGAAGGGCTCATCGAAGCTCCGCCTCAAGAACAGCTCGAGACGCCAGCTGCACAGGAGAAGGTATATGATGCTGCATTGCAAGACTCGGTCTCCCCTGCCAGAGAAGAGCGTGTCTCAGCATAGATTCGAATGTCGAACCACGACATGTTTAACACTACGAGGCCATTGTCATTGGACTCTATGCTGGGAGTGATTCTGGATTCCGATTACGTGTCTCCGATTAACAATCTCTCAACTGACGACATGACATGAGATGGTAGTCTTTATCCATCAGCCTACATATTGATACACCGCGACTGCCACATCAAACGAGCAGTTCAGCGTCCATCAAGTGCTCAAATACTTCGCTTTCAATAGAATACCGAATCATGCCAGCAAACAGAACCACATTCTTCGCCTTCTGCTTCACCTCCCGTGCCTTTGCTTGCCGTGTCGCGTCGCCGAATGCGCCTTGCTGGACGGTATGCAAGACTTGCTTCAAGCATCGAATGCTCAACGTCAAGACCGACGGCACATTACGCGCAACACTTTCTTCCAGCATTGAAAAATCTTGAGCTTGCTTTTTAATGGCGCCGATTGGCAAAGCTTCCTGCATTGGGATGACGCCAAGCTGTGCAATGAGTGCCAAACACTGCTCCACCTTGCCTTGTCCGTATGCTTGACGAACGGAAACCATTCGAAGTAACAAGTCTACTGTTGTCTTGCTTCTTTGTGAAATCTGACCATTGATGGCTGCGTTGCCATTGTACAGGGCACTCATATTCCTTGCGAGCACTGCAGGATCTTCAGCATGGACCGGCATTCCAGGCCCTTCACTCGGCGCAGCCTGCATACCATAGTTGGGGTCAAGCAATGCTTCGCCAAGCGTCTTGCAAATCATAGCCACCACCGTATCATACTGCTCCGACAAGTGATACAACAAAACGGCATCCGCAATCCTCCCTTCCATCGCAGCAGCCGTTGCAGCTTGTTCGGAGATGGTACGCAGGTACTCGCGATCATCACCCAACGCCAGCAATGCTTTGCGTTTCTCAACAAACCCAGGAGCGCGTGTTCCATCGACACGCACATCACCGAGCAGAACGGCAAAGTCGCGTGTTTCAAGAACAAGCTCGCGTGTTGCTTCATGACAGGCTTTACGGAGAATACTGCCATCCCGGAGATCACTGCTCAGGCTAATCAGACAAAGATACTCCACTGCGGTCGTGGATGCTCGATGTTGGATACCACGAGCATACAGAATAGCCATAGATGTGATATCAATCGATTCACCAGCGTTGTCTGGTGTCGACAGGAGATTGCCAGCGGCCGCTTCCGGCGTAGCCACGCGTAAGAGACCAAAGTATGCTAGGATTGCAGCAAAGTGTACGGCATCCGTCCAGCTGTGACTAGCAAGGTAATGCACCGCACGCTCAAATTGTCCAGATAGCAGCGAAAGCTGGAAATATAAGAGCGGGTTGCTACCCTTTGGATTAAAATGTCGCGAACCAAAACGAACGAGAGTTGCTTGCAAGTCGCGTAGGCCGAATTGCTCATAAGCGGGTCCGGATGTGTCTGTTTCTCTGCACAGCACGAGTTGTAACCACATCCAATCTTCAGTCACTGGCAAGACTTCGGGTAGACTGCGGCGTGCAAGGTCGCAGCGACCGATGATTTTGTAGAGCGCGTGCTTGTATGGGTCTGAGGCTTCGGAAATGTACTTGATCGTTTGATTGTACTCGGAGTGCAGTCGGTCATGCAGCTGACGTGGCAGACGCCGGTCCTCGTTTGCAGCGTAAGCCTTGAGGAAGAGCACAAAGTTCTTCTCGAGGCGCGAAATGTAGCTCTCGTTCTTTGTGGCAAATGCCACAGCCTCGTCCAAAAAGCCTGCACGGAGCAGAAAGAAGAGGACTGCCCAGATTGGAGTACTGTTGACAATCTCAATATTTGACTGTACCCATTGGCCATTCTTGGCGAAGCGAATGTTGGCATAAGCTTTGATTTTTGACTCAACGGATGGTACACCGCCTAGTCTTGCTTCTTGTGGGTTTCGAGCAATCTCGCGCTCCACCATTGCAAAGAACTGGCTCTCCAGAAAGTTTCGCGCACCTTTTGTCAATTGCCTGGTGAGCTGACTGTCCGTTGTAGGCTTCAAGGCATATTGCTGTGCATACTCCCGTGGCTTGAGAAGCTTTCCGACGCTCTCGTGACCGTGCTCAGAGCGTTTCTCATCGACAATGTATGCGAGTGCCTGCCAAGCATCTGCCATTTGCTGTGTCCTGACATCTGCGCCAAGCGTGCGGACCAATTGGCTCATAAGTGTGCTGACAGCAATCGGTTGCTTCAGCATTCGATGTTCATTGAGGGAGCTGATGGCTTGTGCGAATGTCTGTTCTTTGGCCTCCCAAGCACCAGCTCCGGCGTCCATTGACTGGCCTGCTGTATCCACATCGTCAAACTGTAGCTGGTAGGCACGCCGACGCGCATTGACCGATCTGCCAAACTGACTTCGGCCGAGTGTCTTGTCCTTGACGGGTGCTTCTTGAGTCTCAATTTTGTCGCCGCTGAATTGCTGCATGAGCCGTCTCTTTCGCGTCTCCCAGCTCGTTGCAAGGTGTTTATCCATGAAGGCCTGGAAGTCCAGTTGAGCCTGCTGCTTTCGTGCTTCAATGATCTTGATGATGGACTGCTCGCGGCTATTACGGACGTACGCGTCAATGTCCGTCTCGACGGATGCAGTAGCTTCTTGCACGTCTTCCACTTGCAAGGTGTTGATGGCTCGGCTTGTGTGCTCGGCATTGATACCACTGCCGGCAAGAAGGTAGTGTCTATATGTCAGCATACGCTTGCGACCATGAAGCAGCCTACGCTTTTGTGTAATTGCCGCGTTGATTCGTTGCCATACTTGCACATTTATTGCGCAGCTCATCCAGTGTCCACTGGAGTTTCGGGAGGTCCGGGTGCAAGATACGATCAAGAGATGAGTTGAGCAGCTTGCTCCTCTCCAGGAGGTCGTCCAGCTCGACCGTCATTGCTGGTATGAGTACAAGAAGTAGTCTTGGTCGTGGCTCTTTTGGCGTCGACATAGAAGCAGTCACATTGCCCTATAGATATACTTGATAATGAGCAGGCCCTATAGACATACTTGATAATGAGCAGGACAGGCCTATTTGGTCAGCTTCCATGCTTTGCTGATCTGGCCCACTGCTGCGACAAGGCCCAGTAAACCCACCTGCCGCTCACTTAGTCCAATCCCCTGATATGCACTCCAGTGCAGGGTCAAGGGCGCATAGGCCAGGTTGATGACGACTTCCCTCAGCCAATGAACTCGGGCCTGCTGCTGCTCCTTTGTCTTGATTCTTGCACTCGACTGTAGGGAAGGTGTGGATTGGCGCTCGAGCATGAGCTTGTACAAGTCCAAAAAGACATGGGCTGCCCACATCCGGCACGACCAAGCCCATAACTTATTCTCCGTCTGCTTCGACAATGGCAGGATTCCGTGCTGTGAGAGGCACGCTGCATTCTCCATTGGCTGGTAGGCAAGATTCACAAGGACCTGGATATCCTCAATCCAACTTGGAATAGGTCCAGTTCTGGCAGAAGCAGGCTTGTTATAGACGCCAATACCCCAGCTGTGAATAGCAGGGTATCCAACCAGTCGAGCAAAGATTCGGTAGTCCGAGCACAGATCACGCAGCCTTTTTGCACTGAGTAGTAACTGAGCCGTAGTCAGCGCTTGCCCTGTCACGAGTGCTTTAGGGTCCAATGTGCGTTTGACGAGGGATGGCAACACAAGCGTTAGCGAATACTGGACCAGCATGAGGATGCGATCGACACCGCCGGCAGAAGAGGCTAGCTTTGCAAATCGCTGCATCAGCACAGAGGACGATGACTTTGGCGAGAGCGCCGAGACAGCAGGCATATTGCAGCTTGGACAAGTTGGTTGCACAGAGAAAGTGTTGTCGAATAACGTTTGCTGTATTTTGAGAATGAAGCTGCAGGGGTCACGAATATTAAGTTCACTTTACATGACTATACAGCAGGCTGGCTTTCCCTTGATTGTGCAGAAACTCGCGGGCTTCTTCAGATTCCAGTCCTCCTCCTCTTCCTCGTCATCATCATACCACACATTTGATTTGGCCTCAGGTTTAGGACTTCGCTGACCATCTTCCGTCGCAGCTGGCGATTTCGGCGGTGCTTCAATCAGCAACTGGCCACGATGCTCGAGCAACATCTGCTCAACAAAAGCTGAATTCCCATTCTCATCCGCTGTATCGATATCTTGCGCTGTCAGGATCAATGCAGAATCAAACGGTTTTGTTGCAAGCAATACATCCACCGTATATTTGAGCTCATTTTGATAAGATTCAAAGGAACGAGGCCCAGCACCAGCAGTTTGTTGACAACCCAAACCATGCGTCACTTTCCGTGTACCCGTCGTTCGCAGCAAGAGATTCGCAGCAGCCCAGCCGTGCTCCTCACAGAACGTCTGTGACGCCCCTCGACGAAGAAGTAATCTTGTGATGCCAAAGTTCTCAAACATGATAGACAGGTGAAGCGCGGTATAATCACCATGGACACGCAAATCAAGCGTTGCAAGTGGGTGCGACAGTATGAGCTTGACGACCTCTTTGTGATTATTGCACGACGCGAGTGATAATGCAGTATGGGAGCGCTCACCAAGTTCTCTTGTATCTGGATGAATCAAGGCAACAGTCAAAAGCTTTTGGACAAGCAATAAATGGCCGTATCGAGCCGCATACGGAAGCAGCCTGCATGCGCGCGCGACAATACGTTCATGCTTCAGCATAGGTGACGCAGCGAGCGTATGTAAGAGCGCCTCGGACGAAATGAGACTGGCGTGGCGACACCAATGATCCAGAATATATTTGAGCAACGGCTGATCTGCGCAAAGCTGCATCGTTGCTTGTTCTTCAAGGTTTTGTGCGCCAGGAACTTGTGCCATGTATCTCAAACATATCTCTGTGATGCGATAATGTGAGTCTCGAGGTTGCATGTACAGATAATGAGAGACTGGTAGATTGGCAAGATAGGCACGAATAGCATCTGTTCGCAGAATGGCAGTTTGTCGGAGACTTGTCTGCCAGCGGACATGGCCACAGGGTCCTGGTACAGCAAAGGACATGGGCAACATTCTAATGTCAACACTTGCAGGAAAGTGCGTGACGAGGAACGTCTCGAGGTCTTCAACTGCACCAGGTCGCAGGCGAAGACCATCAGAGGTGAAGCTAAATTGAACAAAATGCCTTAGCTCAGACATGGTCAGTGGCCGCTGAGCAAGTAACAGCCATCGAAGGATCTCCTTGATCAGTTGAGTCCCACCACGCGCGTCGCGTTGCTCCCTGTCGAGGTCTAGCTCTTGTCGCCATGGCTCCGTTGCTGGCAGTGTGCGCAAGATGCTGCGATGACTGACAGGTGGCAGGCGAAGTGTCAGTGGTCTCGTCTGAGACATATTCTCGTGCCTTCTCACAACAAGAGACATGTTGTTCGTTCTTGGGACACCGAATCCGATGAAGACACCGGGCCTCATATACCAGAACACCAGTGAGCCGACGGAATTAAGGGTCCGAGCTTGATTTTTACAAAGGCCCGAGCGCTCTGCGAAGTGGCAGCTTATTGTTGCCTCGCCTAGTCCCTTTATTGGAGAATACCTTACATGACTGTTGTACGCTCAGGCAGTCGTGACTTTGATAATCTGCACGTCGCACCGTGCCACAGCTCAGGCGAAGGCTTTTGGCACGCGACATGATTGTGCTCGGAGAAGCGGTCGCTTCGACTCATTGCATGCTGAGGAGTGCTCTGATATGCGATCGTGCTTCGTGCTCGACCATGGTCTCGGTCTGTAGAATACAATCGCGCACGAGCAAGATGGTCTTTGTGTCTTCTGCATCCACCCATACTCTGCCATTGAGACCAACAGCCAGCTCAAACGATAATCGCGCGCCGAGCATCTCAAGTACGACATTATTGGCTGCAAGAAGACGTCTGCACAAGCCTGTGGACAAGCCCTTTATGAGGTACCCACCCTTGAGTTCACCGAAACCACCTGCTTTCCCCTCTGCATTCATACACTCAATCTCGGGCTCCATGACTGAGCCGCCCGTAACGACACGCGCATAGACCAACGATCCAACCACGAGATTTGGCTTGTTCTTGCGATTGACGTTGAAAAAGGCTAGAGCACCCAAAGAACCGGTCAATGCGCCACCAAGATCGACTCGATAACCCTCTGCAAAACGCGCCGTGACTTGCGCAATGACACTGTCCTGTGATGCCGGGACATAGCGTTTTTGACTGGATGCGACGAAGGGGACACCGTTGTTGGTGGTATGTAAGTTGCCTGCCTTAACGACGATGACCGGGCCGTCTGGCAGTGCGCGGAGACCGGGCCCCAACTTACGAGGGGCAGATCTTGATTGTGTAGCTTCGAGAGCAGCTCCTGGCAGGACGACAGACATTGCAGAGAGTCCTAAGCAGCAGACAGTAGCTAGGAAGGAAGGTGTAGCTGGTGAACGATTGTGAAAATTGAAATTCGGCGACAAAGCGACCGCGACAAGGCTCAATTTGCGACGGCTCGGGCGAAAACATTCAGTAGCGCTCTGTTTAAGGCCACAGGGTACAATTGAAGAGGCCTCAGCTTACCGACTTGTCTAACTTGCTACTCGCTCAGTATCTCTCGGAAATCGCCACTTGGCGCAACTGCCGTCGCTATGTCAAAGCTGACACTCTCACAGATCGTACGGCGCTCTTCATGCAGCCCTCGTGACTAACATAGCACAGTACAGCAAATTACCGCGCGCGGATCTTGTCTTCCTTCTCGGCATTCGCGACTTGGACACGGCAGGTGTTCCTTCTGAACTCGTGGGTCGCCTCACTGACCACGACCTCGCCACCTTTCCAGCAGCAGCGCGCCTCGATTCGTTGAGAGCACAAGAAGCCTCTGCCCTATTGGCAAACACCACAGCAATACGTATTCGTGAAGGCGCATCCCGTCATACGCCAACACACATCTGTGACCCACAAAAATTGAAAAACCTATGGTTGCCACCAGAGATATGGACGCTTGTGGTACGTCATACGAATGACTGGGAATTAGGCGCTGCTCTATTCGTCTCTGAGATTGGCATTCGACGGCCTGCCATCTGGGATCATGCTACGGATTTGGACTTGGCGGTCTTGCATAATGATTTGAAGCAATTACAAGTCCTAGCGCGTCGTGCGCCGTGCTTAAAGATACCGCGGCATGTGATTGATGTGGTGCTGCGATTCGAGTATATTGATATACTAGAGTGGATCTGGCGTAACGTTCCGACGACTTTTCAAGCGGAACAGATTCCTTTACTTGCCAGTCGCTACAACAGCCCAAAAGTGTTACAATGGTGGAAAGATACCATGCAACCGGATCAACTACATTATACGGAAAGCTGTTTGGATGCAGCGTCCTCCTCTGGCAGACTTGACGCACTCAACTGGTGGAAGAACTCCGGCCTTCCTCTCAAAATCGGTCGTGTCTTGGACTTTGCATCCGATGAAGGCGCTGTGGCTGTTCTTGAATGGTGGAAGCAGTCAGGTCTCAATTTTCGATACTCCAAGTTTGCCATGCGTCATGCTTCACAAAATGGTCATGTGCACGTTCTTGAATGGTGGCTCAATTCAGAGCTACAGTTATTCTATGATACTAGCTGTTTGGACTATGCAACGCGCTTCAATCGAGTGGCTGTGCTGGACTGGTGGAGCAGGTGTGGTCTCATGATTGAGTATCGCATCATGGATATTGAAGAAGCGCTTGGTGAAGCGGTCGTCGGTGGGCATGAGTCGCGTCACTGGTGGCGCGTTCAAATGGGAATCGACTTTGGCGTCAATAATAGTGAGTGGATGCGATACAGGATCCTGAATGAAGCAGCGACGTATCGTCATGCTTGAGCTGGCCTGAGGTCCGCTGTTGACGAAGACCATGATTGAATGTTGAGTAAATTGACCATCTATGCATCTGGGGAAGCATTAAGTAGCAAATCGTGAATGACGAGATCAGGCCGTGCTTCTTCATTTTGATATTTGCGTTAGGAGCTTCTCCCAATTCGGTTTCGCGTGCTCCTCGCCAGAGGCCGCAGACGAACTACCTTGCCGGTGAAATGGACGAGAATAGAGTCCATTCTCTTCAATGTAATCCACCACACTTTCTGGCAACAAATAGCGAACACTGTATTCCTTGCGAAGCAGCAGCCTTACTTTTGTACTTGATACATCATTGAGCACCGTCTGCTCGACTTGATGAATGTTGTTGCTCCATGCCGACAACGCGCTCGTTGCCTTTTTGATATCAGCCCCCATACGCTCGACGATGAATGCACCGTAGTTGCCAAGAATGTGGTTCAGGTCGTTTGCGTCCCAAACACCTTCGTCAGACATGGTCTTGAGCAGATCGGATCCGGCAAGCAACATGATCTTTACTCTCCGCTTAACCGGCATGCCAGTCTTCGGATCTCTTTCTCCCTGACGCACCTCCACGCCGCCCATGCGTGTATTTATCTCATAATCAAAGTGGTCCAGCACAAGCGCTGTCGGGGTATATGCCGCTTTTGTGGCTTCCCATGGATCTACATCCCAGCGGTCACTGGTCTCTTCACAGGCAAGTTTCACCATATTCAAGCGATGTTTTGCAGGTGCAAGGCCTTCCTTCTTGTACGCATCCGAGACGGGCGAGAAGTATCCGCCCATGAGCTCGAAATTGGTTGAATGCCGCGCATAATCAGCCGCTAGCTCAAACATGCGTAAATGAAGGTGTGTGATGGGCGAAAAGGAACCGCAGGCAACGAGAACAAGCGGTTCTCTCGTTGAATCTTGGAGTGTCGTCCGTAAGCGGGCCGTCGGGAAGCGGTAATGCGTCTCTTGATCAGGAGATGCACCTGTACTTGTATTCGCATGTTGCACAATGCTTGAGAGCATGGCTGTAGAGAGTTCCGAGCCGTAGCCCAATAGGTGATGTTCGGATAAGGCTTGGCGCGTGGTCGTGTCAATAAAACAAGACTGAGCGGGCAAGGTTTCAGGCCCGACAGCGGAGCAAAAAGCAGCTTCTATGCGATGAAGTTGTACAGCAACTGACGCGTCTTGCAGTGAATGGGGCTCCCGGGGCGCCTGTCTTGTGCCTCGTCTCCCTTGTCCTGTCGTCGCTGCCTTTTGTGTCGTTTCTCAATTTTGATTTTGGCAGCTGGGTCACGTGCATCTGCGGTCCTGCCCCATTCACAAAATCACTTCACGCAACCTCAACCGAACCAATATAGACCACCTGTCTGCTGTCTGCTGTCTGCTACGGCTATCTGCCATCCAATATCTGCTGTCTACTGTCTGCTGCTGCTGATCTCCTCTCTCCGTCTACATGGTAGCTGATTATGCCAGACAAACAAGCTGAAGAGTACCCACTACTGCTCGAAGACGGCGACATTGCAGCGCTCCTAGCTCAAGATGCTGCAAAATTGCGAGCAAAATACAACCGTCACGGCATCTCTGCCTACCTGAATCCTACTAAAGTGGAACGACCCTCTTCTACAAGAGTCAATACGCGATTCTTGCAGAATACTGTCAGAGATGTACGTGGTCACAACGCCATGCTGGCAAAGCGTGAGCGTGATGAGCGACTCGACATGAAGAATCACCCGTTGAAGGACATGATAGATCAGTCAAAACCTACCTCAGGACCTTCAAGTATCGCGGCCAACCTATCTCTCGGGAAGCAGATGCGGCAATCTGAGTCTGGACGCGACGTTGCTCATGTAGATTTGGGCAGGGAGAGTGTCTTGCCGCGTGACGGGTCGAGGTCGTCAGCTCCATCGGAACAGAGAAGATCCGGCCATTCTCGTCGTCGTCGCTCTGCAAGTCCCAAAGCGCGTATGCAAACGGCTTTAGGTCACCTGCTGAAGAATTCCCCGACTTGCTCAAAGCGTTCACCAGAAGATCATACATCTTCAAGTCTCGAACAACACAGGCAGTCTGAGCCCTCAGGTAATGCGTAACGACAAGCTGCGTCTCGACATCCCAGACAATCAGGCCAAACGAGGCCGGCGAAAGACGACTCTGCTCAATGGGGTTGTGGAGCAGGATACCTCTGATTTTGTCCTGCGACTGCCACCAAGATCACGTCAAAGGCACAAGCGGTCGCGAGAACGATCTCTACGAGATCTAGATCGTCCTGTCTGCATCGTCTCGTATCGTGTTACTCAAAGTCATGATCTCAAACTTTCACCTGACAATTGTACCGATCTTCTTCTTCGAAGCAGTCGATCTAGGCTTACACTATGATCTGCTGAAACGGCCGCATTTGTCAGTACGCACACTTGTCAGTCAGTCACAAGCTCTGGCCAAAGGACGCTGCCTCGCCGCGGGGGATGACCTTGTCTCACCAGCCACATCTGGCCGGCACCTCCGACGAATCGATTGCAACTGCACTGGCCTATGCGCAAGTCATGTTCTGTCCTCAGAATGTCTGTGACTGTCTCCGTTCTGAGAAGCTTGCGCTCGAGGATCACATGCAAAGAAGCTGTTCGTTGCCCGACGCCAGGAGGACTGAGTTCGACCTGCTAAGGACCTGCGGTCGGCTGATTTGATGCATCGGTGTTTACGTCACTTGTATATTTATAACTGCTACCGCCAAGCTACAAGTTAGCCTACAATGGCTTTTATGCCAAGGAGACCGGTAGTAAGGCCATTCAGTTTCTTGTCAAGTTGAATTTACTGTCAACTTTTAAGGCGGGTCCGCACGCTCAATTTCAACGGCTGCCAATCACATCTTCACCAGCCATCTGTGACGCAAAATGAAGTTCTTCCAGAAGTTCATTGAACCGTTGTAGAGTCGTACTCAGGCAGCAGCGATTCTTGCTTGGCGTTGCTGAAGCCTCTGTACAACGACATGGATAACGACTATTGCTCAATTGGTCTCATCTAGGGCAGCAGCTTGACCAGATCTGGCAAGTGTGTTGAACCCTCACTGCCATGTCATTGCCCAGTATCAGGGCTTCTCAAAGCTGTCTCTCGTAGATTTAATGTATCTAGCAGGAGAGTCTAAAGGGCGGCCCGCTACATGGGGCCCTGAAGATCGTAGATTAATCTTGGGGCCGCCGACCCGATTAGGTTGGACCTTGAGACCACGGCCACCACAGCCCACCACCACTGGCCCACCAAGCAGATGGGGACAGACCTTGGTGAAGATTCGGCTAATTCTCTAGGCAGATGAGACACCACGCCGCCTACGGTCATTCCTTGGCCACGATGTGCACTCATAGAAGCCCAGGCGGTTCAGGCGCATTTGGGCTTTTGTAACTTGTAAGCTCAAATAAAACGCTCTTATTATTGCAAGGACTCGCCGTCATCTGGACTGTTGCTTGACTTTGCTGAACCGCTTGTACCGCATTAGGTCAAACAAGTCGCTTGCCAAGGAAGCCCTTCTGTTCTCTTTAGTCTTTGCTCCACCAGCCTCAATTCTACCAGACCCACGACTGACATGCGGTCCTTCCGGGCGAGGCCACAGGGCCTTCCCGCTTACTGTCTTGGGCCTACTAGGCGCCCTGGATCCGCCAATGTCTACAATGATCCTCGGCCGCTCACATGGCACAAGACAAGCGCTCGTCTGAATCAACAACGCTCCATTACGCTTGGCCTACCGCCGATCCCAGGCGCTCCTGACGAAGACGACACAAGTACTAAAGACGGCGATGCGCACAAATCCTCCCTCAAAAACAAATTACTCGAATCTGCTCTCACCACCTTTGCATCGCTAGCTCTCCTCGGACTCAGCGGCTATGCTTATCACCGGTATTATAAGTATATCACCCTCGACAAAATCACCCATGCCTTTCAAGCTGGAGATCCTGCGCTCGATTTCCACCACAATCGTCACCACTTCGAGAGTGCCAGCGAGGGCCTCGAGGGCGCTGCGGACCACCAGTTTGTTATCAGAGACGAGCAGTCTGAGATCGATGCCATCGTCCACGGCAAGCGTGCAGGATCTTATTACTTGATCATTGGTGAGAAGGGCAATGGTAAGAAGGGAATGCTCCTCAATGCGATGCACAAGTCGCAAGGTGAGCACTGCTCTATCATGGATGCTAGCTCGGATCTGGAGATCTTTCGCATTAGGCTCGGCAAGACGCTCGACTATGAGTTTGCCGAAGATTTCATCGGTGGGCTGTTTAGCATCAAAGGTCAGCGCGACGCTGGGCCCATTCTCGATATTGAGCGCGCCTTTAATAAGTTGGAAAAGGTGGCCATTCGACATAAACGCGAGTCGGGCGCTAGTCATCGTCCACTCATACTCATCTTCAACAACATGCATCTCATCCCAGATAATGAAGAAGGCAACGTCTTGTTGGAACTACTCCAGCAGCGTGCAGAGTCGTTTGCTTCCTCTGGTCTCATGACTTTTGTCTTCAATTCTGATGAGTACTGGGTGTATGAACGTCTTCGACAGAACGGCCGGTGCATGGAGCTCCTGCCTGTCCGTGATTTACCCAAGGAAAAAGCACTCAATGCATTCAGCAGCTATCGTTTCCGACTGCATCGTCAAGTCTGCTCACAAGATGATCTCGAAGCAGTCTGGCAAGCTGTGGGCGGTCGTTTGCGCTTATTGTCTAAAGTGGCAAAGGAGAAGGACATGCATGCCAAGCTGCGGCAGTTTCTTCGCCATGAAAAGACTTGGGTGTTGAATCAGAGCGCTCTGATTCCAGACTTTGACGATGATGTGCTCGATGATGGAAAGTGGCAGGCTGGTACCTTCATGCTTGCTCAAGCACTCGTTGAAGAAGAGAAGAATAATCCCCCAGGCGAAATGGAAGACCTGGTGTCATTGCCTCTCTATCGATGTCGCCAGATCCTCACACGCGCTGACTTTATGCAAAAACTCGATGCCCTCAACATCATTACAATCGATACTGACTGCAATGTTCGTGCTGATTCGCGTGCCATGATGCAAGCATTCAGGGAAATTGTTGGCGAGGAGGACTTTCAAGCGAATTTGGATAATGTTATGGACCGCTGCAATGCTGTCGAGTCGCTGCACAGGACGCGAGAGTTGGTCTTCAAGGGTATTGATGAGAATGAAGACCTGCAAAAGGGTGTCGTCAAGGTCTTTTATGAGAAAGTGGCCAAACCAAGTGAGGATGATGCAGATGAGACGGGCGAGGAGAAGACCCGCGCTCTCAAGTATATTGATGGCAATGTCACTGCCGAGGAAGACGACGACGATGTATTTGTAGTGGCCTCTCGTCGAGAAGACTAGTCTATACACTAATCCTTGTTCTATTTCCTGCTTGTTCCTGTCACTTTCAAATTCAAATGCGACGGCACCGCGTAATTTGCAACGACCCCGGACAACGGCCTGTGCCTTGACCTCATCTATCACAAGGCAGTATCGCTTCCAATGCGCCAAGCTCCCGCGCATCTCTGACTAGCCGCAAAGAGAGTGGGCTGCCATGCTGCAAGACCCAGACCTCCTCATCCATCGCCTGCGCCAACGCTACCTCACACAAATCCAAGATGACGCTGGCTTCCGCGTCTTGAGGCTGCATGAACCGGCGCGTCACAAAGCGACGGCCTTCAAGATTGCTGGAGGTGATTTGGAGATCTTTGAGAGATGCACGTCGCCTGATATTCCAACCCATGCAGAAGCCCTTGCGAATCGTTTTGGTAACGGAAGGCATGCCTCGGATTCAACTAGCGAACGGCCAGGTCTTGCGCCGGAAGTGAGCTCTTCTACCATTCGACCTCGGCCTGTAGCACAAGAGCAAGCCAGTACGTTTGATGGGCTGGATGAGACTGGCCAGCCTAGTATGGATGCATTTGAAGCAGAGCTCTACAAGGACCACAACTTGTCTGATCAAAGCGATGTTTCCGATAGCGGCGGCAGTGCTACCAGAACACATTATAGCTCAAAGCAAAAGCATGTTCTCATGATGAACCTTCACAAGAAAGTCGCAGCAGATCCAAAGGGCAAGCAAGTGCTCAATGTAAGACGGCGCGGCATCAGTGATGCTTCGGTGACTTACAGAAACCTATCTATTCCGATGGTGCCAAAGATTGCGTATACAGAGCCATCAGCTGGCGAGTTCAAGCCTAGCTCGCAGTCTCTATTCAGTGATGAATTAAGCGCACTGGCCGACGAGCACAGCAATCCTGACCCTGATGCTGAATCAGAGATTGGTCTTCGAGGTGCGCCGACTAGTCCAAATATAATGAATTACCACGATGCCTTCTCACGCAATTCAATGCTGGCTGCCGTGGAGGATTCAGAGTTGAGTGCATCTGATGGAGAAGCCATGACACAAGAACGTCTGAGCAAGCCTGCTGCGAAACCAAAAGTGGAGGCGAACGGTGACTCGAATGCTGTACATACACTCTCACTCATCTCAAAGCGTTTGATCCCGCGGACAATTGCTCCTACGGTGTCAGGCCTCAGTCTGCTAATCAACGCAAAGCAAAACACGCACACAGACCCTTTGGAAGCACGCTTTGGCGCATTGGATGGTAAAGCGGAGCCGAAACCACTCATGCTCAAACTTTATCGGCCAACTGGTGTCAACCCATCAAAGCCATTCAGTGTCTGCATCAAGCCTTCAGCAACTGTCTTTGAAACGATTGGCTTTGTCTTGCTCAAATACCTCGAGAGCGAGCAGCAACCGGCCCTGACAGAAGAGCAGCGGGATCCAGATTGCTGGACGCTGCGTATCGTTGAGGATGACGGTGAATTGGATGAAGATTTTCCAGCACTTGATCGAACACGACCCATTTCGAAATTTAGCTTTGATGAGTTTGCCTTGGTGGAAGCGACACCAGCGCAAATGGAAGAATACAAGCAATCGCAAGGCACTTCGACTCCCACGAAATCTGCACGCCACGCGCATACGACTGCAGAGCATCTTCCACTACCCGACCCTGCATTTTTGTCACCTGAACGAAGCAGTCATCCGGGGTCAAGCTCTTTGTCGAGTACGAAACCGGGTGCGACCTTGGGACAACCCACCAAATCGTTTGCCAAAGCGCCCGGAACCCCGGTACTACTCAAAGTGAAGCTTGCAATGGATACCTCCCAAGCACACCAACAGGATCAAACCACCATTCTCAACGTCACAACGGAAACCTACCTTGGTGATGTGCTCGATCAAGTTTGTCGGCGGCGAAACTTGGACAAATACATGTACTTGTTGCGATTGGCAAGTGCTAACGTGATTGTGCCAACGGATCGCACTATCGAGTCTCTACAAGGAAGGACAGAGTTGGTCTTGGTACGAAAACGCGCTAGAGATATACTGCATGACCCCGGCATGCCTCGCAGTATGACGCCTAATGCCCCAATTGTTGCTGCTCCTTTCGCGTACAGCGCTTCGAAGCTTGGCACAAGTGCTGTGGTACAAGGCGATGCATCACTCGTCCCTGATTTCGTCAATGCCAACACCTATCAGCGCTGGATCGTTTGGCGTCGGCAACCGATGTCCTTCAGGGGCCGTCATGAGCGTATGCTTGCGATCGATGGCGAGTATGTACATATCTCCCCGACAGAGAGCAAAACGATGTTCGAGAATGCTAAAACAAGCAGCTTGCACGTCGGCCAGATTGTGGTTTGCAAGCAGTCGCGGCGGATACCCATGAATTTCAAAATCATCATCATCAAGCAGGGACAGACGAAGCGGTATGATTTCGAGGCGTCCAGTATCAAGGAGTCTGAGGTGATTGTGTCTAGAATACGGACACTGATGCGGAATATGCAAGTGACGAGACGGCTGTACTAGATCGTCCATATGTGCCCGCCCATCTGATGCTTCGGAACTTGCCGACGCGACTCCACAGTTAGATCCGGCGACGCGACAGGCAAGCAAAGGTGTCTACCAGTTCTAAGCAGACTCATGTCGGCGAGTCGTATCATTCGTCGAGGCATAGCATCTACTTCTTTCGTCCAAATCAATGGCCAGCGACTCATGGATTCCCTGCATCACAGCTGCCAATGGGGTGCCATTCCCAACTCAACAGGCATGCGACGCCTGTCTCTGGACGACAACGACAAGATTGTCAGAGACTGGTTCAGGGAGCAAGTCGAGGGCCTAGGTTGCGAGTATCACTACGATGAAATGGGGAATCAATTTGCTATCTTGCCCGGAAAGAACAATGAGCTGAAGCCAATTGCCATGGGTAGCCATCTGGACACTCAACCAGCCGGCGGCAAGTATGATGGGATCCTTGGCGTTCTTGCAGGTCTGGAAGCGTTGAAAACAATCAAAGATACTGGCATCGTGACACACTCGCCGCTTGCACTCATCAATTGGACCAACGAAGAAGGAGCTAGGTTTCCCATCTGCATGGTCTCTAGTGGTGTTTGGTCCGCTGAAATTCCCCTTGCGAGGGCTCATAACTTGGCAGACTTGAACGGGAAAACTATGAAGGAAGAATTGGAAAGGATTGGGTATAAAGGAGATACTCAATGCTCCCATGAGGTCACCCCTATCGCTTGTCATTTTGAACTGCACATCGAGCAAGGCCCTGTAAGGAATCTTTTCTTATTGAACAATGCTAACAATAGATCCTTGAAGCAGAGAAAAAGATGATTGGAGTTGTGGAAGGCGTGCAAGGTATGCGATGGTACGAATGCACTGTCAAAGGCCGTGAAGCGCATACCGGAACGACGCCGATGAATGTGCGCGGTGATGCCCTGTTGACCGCTGCAAAGTGTATTGCAGACATCAATCGCATTGCAGTTGCACATGATGGTCTCGGCACGGTCGGTGTCATTCAATCTTGGCCGCAAGCCGTCAACACTATCCCGGGCACCGTGAAATTTAGTGTCGACTTGAGACACGCACAAGATGGTAAACTCGACACACTCGAGGCTGCAGTGAGACAGCAGCTTGAACAACATGCCAAGGAAGCCGGCGTCAAGCTTGACTTGAAGAAGACTTGGGATTCTCCTGCTATCAACTTCCACCCAGACAACGTCTCTTGTGTCAGGCAAGCTGCTGAGGCCGCTGGACTATCTTCGAGACCGATGCGATCTGGAGCAGGCCACGACAGTGTCTATACAAGCAAACGTGTTCCAACGTCCATGATTTTCTGTCCTTCGAAGGATGGCATCTCGCACAACCCGGCCGAGTATTCCTCTGATGAGGAATGTATCGCTGGAGCTCAAGTTTTACTTGGTGCTGTTTTGGCTTACGACGATCTCGTCAGATCGCGCGCGGCTTAGCTCTTTGTTGTGCTGTCCAAGTTGTCCAGGCATCATCAAGCTGCTTTCTCAATGCAGATGGTTCATTATCACGCTTCATGTGGTCTACAAGCTCAGTGCATGATGGTCGCTTGTCGCTAGTCATCGCTTGGCTTGATCCCGGTGCTTGACCTGATACTGATATGAGATGGGCCTGTTGTTTGTTGTTGACAACGGGTATATTGACCGTTTCTTCAGTGTCATTGTTGAGCATTGCAGAAGCTTCTGTCAAAGATCGTCTGCGTCGGCTGGTATGCTTTGGTCTTGCTATCTCCTTTGCCACCATGTAATTGTTCTTCTGTGGCGACTTTGTCTTACCCGGCTTCTCGGGCCTCGGGTGACCTGTAACCACTTTGGCTCCAGGGACGTTTCCTGCCAGATGTCCTTCCATCGATTGGCCACTTGCTCGACGTTGCAAGCACTCTTGACCTGTCAGCACCGAGTGGTATCTCTGGTTCAGTTTTTGCACCAGTTTTGGCAATTTGATGACTGAAGTCATGAAACTCTTGCATGCAGTCTCCTTCTGTGGTGTGCTCATCAGCGCTGCTGAACAAGCTCGAGAGCCTGTGTTGGCCGGATTGAGAGACGTCACCCATGCTTCTAGCGCATTCGAGCTTTTGTACACGCCACCGCCAGAGGTAGTACCTATATTGGCTGACTTCTTGACGACAGCCGCTATCGTTGACAAGACACAGAAGTGTGTAAAGACGACGAAGATTCTGGTGGACCACATGGTAAGAATATGCCTAGGCTCAGGCATCTGCGGTGCGAAGTCATATATCAAAATGGATAACAAAGATTTGTGCATTATCAACAAAATCTCATAGCAAGCATACGAGCAGGACAAGCATACTGAAGTCTGTTGGCGATAGATGAACGGTTTGTCTACGGAGTCACGAACTTTGAAAGTCTTGTTAGCCTTCTACTAGTCTATTTATTGATGATGAATCACCTTGCTCAGTTCTCGCTGACAGACGAGGGAAGAGCAGCTGGCGCACTTACTGGTACGGTCAAAACAGGCATCATAGGTGTAGGTACAGCTGATGGTTGCTCACTCGCGGTTTGAGGTGTCGAGATGCCTAGAGAAGGTGGCAAACCAGACGACGTGGGTGCCGCTGCACCAGTTTTGGAGACTTGCATCTTGGCGACCCACTCACCATATGCGCTTTGTAGGTTGGCTGCAAGCTCAGCATCGCCATAAAGAATGATGTATTCTGTCAAATCAAGACAAGTTGGTGGTTGCTTCTTAGAAGACTCATTCTTGGCGTCTCCGCCGAGCGCGACAGGTGAAGCGACTGTATCAGCTTGCACCGAAGACACGACTCCTTGATTGTCAGGGCCGTGAGTTGTTGTCGCATTGACATCTGTGGCAGTCACGACATGCCATGCTTTGATCCCATCAGCCAAGCTCACCTCTCCTGACATGATAGACCCACACTCCTGTACCATCTTGGCCTTGATTACGGGCTTTGTAGCAGCAAACGTCAAAAACGCATTGCATTTCGCTTCTTCCTCGCTGACGGGCTTGCCCGGTTGAATGGCATTGCGAAGGAATCCAACTTGATAGCCAGGGTAGAAGGCAGGATAGTACGCATAAGGCTGATAAAAGTTGTTGGCCAGACCATAACCACCGGCACCGGCACCGAAGCCATAGCCTAGACCGAAGCCTGCGCTGAGACTGGCGTCAAGCGCAAAGCCGAGCAGCCTCTTTTGTGGTGCATTGGCTGGTGCTGCATCAGTGGAGGATAGAAGAGAGATAAGTTGAAAAAGCTGCATCTTGTAAGGTAAAGAGTGTGAATCTGGTGAGCTGGAAGCACACGAAAGGGCAGCTTTATAGCATAACCAGGTGCATGAATAGATTGCAGCGAGTAATCAGGTTCACAAGAGATAGATATGTTTCAGATCAAGAGCAATCGCCAGGTAGCAAGAAATTTCTGAAGCAAAGGACTACATGAGAGCTAGAGAGTACTGAGCTAGAAAGTATTGAGCTAGAGAGCAATTGTTGGTTGAGGTCGTCAAATTGTTTCGCCCAAAAAAATGCCGTCGCAAATAGAGTGAAAAGGGAAGCAGTCGCAATCAAGCAGAGACAAGAGCTTGTCTAGGCGATGGTAATGCGCTTGCGGTGCTTCTCCTCAGCGAGCTTGGGCACAGCAAGCTTGAGGATGCCGTGATCAAGGGATGCCTCAACTGCATCCTGATTGACGGCAGTAGGGAAGACAATCTGCCTCTGGAAGGACTGCGAGATGCGCTCGTTGCGCCAAACACGAGGCTGCTGGATGTTGGTGGAGACTTGCTTGTCACCAGACTTGGAGACTGCTGTAGAAGCCGGCTTGTCGTTGCCTTGATCCTGTTTTGCGGCTTGCTGCTGCTGCTGCTGACCTTGATCGGTGGATAGCTCCTGCTGCTCAGGTGCCTCGCGCGTCTCCTGCTCGTACTTGCCGCTCAACAAGAGGGTGTGGTCATCCTGGAATTGCAGGTTGAGAGACTCTTTGGGGAAGCCAGGCACCTCTGCTTCAACCTTATACTTCTCCCCTTCCTCTGACAGCCTGACGCGCGGGACAAACTGGTAGTCCGTGAAGGTACTGCTCGCAAGACTCGTGCCTGGCCAAGAAGAGCCAATAGCACGATCAATCTCGTTGAAGAGAGATCGGAACTCGTTGGAAAAGATGGAGGGCTCACTGCTGAAGAAACGTGCGAGAGACATGTGTGTGTTGTTGTCTGGTCCTTGTTGTGATCGAGTGGTATCTTGCTTGACGTCCAGCTCCTCCTTGTACCCTCTATATAGCCTGCCCGTTGTTCGATCGATTTCGATCACTTGGTCATGTCGCTTCGATCTCTTTCTAGAATACTCCACGTCATGAACGTTGCATGGACTGGAGGTAGTAGACTAGGAGTCAGCTTCTGCAGAGTTCTAGCAGCTTCGGTGACGGGCTCGATCAGTCTCCTGAGAGGGATTGACTCCTGTTGAAGTGAAATAGCTACCTGATCAGTAGTAACTTCGAGCTCTGGACCGCAACCATGAAGCCCATGAAGCCAGGGGTCCGATAGGGATGATTCAAGAGCTGGATGAAGTGAAGGGCTGGATGACTGTGCTATCGTCTAGTACTGTTCGGCCATGATACTCACAACCAACGACGTCCATCCAGTAAAGCCCTTGGTACGCTGTCCAGCGCCCGTCTCGGGATTGTACTGCTCCCACAGAATACCACTTTTCTGCCACTCATCAAACACCGTCCTGACTACATGCTCGCGCAGCTCGTCATAGATCTCCCTGGCTAGTGCTTGGTGAGGACCAGGCACGTCGATGTAGTGTCGATACAGAGACGAGAGGAGGAGATAATTAATATTGATCCAGATTGGCCCTCGCCAGTAGTTCTCGCCCTTACCATAGTACTCGTCCTGCACCGATAGACTGCGTATACCGTGTGGTGACCAGAGATGCTCTTCACTGCGAATGAGATTGAGCACAGCCATCAGATGCGGGTGGTCAGATGGTAGCAAGCCAAGTAGAACTGGGAAGATGGAGATGTATCCCAAATGACAGACTGGTGCGCTCTCTTCAAACGCATCTATCGTCTGATCGCAGTACGCTTGGTCCTTTTCACTCCAGTACAGGTTATCCAGATTTGCAAGGACATCCCTCTCAATTTTGGCAAGTTCAGCAGCATCGTCCTCTTGACCAACTTGCTCTGCGATATTGCGCAACAACTTGGTCATCAATGCAATCCAGCTGTGCAAGTCTAGATGCAACTCTCCTGGATGCGGCGGCCGTGCACGCGGATAGTCATCAATACCACTCGTAAGACAATGATCAGGTGTCCGTCCACGCCAACGATACGCTTCTCTGGTGGATGTCGCTTCGCGATCCCACAACTTGATTTCACCACGTTGTGTACGCCTGAACCAGTCATAGTGACGCTTGAGATTCGGATACAAGTCAGCTAGGAAGGTCTTTGCAAGCGTAGGGTTGTTGAGATAGACAGAATCAGTCTTTGGCTTTGCTTGGTCGTCGAATGTTTGCTGAAACTCGGCCTTGTATTCAGCTCCACCAGACTGTGCTTTGAGCTGCTCCAAAAAGTGGTCAATGGTGATGAATAGAGTTGGCGGGTTGGCATAGTGCGGGTACTGTGTGCGGAATTCTTCAGGTACCTTGGAACGAGCCTCCTCACCCAATATCTGTTCGCGTCCGATCCATCCATCCTCGTCAATCAGGTCGAACCACGACTTGATAATCTCGAGCGACAAGTCTGTATCGTACAAGCTTATTGGAAGAAGATGGAAGCCTTCATCCCAGTAAAAGCCACGGGGAAAGAATGCACGGCTCGGTACGGATGTGAAGAGCTGGGCGGGACCTTCCTCTTTGCCTGGAATTGCAGCGAGTTGAGCACTAGCAGACTCCCAAAAGTGCTCATCGTCTTCGTTGTATGCACCAGAGTACGAACGGTCCACGATGGACTTGCCGTGGAAGTAACCGATGCCGCCCATCAGGTTGGATAGCAACACTTGGCCAAACTTGTGAAACTTGGCATTGTTGAAGGGAGCCTTGAGCTTGAAGACTTGTGAAAATTTGTCTTCAAACGTGCTCTTGAGGTTGGAGATACCCTTTGTAACGTCGTCACTGCTCACCTGGTCATCCCAAGACCTGTAAATCACATCAAACTCAAAGGCTCCTTCATACACGCGTTGTAACATATGCATATTGGAGCCAATTGGACAGGTATTGTTGAGTGCATAGATCGCCCAGGGCTCAGGCAGCGCCTCACCATATGTCTCTTGAACTTTGCTGATTTGCGGCCTCAAGAGCGATAGAAGTGCCTCTTTTGCCTGCCAAAGAGAACCTCGCTCCATAATGAGACTCATGAAAGAGGTTCTCTGCAAGTCCTTGATCTCGCCATAAGGATGCTCTGATTCTGGGTGGGTATTGAGCCCTTTAGGGCCTTCATTCATCTCCAATGCAAACTGACCGAGTTCTTCCGACTGGCCCCTGATACGAACAGTACCCTCAAGTCCATGAACGGCATCTGTACGTTCTGACCCTTCGAGCACAGTCACACCTTCATCAAGCCCTGCGTAAAAGACAATGGCAGTCTTGACATTCGGTGCAGCATCTACCCTGGGTTTTCCCTTCACACGCACAGCCCAATTGCCACCATGATGACTTCCAGGCAGCTTGACAAACTCATTTGTAATGTCAATAGACATGGCAATATCTCGAATAACTTGCACACCTCCCAAACGCGCGTCATACTGCTCCCAGCCATACGACCCTATATCATCGCCTTGCTCGCATGCATGTCGTAGATTTGGAAAGTTGTTGTAGTCGTCTACATTCGCCCACATCAAGCCTGCCATGAAACTGTCTGGTACACGGTTGCGGACGCCGAAATAGAGATTGGGACGGTACGGGCCCCAGTATAAAGAACCATTGGATGCGTTGATGGCATTTTGTTGGGCCTTTTCCTCTGACATGGCTAACGCAGAGGCCGAGAAGGCTAGCAGGGGCCATGATAGAAGGCTGGCCTTCATCTGCTGCCAAATGACAAAGCCAGGCGAGGGTGAGGTGTGGTAGCTTACGTGCCAATTCGATTCACCTCGTCGCATTTCAAATTTGGTGCATCCACTGATTTGCTCGCGAATCTACATCTACACATCAGTCTTTGGTGTAGACTTAGCTACAATGGCCGAGAAGCAAGCTGTTCTCATTACAGGTGCATCAAAGGGCCTCGGATATGCTACTGCGAAACACTTGCTCAATCAAGGTCACCATGTTGTGACAATCTCGCGGTCAACAAGCTCACTTGACACACTCAAGCAGAAGGCTGAAGGCCGCTTGCAGGTCATTCAGGGCGACGTCTCTGATGCGAACGTTTACAAGGAAGCTATCGAAGCTGCAAGCAAAGCATGGTGTCTTGCTTTGACTGGCATCATCTTCAATGCAGGCGTGCTTGATCCAGTGACAAAACTCGACCGGGCAGATGCAGCAGATTGGGCTCAGTGCTTTCAAACAAATCTCTTTAGCATTGTTTCAGCTCTGCCAGTTGTGCTGCCACATTTGAGGTCTGGAAACGCTGCGGAGAAGCCCAAGATTCTGCTCATTTCTTCTGGTGCAGCTACAGGATCCTATCAAGGCTGGTCTGCGTATGGTTGTACTAAAGCAGCACTGAATCATCTTGCTCAAGATTTGGGCGTTGAGGAGCCAGACATCACAACACTGGCCGTCAGACCTGGTGTCGTTGCAACAGACATGCAACGCGCCATCAGAGAGCAGCATCAGTCAGCCATGAATCCTGATCAGCACAAGAAGTTTACCAAGCTCCACAGCGATGGAGAGTTGCTTGATGCAGATACTGTCGCTGCAGTTCTTTCAAAACTGGTCTTGCGTGCGGATCACAAGCTTTCTGGTCAATTTATCGATTGGACAGACTATAAGGAACTTTAGGTTGGCTTCTCGACATGTCTGCAGAAGTGTTCTGTAATGATAAATCAGTGTATGCTCGCCTATGTCTCATCAGTGCGTGTACTCTGCCAAACGTAAGTTCTACAAAAACGTATGCATCCACCCAACAACAACTCAGAATCTCTTGTATGGCAGGAACTTGCCACGCTGCGTGATCTTGACCCAGTCGGCCCCGTCAATGGTCTCCTTCTCAATCTTTGCATCATAGGCAATGGCAGACATGATACCATCGCCAAACTTTTCATTGATGATACTTTTGAATGCAGGAGCATATGCCAACACCATCTCCACGAGTCGATAATGGACCGGGTCCCGTGGTGGCATCTCCAATAGGTCACATTTGTTTGGAAAGTAGCCTTCGCCAATGCTTTCCTCCAGCATTTCCTTATTGATGTCCAATGCTTCCGAAAGGGATTTGATGTCCTCAGCTGCAGGCTTTGCCTGACCATAGAATAAGCTTGCGACCCAGACCTCGTTACGGCCCATCTTGGAGCCAAGTTGCTCAAAGCTGAGCTTCTTACTCTGCTTGGCTTCGAACAAGGTTCTGCTGATGGCCGGAAGGCGTGCAAGGATCTTCTGGTCGATAATCATTGCGTAGTCTGGATTGTACAGAAGACGATTGAGAAGCTTCTGCTAGAGATGGTATTAAAATGATCAGAGCTGCAGCTGGCCCTCTTCTTATGGCCTTTCCCCAGGTTACGTCGTCGCCTCTTCTCCACTCTCCGGACCGCGCGGAAGACGCAAGCAGAAGATCAGCGCGGGATTTTAGCTTCATGGCCAACCAGACCTAGACCCAAGAGGCGCGTATAGACTGGGCAGATGCAGGCCGCTGCCAAGCCCATCTGTGAGGTAGAAGCAGGCAACGATATATGGTTCAATAAGTTAGCTACAGCGCGGATAGAGCCGGGTGATGCTGAGTGCTGGACCAAATTGTGGTGCCAAAGCTAGCTCTACAAGTAGCGTGTATGTATGTGTGTAGCCAGCCGTCATATTGACCAGGCCTTGTCCTACTTGTATTCGTACCTAGACGGACAGTGGCTATATGCGCGGACACTGGACACTGGACACCTCGAGCCTGCCAGCCTGGCGAGGCAAATCACAAATTTGACACTTCGTCTCCAGACAATAGAATCTACAACTTTAGGCTTTAGCTTCAGAGTGCTAGTACGCCCAAGGCGTTGAGGCCAAATCTGAAGGCTGCTTCAAGTCTGATTATATTGCTGTCTTCATGCCGCCCTCCATCAAGAAAATAGGAGCTGCGCTAGCTCCAGGCGAAGAGCAATGCCCACTGTGCAAAGCTGTGACAAGATCTGATCAAGGCCTGCAAAAGCATCTCAAGCTGACATGCTGGCGCCACTACAAGTCTCCCATCTGGGTGGCTGCTCTGAAAACGACCTATGCTGCCGAGAGTGCAGACTACCGCGTCAAAGTCGCTCAACAAGCTATAGCAAAACGTTTTCAAGCGCAAGATGCCTTTTTGGCTGCTCAAGGCGTTGAAGGCATTGCAGCGATGACTGCACGCAATTTGTCCAGTGTCACTGAGGGTATGACGCTAGCAGCTCAAGCAGCCATCAGAAAGCGCAAAGCCAAGGAGACGGAGGCAGAAGCCAGCTTTACGTTGGAACAAGAGAACGATCCATCCTTGGCCTTGGAACTGCAAATTGCATCCTGTATATTCTGCAAGCGTGTCTTTTCAACCAAAAACATTTATCGCAATCATCTGCATTATGAGGAAGCAAAGCACTTCAAGTCGCGCATCTTCATTGAGGAAATGGCTAAAATGTATAGGCCGGGCTTCGCTATTCTCCGTTTACCGACCAACCTTGAGAAGATTTGGATCAAGCAGAAGGAGCAAGCGCTCGCGGACAAGCAAAAACAGTCGATATCGGCTTCGCCTATTGTTGCGACTGCGCCGTGGATGAACATGCTGGATTGCGTGCTGTCTCAATCCATTGTCGCTTGGTATGTTTGGTATCTTGTCAGTGAAGTGCCTCGATCAATACGCTCTACCTGCAAGCTCAACAATAAGCCTCCTCCATTTGCAAACATGCTTGTCAAGATTGAAGAAGCCATACAGAATACAAGCGAAGCGGGCTGTATTCCAGGAGAGGATCTCAAACTTATGCGAGACTTGTGGAAGTCAGACCCTCGCTTCAAATCAGCCTTCAAGCGCATGTCAGCAGCACTCAAACTACAAATAGCGGGCGCGTCCGATGCCCTCAAGGAATGCATACAGAAGGACATCAAGGTATATCGTGGAGTCTTGCTCGCCTGGCTGCGAGGATTGCAAGCGTCATGGCAGCATTTCGCATCCATGGTTACTACGCATGTTGAACATCAATCTTGGTACAAGGATCGAGCAGTGACTACCCCTCAGCGTGTTGCTGAGCTTCGAAAACACTGGGCCTTTTGGCAGCCTTTATTTTTGGACATGGATTTAACGATGGATCGAGAGGAGGAACGCTTCAAGCGTGCTAAAGCACTTGAAGTCACGTATCGCTCCAGGCGTAGTACATCTTGAAGTCATTTTGCTGCCAGGCTCCCTTAGCATGGGTCTGATAGAGCTTTGAGTAGCATGCCAACTAGGTAGAGTCCTGGTAGACTGGCCCGTTGCTAAACTCCATCTCGACTTGATCGACATCACCACACGACCAAGTCGACGACCACAAACCAAGGAGTACCTTCTACATGGCCCCGTGACGAGCCGCACCAGGGCTGCTGAACGATGGGATCGGACCATCGTCTTCAATGTCCCTTTTGCCAAAGGCGATTGAAACTTCACAGGCACTTCCGTTACCACCTGACGCATGTCTGTTGGCAACATTGCGCTGATGACGATTGGATTAAGGTCTTTCGATCTTCCATCAAGACACCGCACTCGGATGCGGCTGAGCGAGCACTTCGGCAGGTGGCACTGAAGCATGAAAAAGAATTGCGCAAGACTGGATCATTTCCTCAAAGTGTCGACTTGGCCAAACCGATGCAATGGCAAAGCGTTCCTATGACCGCCGAATACGATGATCTCGAGCTGTCTGCTGGATCAACGGATGACGAGTACCCAGATTCTTCGCAACAAAATGCTGAGAGAGCTCGACGATGCTTGTACTGCGGCCTCACTATACCTTCCCAACTTGCATACCGCGAGCACTTGAACGAAGTCGAGTATGAGTACTATGAACAAGCGGACTGGCGCAAAGAGATATTTTCGACATTTCCAAACAAGATGTCAAGCGGTGCGCCTGTGAGCTACATCTCTTTCGTCCGGACCATCAAGAAACGTCTTGGCAAGCATATTGAGCCTTGGCGGCCTTTGAAAAATGTCGCTTACGTCGTTCGCATGAAGGCAGATGGGATGTACGCCAAATCTCTTTTGGACAATGTCCTCTCAGAGACAATCTTAGCATGGATTGCCTGGTGGATGGCATTGGAGAATGTGCAGAACGTGCAAGTGACGGCTGAGCTTGTCCTTCTCAACGACCTCGAGTCACTTGCTGTGCAGATCCGCTCACGCCTGTCTATCTTTCACGACGAGGGCGCACTTCCTGAAGGACACCTTGAACAGATTTGCCTGACTTTTGAGCAGGATGATCGATTTTGCGAGGCGTATGCAAAAATGGAGACAGCAGTACAAGAAGGCAGGCTTCGTCAGTACATTGACGACCAATTCGAGTGCTGGCACGAATTGGTCATGGCATGGATTGTCAATGTCGAAAAGGCCTGGTCCTACATCAACAACGAAGTCTTGGATCACGCAGCTGATCAAATCTGGCGCGATGCAAGTGGCCAGCGAGAATACACATGGCCACGAGATGCCGTATCACTCTTCAATGAAAATGAAGCATATCAAGTCACTGTGATTCAATGTCTTGGAATGCACTGGGCATTCTGGCTACCAGTATACTGTTCGTTGCAGTTGTTTCTCAATCAAGGTGAACTGGAAATTGAACGGGAGATGCTACGGCTGCGTGTCGTGTATGCTCTGGAAGTAGCGCCGCTTCCGGTTGAAGCTGCTGTTGAATAGATCATAGAGATGGCAAAGCTAACTTATATTGACCGCATCCCTGCAGACTGGATGAATCATGAAATAAGCGAACCCCTGCCTGGTCCCGATCCTGTCCGTCCATGTGTAGGTAAATTCAGCCTTGCGACAATGTTGAAGAGACACACACCAACTGCCAGCAGGCTTGAAGTAGCCCAAAGATCTCAAACCTGCTGTCAGCTCGGCGCCAAGGTATGCGCCAGGTCATCAGCTCTCTGCTAGTCTATAACACGGCTCTGCTGAATGACGACTCCCAGGCGTCCTTCTGCTATTGAATGTCCCTTCTGTTGCGCCCATTTCTCAACGCCCAAAAACTTGCGCAAGCATCTCATCCTCTACTGCTGGAAGCATGCTGAATCAAAACTTTGGCTTACAAATGTCACTCGCTCCTATACTTCGGCTAAGGCAGATGCGATTGCTGCAGATCATCAAGCCGAATGCATCAAACGCATTCGTGCTTTGCGTTTGGCTAACAACCAAGCTGGAGAAGCATCGCACCCAGGTGATCAAGCACAATGGGTTCGAGAAAGAGGGGAGACGGAGCATGTTTGTCCTTTCTGTAATGAGGCTTCAAACAGCTTCATTGGTGCGAGGAATCACCTCGTGAAAATGCACGCAGACCAATACAAGACCAAGCGGTTTCGCAAAGCGCTGCATTCCTTATATGAGCCCAGGCAAGCAGACACACGCTTGAGAACTACGTTACGCAAAATTGCCGCTGCTGCGTCTTGGGCGACTAGGGAAGCGCGCCAACGTGCAAAGAAACCATCCAGTAGTGATTCTGAAGAGGCTGACGAAACTGCTGTAGCATCGAAGAGCAAGCACAAGATCAAGGGCAAGCTATTGGAGCCTCAAATGACACTTGAAGCTCAATTAAGGCCAGCCAAAGCAGTCTATGTTGCATCTAACGCCTGGGTGCCACTCAGGAAACATGTCTCTTCACCTCCCCCAGAGCCTATTCCTACCATCCATCAGCAACAGTCATACTTTGCTCAATTCTCACAGACAGAAGAGAACGACACACCGAACAAGTCATTCATGGACTGTGTCTTATCAAAGACCATTCTGATCTGGTACGTATGGCTGATTGCTAGTCGCTTGCCCTGTCAAGTGCAAGTAACGGCCGAGCTTGTTATGCTGAGACCATTTGATGGCGTTGCTTCGGCAGTACAAGAAGCACTCGAACGAACAGATGCGGATGGTCAGATCGGGCCGGATGATTTGCAAGAAATGACTGATTGTTGGGGAGGCGATGAGCAATTCGACGCAGCTTGCAAAGCTATGACGGCAGCTGGAGAGACTCGTGATGGCAAGGCGTCCCATCCCGAGACTGAAGGCGGGCAGGATCCACCTCGAAGATATATGCGGCAACAGCTTGACATGTGGTCCACATTGCTCCTCGGCTGGACTCAGGGGATCCAAGACACCTGGATCAAGCTCGGCAATCGCATTGTACAGCATGCAGCTGAGCAGACATGGCGTTCAAGTCAAGACGACAGAGAATATCGATGGCATGCAGACGGCACTTCACTCTTCCAGCAGTCAGAAGGGTCGCAATTGACAATCGTTAAATGTCTCACAGCACACTACAGTCATTGGCGGCCGCTATTCGTTGAGTTGTTCCATTTCGTGAATACCTCCGAGGAGAAACTCGATGCATTATTCGACACACTTTCCGATTCCTATGCCAACGACATTGCGCCCTTGTCCATCGAGCGCATGACCAAAATTGACGAAGAAGAGCTTTGAGCGATACACGCGAAGGATAGAGTATAACTATGCACGACTGATGATAGTAAAGAATATTCCAGATACGCATTCTGCCATCACCCATCAAAGACCGGACGTGACAGAGCAAAGTCTTCAGGGGCACAAAAGTCATTTCTGGGTGCAGTCCTGAACGATTCACCCAGCAATCCTCGTATCTCTGGTTGTCCATTTGATAACCCGTATTGCTGAACTACAGAAGGCTCTCGACTCGAGCACTCTTCGTTTGCCGATGTCGGGAAAAGGCCATGCTCGGCATGAGTCTTTGATGTGCCAGACGTGTTGCTGACGACGGATGCCGAGTCCTCGCTGAGTGCGCTGTTACCCTTCTTGCTGACCAGCGAGCTGGCACCCGAAAGAACTGTGGATGTTGTCTGAAGTATCAAAGGGGCAAAGACAGCTGTGGACCGATTGTTCTGTGTTGGTCTGCAGCCGCTAGTTCCTGCCTCCATTTTTGTTGCTTCCGTGTCTTCATTGTCTCCATCCCCGTCTTTGCATGCTTCAGCAGCCTTGACTTTGCACACAGACTTCTTCTGCGGATACTTATCCAAACATTGGTAAGCCAACTTCAGCTCTCTGACCGCCACATCTTGATTCTCATATGTAGAGACAAATTGCAGGCACCATGACTTGTCGCGGTAGTGACCCGATTCGGCAAGGCATAGATGCTCTCGATATTGCTCGAGCGTTTCGAAATGTCCGAAGCAAAAGATGCAGCCCGGCAAATCTCGATGCATTGAGCGCGTGATACGTGATGACATCGACAATCTTCGCTTCTGGTCTGCAACATGAACTGCGCTGGACTCTACTGCTGCTGTAGGATCAGGTGCTTGTGAGGCGTGATTGTCTAACTGTCGTCTCAAATCGTGCGCGGCCACCGTGTCTTCCTGGGCCTTCTTGGCTAAAGTACTGCGCTCGGGCTCACTCACATTCAAAAGACCTCTGTAGGTATCCAGCCATCTACCGTATGGAGCGAAGCGGGAGCAAATGCGCTTGAGGTGCATTCGACAAGAAACTTGACCTTTACGTTCAGTCCGGCAAAATGGACATCGGAAGAAGCTTTCGTTAGCGACTGTTTTCATGCGCACTATATCGGCAAGATGGTCATGCAAGCATTGTGTGGTCATCAGTAGCGGTCGGAAGGCCTCGACTTGAGTGGGCAGTAGTGGAGCTGAAAATTTACCCCTGATTTCGAATGTCGTAATCAACCACACCACAACGAGCAAAATGGCAGCATGAATTAACGGACTCTGCACTACAACTACACGAGCGACCAGACCTAGATATGCTTTTCAGCACTCTCGTGCAGCAGTAGCTTTGGATGGCTTAACAGATACCCTGATAAAGTCGGCTTGGACGAAATGATGGGTCAAGTTTTGTGCATGTTCAATTTCAGAGAAAGACTGAGACCAAGATTCCCAATGAGGCATTTATGTTGAAAGGTAGACTGTAGCAAACTGGGCAATCATAGTGTCATATGTAGCCTTGTGTCATCGAGCAGATATCCTGGCACTTGTACAGACTTATGGCGGCAGTGATATAAAAGATCTCACAATGGGCCAGAGAGCAGGCATAGCCAATGAAGCTGCAATAAAGAGTACATCTCAATCTTTGCGAACGCACATGCTACGCAAGCGCCGTGATGCAGCAGGCAGCGCCATTGAAGCCGAGTATGCTGAGCGTCTCTTTCTTCATCTACCCTCTTCAGCAATACACTTCTATGGTCCACCCATGGTCATGGCGATCGAAAAGGAAGCCACAGGGCCATCTCTACCCAGCAAAAAAGCTTCAGCTGCTTGAGAGGTAGCGGACAGAGAAGCCGGACGCACGAACACGAATTAGGGATGAGAGAAAGACACCCGTGATCCGACTCTCAAGGCCTCTGAGAGAAATGTTCAAAACGTCAATGCCACTAAAGCGCAAGACAAGCATATTGATCAAGGGTCAAGCGACTTTAAAGCTGATCCGAACCTGAAATAGCGTGTTACACCGATTGACTTCATGCTCGAAGGACCGATGTTGTTGCTAGCTGTACTGTCAGGAGGTCCTCAGGACAGCGCCAGTGATACGCAAGTCCAGATACTTGAGATCGAAAGGCCAGGAAAACTCGAGGAGACATGCTAGCCGGTGGTAAGAATAGTTTGGTTATCCCCAGCAGATCAGGTCAATCAAGGGCGCTACACCCACCAGTCGCACAGCCCTCAGCACTATCAGAGCAAGCTCTGCGAAACCCTCTCATAGCTCTCGAGCCAAAGCACCCGATAGCATCGCATACAATAGCTTTTGAGCAGCAGTCAAAGTTGGAGCAGCTGACTTATAATGGTTGTCGTGGTCGCTGCGACACGTGGGGTTCGCGAAAGTTGAGCTCCAACAATAAAATGGAGCACCAGCGTTGTCAACACTTGATGAGCTGGAACGGCCTATGATATCTCCTCAGAAGCTCTCACGAACTTAAGCTCTGGCGACACTATCTAGTATTATGATAAACCCAAATGAAGAGCCCATGGTCTGCCCTTTCTGTTTGCAAAATTGCAGAGAAGCGTGGAGCGCCAAAGCACATATGGAGAGAGTTTGCCAGCGATTCTGCTTGCTTCCCAAATGGCTCGAGTTCTATGGACGCTGTAGACCGCTGCTAGATTCTGCAGAGCTACTGGAAGCACGAGAGAATGTCCTTGCACAACATAGCGTCGTTGATCTAGACTGTGGGAAGGACACCTTAGGTATGGTACAGTGTCAGATATGCATGGGATTTCTGCGTGATGGGGAGCACATGAGAAGCCACTTGCGTCACAAAGAATATCTTCATGTCAAGTCGATGCCGTGGTTCTTGTCATTGAATCTGGTCAACATCAAACAACCACCGTCTCGTTACAAGTCTGTCATGGTTTCATTTATTCAAAGACTTTTGAAGAGAATGCAAGAAGCGGGAGAAAAGCCATTCCCAGTGGACCCTGAGCTCAAAGGGCATCCTGCCTATGCCTATTATTACACTCGTACGAGCTTACAACCGTCACCGGGCCTACGGACCCCAGTCTTTGGAATCGAAGACTACCCCTCGACAACACAGATGGCATTGAAGAAGAAGAGGCAAAAAGCCGATTCTATGGATCATGCACGACCTGCCACTAGTGAGTCGCCTAATCTCAATCGATTTGCCAAAGTCGAGCCGCGGCAGCAAGAGGAAGATGGCAACGTGATCACGTCAACGCAGCCATCAGAAGAAATGCAGGCCGAATGTGTTGTGGACAGTCTCTTGAGCGCCCATATGCCATTTGTCGACTTGCTGCTTTCAACAAACATCTTCTTCTGGTATGCCTGGCATCTCGTCCAAGATATCGTGCAGGGTGTCCAATCAACTGCAGAACTCTGCCTATTGCGACCCTTTGACTCCATCAAAGAAGTTGTTGCAGAGAATCTGGCTGAGATCCTAAATATTGGCCAATTTACCTCAGGGCAAGTAGCGGACATGCAAGAGAAGTGGAACAGAGACGCTCGTTTCACGGCGGCTCTCAGCAGGCTTCCGAGAGACGGTAGCTACTGGATCGAGGAAAGCTTACGTGGAACCGTTCAAACAGTCATGATTTGGGTCGAGGCGATTCAGAAGACCATGATTGCCATCGCTACAATCATCGTGGAGCACTCTGCGCAGCAACGATGGCGAGATGCCGTTGCTCATCGCTCCTACGAGTGGGCTGGCGACACGCAATCTCTGCTGTCGCGCACGGCGACAGTGCAGCGGACCATCTTACAGTGCTTGACTGTACATTGGATTCACTGGCAGGATCTCTGTCTTGATATGGAAGTGCATCTCAAGTACAACGCATCGAGACTGCAGAAGCGCTTGCAGCAGTTGCGTGAGGAGTACGACACTGAAATTGCTCCGCATGCCGTACGGCCGCCTAACGCAGCTGATGTAGAACACGACTCTGATTGAGGCGTTCGCATTGCACGAGGCTCAAGGAATTATAATTTTTTGGAATTGCTATAGCAGACAGATAACGCGAGAAAGCGTGATATGTCATACCGACCGACGTAATTTCTTAGGCAATTAGTTCATCCTACGCGGCAATAGCAGCACTAGACGACGATGCTGTGCCTCCCAGCTCACGACTTGCGGAAGCAGTCGTCTTGGGCGCACCAGTATCTGGAAGGACCCGTACGACCGCAGTATTTGGATCCACCAAAGCGACCAGATCGAGATTCGTGGATTCAAGGTGGTCATAATGAATGTGATCAGTGAGGTCCGAAATGGACCGCAGCGCCACGAATCTATCGTTACAATTATCTGACCTGCATCGTATCTAGACGCCATTAGCAAAATCGAGCAAGACATAAGAGCTTGGCGTACCTGCATATTATGGGTCCAGCTGTCTGGCACAATGTCGCGTTTTTGGAACGTGCACTTGTGGATAACTTCGCCCATTTTCACATGCTCTACATGGGAGGAGGCAGCGTACTCGTTGATGAAGTAGCGCAAGTAGGCAGCAACGCAAATAGATGTGACTTCCTGCTTGAAGTAGACTTTGTTCAAAACACGGTCGTCGGATGCTGCAGGCTGCGCGTCGAGAAAGGATTTGTAGACTTCAACGGCAGCTGGGTTCTGCTAGTGTCAGCATCTTCCTGCCGTTGAGACGACTTACCAGCTCGTTGATGAAATTGATGGCTGCATTACACTGTCGTTGCTTCTTGGCAATTCTCCGTTCAGATTCAAGTCGAGTCTTTAGCTTGTCGCTATACAGCCTTACATCTTCTTTCGTCGAGATGTAGGGCGGGGCACGACTAAAGAAGGTCTCGAACACGTTTGGCACATATTTTGCTAGCTCTTCCTCGATATTTGTTTCCTGCGTGTCAGCATGGACTGACTTTCATGGATGGATACATTAAAGATCATGTAGATCCGCTGGCAGACGCAAAACTTTCGGGCGTAGAGAGAATGCTGGCGCGCAAGAGTTGAGATGTTGCCGCGATTGGTCAATATGGATTCGATATCGCGCCTGGCCTTAAGACCCACTGCCAAGTTCCGTTTCTCATCTTCCAAGAAAGCTGCAAAGGGACGTCCGGAATCGATGAATGCGCCGCAAAAGTTTTCGACGTCTTGCAGCCTGAATCTGGAATTTCTAGGCGGCATGTTGCGATGGAAGGGTTGATCTGAGGCATATATGCAGTTCTCCACCAACCTCGACACACAATCAGGGCCCAGCCCTGTGAGGGCTTCCGCCGTTGCGATTGCTTGCTGGAAGCTGATTGTACGATCCTCGAAGCACGGCCTACAGGCGACATAACTAGAGTCAGCAGTGAGTTGTACGATGGACAGCACGCACTTGTAAGGGACGTATGGCCTAGAATTTCCTCTTGCTGATGCGCAGAATTGGCAGATTGGTGTAAGAGCCAGACGAAGCAAATCTTGGTGTGTCATGTAGGTTGGGAGCTGCTGCTGAAAGGCTAGAATGTGCTTACATTTCATCTCAAAGAGTCTGCTGGTCAGTTAAGACCTCATTTAGAGGCAAGCTACCTGTCGCTGCGTTTCAAATGCTCTTGAAAGAATGTGGAGATACCTTGAAGCTTGAAGAGCGATATTGGGTCCATATAGGAGAAGATGTGCGATAGCAATTCATTCGGTAGAAGAGCGAAGTAATCTTTAGCCCTTGCAGCTTCTTCATCAGCTTCTAGCTGGAGCTGTGCGGATAGATCTTCCGCTGCTTTGCGCTCTGCAGCTGCTTGAGCCTTCTTGCTAGGCTTTCGTTTCTTAGCAGCACTTGGCTGAGCTGATGCTCCAGCGGCATTCATGGTCAATGAAGAGAGTGCGCGCAGCAGCAAACGACAACAGTGAGCTTCGACTATGTAGACTGGCCCTCAGGCATTCAGCTGCGCTGCAAGAGCTTGAGGAAGCTGAGGTATCGATCACGCAGTTGCCCTTAGTGCTCGACTCGAGTTGTCTGTGCGCCTGGAATTTGCGATCGAAAGCTGTACGTGGCTCGAGTTCAGCAGCATTATGCCACCATACAAGCCCACAGCACAGTAGTGACATTCGTCAAGAGACTACGCACTGCTACCTTCTATTTGCTCTGTCTTGTTCTTCTGCTGCAGTCAAGCTCCTATCTGATGATATTCCATGCATGCTGATTGCTGTCCACAGCACCTTAGTTCCTGCTAAAAATCTTACAGCTCCTGCACAGCTTGCATGCCGAAGCGTGCAGCGCCGACATACGCTTGTTCATTTTGCACTCATCAGTTCATTGACCCTGGACAGGCAAGAGATCATCTCAGACGCTCTTGGTGTGGCTTGAACCACGAATCAGAAGACTGGCTCGCCTGCTATGCAGCAACCTATACCGGTTCCAACGATACACGTCGACGCAGCATTGAAGCACGCGCCACGACTGTAACATATCTACGACAGATTGGACGTCGTGCGCTTCTGGACAAATACATGTCTCCGAATAGGAAAAAGTCGTGTCCGTTTTGTCAACAGTCTTTTGCTCGACATGGGACGTTTGAGAGTCATCTGCGGAATGAGTGTAGCAGTCAGGGCAATGCGTTGGAAAGGCTCAAAGCCATGATACCCAATGACTTGCCACTAGAGGAAAAGTCTCTAAAAAAGTATGCATCAGGCCACTCCCCACTGACCTCAGAGTCAAGCGCTGTCTTATTCCAGAAATCTCTTCTCGCGTCCGATCAGATTTACAGAGAAGGTTCCCGGCAATGTGCCTGTGGTAGTCAGCTTGGATCTCTGCATACCTATCGAAAACATCTCGTTCGCGTTTGCTGTCATCGTGTTGAGGAGCAGCAGTGGCAGCTTGAGTATAGCAAGTGCATGCGTGAGCAGCAGCCTGAATCTAGAGCACAGTTACTACAACAAGCAATGGATAGGGCACGGTTCAATGCACTCCATCGGGGACCAGTGCGAGCACCAAGAATCGTACAACGCGTGTATAAGAAGCACAAGCAGGGTGAAGAGGAGAGTGAGAGTGAGTCTGCTCAATCAACCATGGACGGGAGTGATGGCATGGAAATGGCACATACCCCGCAGACCATCGAGTCTGCTGAAGAATCCGAATGGTCTTTGTTTGATGAGATGTCAGATATTCAAGGAGATCATCAAATGGATGAGATGACGGGCGTCATGAGTATCGGCTCCCATGCATTGCTTGATCACATCACCTCGCATTGCATCGTCTTGTGGTATGCTTGGTATCATGCGTGTCAAGTACCGCGAGACATCATCTCAACAGCCGAATTGAGTCCAGCTATGCCTGATCGTTTCGTTTGTCTGGCAGGGAACGTGGAGACCGAGCTACGCTCACTGCGAGAGAAGGGTGTCATCTCCAAGAGTATCCTCAAAGCAATGTCATCGTCTGTGGACCATCAAGGTTTTCGCGATGCCGTGCAAGTCATGCAGGAGTCACCAGACAGGGACTTCATCAGGCGTCAGTGTGATGACTGGCATGCGCTCATTATGGACTGGTTGCGTCAGATCCAGTCAGCATGGTGTAGGCTGCGCAAGAAGGCTCTTGCTCATGCTGCTGAACAGATTTGGTATGATCACCTTGGCAATGCTTGCAAGTGGCAAGTTGATATGCCACAGCTCATGGAGAAGCCGTGTAGTCCTGGCAACAAGGTGGTTCTTCGAGGACTTGTTCAGCACTGGGTACATTGGCAGTCCATCTTTCTCAAGTCGGACCTCTACTTGGGCGCTTCGTCGGACGAGTAGATGTGTTTCCATGAAACAGGAAAAAAATGATGAATGTTATTGCCTTGTACATACACGTATAAGTGACCATGCATACCCTCTACGTTCACTGCTTCTTCTCCTTCTTTCCCTTTGGCTCCTTCTTTGCCTTCTTGTTTGCCTTGTCCATGCGCTCAATGGCCTCCAAATCAGGTGGCACAGTCTTTGCACTAGTCCGTTAGCAAGCTTGCATCAGCTAGAGTTATGCACACTCACCCAACAGACTTCTCGAGAGGTGCAGCACGGAACGGCGAGTTGGACTTGATCTCACCGCTCCCATCTTCATTCGTAGCCATGGGATGATCCCGTCCTGGCTCACTACTCCCCACAAACTCTGGCTGTTTCGGAATCTGTTGACCACCGGGGGTTGTCGAAGCCGGTGCGTCATGCGGCGCTTGCGTCGATGTCCCCGTCTCTTGCGTTGGTTCAGGTGCTTTGCGAGAACCTGAGTGTTGTTGTGCTTGGATATCTTCGACGGACGTCTCTCCGGTTTTCAGAGATACTGGTGTGCATGAGAAGGGTCTTGCTCGGATGGTTCTTGTGAGGAGTCTTGCTGAGAAGATGGATCGCTGCAACATGATTGCTTGTCTTGGTGGCAGAGGCTGTCAGTAGAGATGTCTCGAGTCTTGATCCAGATGTCATCAGGAACGCGGGGAAAGTCACACAGAGACCTGGACAGGACTACTCTAGTGCGTAGTAGTCTAGAAGACAACGGTAGACAAAAGCAGACAAGAAAAGACAAGAGAAGAAGACCCGAGACATTACAAGGACACATAAGGACAGCGGAAAAAATCAAAGGTAAAGGAGAACGAAACTAACAGAGTCGTTACAGCCGATGCAAGCGCACAGAAAGCAGCAGGCATAAGCAGAGAGAGGTATGGAGCGAGTAAATGGCCGCTCTGACGCTCTCAACGACGAGCATGCCATCAGAAGGACACCCAAGGATCGCAGGAATTACTGTGGGTGTTGCATGTAAGGCGCATGATCATAGCCATCATGAGGTCCACCGGGTCCCTGCATCATGGGATGATACGGTCCACCGGGTCCATACATACCCTGAGGCGGCATACCACGCAGACCAACACCTCCTTGCTGAGGCGGCATACCGTAATGCGGGCCAGGCGGCATCGCACGCGGATCATAGGGACCACCATGATGGCTAGGGTGCTGAGGAGGTCCACCGGGTGACATGCCAGGTGAAAGGCCTTGTCCATGATGTTGCTGGGGAGGTTGTTGAAGATGCGAGGACTGTCCAGAGACGCTGTTCTTGCTCTCGTCGTCCTCTTCCTGCCCGTCTTGCTCTTCACCACCTTCCTCACCTTCTTCGTCCTGTGCATTGAGACACTGCTGAATCACTGCATGATGTTAGCTTGGCGTGTCCATGCACAGAAACAGCATACGGTTCTTGCCCTCTGACTTGGTCACGAGCGGCTGTAGCTTGGGCGTTGTGAATGTATAGACGAGCCCAGTCTCCGAGACAACGAGTAGAAGGACTTGTGTGCCAGTCAACACAGAAAGCTCATACGCCTAGAGGTGAGCGAGAATAATTAAAACTGGCCTGCTTACCTTCTTCATGATACCGGCCTTGCGCTTTGAAAAGGTAATGTGTCTCCTACCCTTATCTGTGATGAACTTGATCTCAATCTTGCGGCGCTCAGTGCCTTCACCGTCGTCGTCGTCGTTGTCTGCACTAGCGCGTGAGCCTAGAGAAAAGATATTAGCCAACAGCGTCTTGTATAATGCACCATCCGCTCGTCCTCCGTCGCCGGCTGCCTGTATACAATCTGCCACCTCATCAATAACAACAGGACACGCACACCACGCAAAGGCCGATAAGCCTGTCCTGTGCGCCTGTGAGCGAAAGACAGCAACAAGTCATGGCCTCGTCGAAGCAAGGCCCAAAAGGGAAAGACACGCGCCTGCTTGTTTGGGGTGTGGTCCCTTCCCAAAACGGGTCCTCGTTAAAAGGGCCCGTGTTGGGTTCTTTCTGGTTTCGTTGTTGACAGGCCCGGGCGTCGGAGACATGGGAGAGGGGAAAGTGGATGAGGACTTACGCTTGGGCGCTGGCTGTGCTGCTGGCTGCGAGGGCGGATACGGGTAGCCTGCCTCTGCGGACGACATGGTGCTTGTTTGATGTATCTGGTGCGCTGTGTTTGTCCCTCGCTCTCTCTTCTCTTTTGGGCTGCGTGCTTTCGATCGAAATGGCCGCCGCTTCCACTTCCTCTTCTCGGACGGCGCTGCCAGTCACAAATTTGGGTCGTCAACTTCATCATGTGCTGATGTCAAAGCTAAGTGCCCTGCCAAGCCTTTACCTGTCTTGTCAAGGAGCGCTTGCAGCTTATAGACTACACAAGGTGCAACCGCCTTCCGGCAATTCTGTCAATAACTATTTGCGCAAAGCGAACACGTATCTCAGGTAAATTACCACGAGCGCATGCTTGAATATATCTTGCAGAAACCAGACTGGGCGGCAAACCACACCCCTCGATTGTTCGTTCATCGTTCTAAGAGCGAAAATGCGTCTCTTCAACTATTGGAGACTTGCCAACTGACCTTTACCTGAGGGCTTGCAAATCTTCATTTCGCGACAGCAGCCATTTCGGAGACTGCAGCAGCTGCCGGCGGGGATAATGAAAGTATTGATGATCTGGCTGATCAAGCTGTCATCATCAGATCTTACATCCCTCCAGTGTGTTCAGCACAACTTTGCCCACTCCAGTGCTTAATCTGCTATTCTCCGTTTGTACACAAAGGTTCTCAAGCTCAGATCCTAAAGAAGAAATCGATGAGCTGTGCCAAAGTCATTCGGCTACGGTACCAGAATTCTGAAACTTGTGCATGTTGTAGCCCTCATTTGGATGGTGCGATTTAATATGGTGCAATTGCATTGCCTCATTCTATCACGCAAGCTTTGCATACTTACATTTTTTTTATCTGAATCTTTCGCTCGTGTACCCTTATAGCACCACTAAGCTACACTCATACAGACGAGTATGAAAAGTTAGGTTTGATTCGTGCACGCTGTCGTCTGAGTGCTTCAAGATGACTGTTCCGGACGAATCATCTTCCGTGTTGTCAAGTTTTAGTTTATGAAACTACGATGTATTCGGCTACTACCAGTGGCAGTCTACCACGACTCCCGGGCTAATCCCACGCTGAGAGCCGCAGGCACAAACAACGTGTGAGAGAAGACCCATCTTGCGACAAGTCTACCTCTTGAAAAGCAGTATCCATCCTCCACTGCGCCTTCATGATATCTGCTCATATCACTATGTCAGACCTCATACGAGGGTCAAACAGCGCGATGACCGTTCAAAAAAACCTCCTAAAAGCTCCAGGCCAAGTCATTCTGTCAGTCATGTATATTTCTGTTCTCCCTGGATGGTGGCAAAGGAGCATCCAGCAAGCAGAGCAAGGCTGGCGTCGTGAAGTGTAGTAAAGATACTGCTGAGAATCAGACAGGGTGCTGACAGGCTCGTCAGAAGCCCTGCTCCTTGTGAAGCGATCCTGCGTCCGATGTAATGGACCGGTGCTTGTTTGTGGACCTTCGCGGTTCGTCCCTTGAAGGTAACGCAACTCAGCAAGGTCGATTTGTGGCCTTATGCTCCAATGCTGGGGAGCAGGCTTTAGAACGCTATGCTGCTTGTGCGCCAATCGGGTACCAACCGTTGGCAAGAGCAATGCGAGTAGGTGCCTGTGTTTCTGGATTTAGGCTGAGCCGGGTAGGACCTAGATTCACTGAGGTCGAAGCCTCGCAGACCGGGTAAAAAAAAATTCGCCCGCCAGTTGTGTACACACGAAACCATTTTTTAGGCTTATCGTGTCAAATGTAGATGGGGAGCATCTCATCCGTGCGTGACGCCGCTTGAACAAACCTCGCGCTCTGTAGCGTCCTTCTCAGAGCGCGTTTCCACCAAAAAGTAACTTTATGGTGTGTGGGTTTGTTGATCTGATCTCGAGACTTCTTGCCAAGGCCAAAAGCTCTTGATCGATTTCGAAAAAGGGAGACGACGGCCATACTTTACACATGTCTTAAGCAGTTCCAAGATCCCCTTTAAGCATGATCTAAGAAACTCGTGCATGACTCTTGCTGTCTTCCGGCCGCTACCTTGATTTAGTAGCTTTAAAACAACACGAATTGTTGCAACCACGGACGTGCGGTCACATGGCCGACATTCACATGTTCAAGTACGACTGAGGGTATTTTTAAAATTCGATACTACAAACAGTCATTTTGCTCTTTGGTTGCCACGTTGATGGTCTTTGCCCACAATTGCGACACAGAACAGAAAATCACGCGATACTCCCATCGTTGCAATTTGGCGGAGCAAAGGCTTTTGCGGATAAATTACTGCTATTCTCATTGCAGCAATCGGATGTCAGCAGACTCCAAACTCCACACACTCTATTGACAGCAAAAATGAAGTGCTTCATCTTCCTGTTGTACGCAAATCTTCTTCTCATCGGCAAGTTTATGCCATTAGCGGCATCTCCGGCTCCAGCAGCCGCAGCAGAAGCAGGGCGAACAGCAAGCAAGCAAGAAGGAACATTCACAACGGCTCAGAACACAAACCGCAACCAAAAACGCATCGGAGATGACAATGGGGCAGGTCCAAGCAAGAAACAAAAGAAGTCTCCAGCACGCTCGATCACACGTACGGCAGAGGAAACATGCTATGGTTTGAAGCTTCAACTCCTCTTGATCTTTTGGGAACGCAGCCAGTCGGAATGCTACAGGGCATGCGAAGGCCAGCGACAGGCATACCGAAATTTCTTGAGAAATGAAGGTTTGAGGCCTACTGGATCAAGAGGTTGTATTCGATCCAGTATTTGTGTGAACACAAAACTCCTCTTTGTCAAGGAACTCTGCGTTCTGTCACTGTGTCTAACCAACGAACGATCTTATCAATGTTATTGTGAAGCAACGCTCACTGCTTTCCGAATCCGCAATGTCCTACCATCAAACATGTACCTACTGACTCAATACATCAATGATGTCAAGAATCAGCGGCAGCCATCAACGTATGGTCTCACTTGCTATCACATATTTATGGCGGCTCGATTGACTCAACCAGGTTGGACCTTGACATCTGCAGCTTGGAACCCTTTTGTAAATTGCGATGGAGACTCCTCGGAAGCAATCGAACGAGAGGAGCTCTGTGCTTGCGTCATCGGGGGCCATAAGCCTGACGGTGGGGAATGTACCGCTAATATATCGGCACACATGATCATACGACTGCCGCTTTCAATCTTTGGCATTGATCTTAATAAAGAGCCCGCTCGACATTCAGTTGCCGCTGCCACTAGCTCATCTCAACAGCCAAATCACAATCTGCAGTACACACAGACATTCTCAAATAACGATCTCGACCAAAATGGAGTGTGCATTAACCCAACCATTGCCCAATTTGGTTATTGCTCTTCAAAGCCTTAGCTTCTCTGTTATATGATAAAAACACATTCTTGGGTCCGACGCACGGCAATTTCTCACGATAGAGTTTAGCAACTGCTCACGCTAGATCTGCTGATTAGTACCTGGCATTCATGGCCCTGCTATCGATATTGCTATAATGAAGCTCTCATAGCGTTTGCTGCATTGTAGAGCCACTTCCATAATCGTTCAGCGTATCAAAGGCAAGGGAGTTGCAAAAACACTGAAACAGCGAGCAAGTCCTTTCAGCAACAGCTGCAGGCAACCAGCGAGGAGAAACTAGTTCCTTTCCTTTCTATAAATCTCTGTTCCTTGTCTAGTTCTTCACAGAACTCGTCAGCCGTCCATCAATCGAAATGAAGATGTTGAGTTTCCAGCTTGTTTTGGATTATAACGACACGATCATGTACTGTTCAGACATTTCTGATCGTGATTCACATATAACGGGTGTAAAGGCTTAGATATGGCTCGTGCAGGTTGTCGTCTAGATGTTCTCAGATGACTGGGGCAAATGAATCACCTTCTCTGACAGTCAGTGTCATTCTAGCCTGGAGACCTTTTGCCAAGGTCTGACGAACCTGACCTTCTCCGAACAGAGGAGACGGCGGCTGTAATTCCGAAACAGCCACCATTTTGGTATGTCGAGCAAGTGATCAGGGGCTGCACTTGGATTTTTAGCAGGTAAGCCTTCTACTTTGGTCGACGCTCGCATTCGCATACACGAGCAAAAGCAACTCAGGGTCATTTTGAAGTTTGATGCAGCACACTACGCTGGACTAGCGTGTCTCCTTGTTCTCGAATGTCACCTTGATCGTCTCCCGCGATAGCGACATGAAATTCATGCAATAATTACGCGATCGTTGCATCTTGGCAAAGCCAAGATTTCGCCAAAAAATCTCTGCCATCCTCTCGGTAGCGGTTGGATGTCAGCAGACCGTAAGCTCCACACAGTCTATCGACAGTAAGGATGAAGTGCTTCATCTTCCTGTTGTACTCCGGTCTTCTCCTCATTGGCAAATTTGCGCCCTCAGCTGCATCTCCAGCTGCAGCAGCTGCAGCAGAACCTGGTCGCACAGCAGGCAAGCGAAAAGGAACACCAACAACAGGGCAGAACACAGACCGTGGCCAAAAACTCATCAGAGATGATGATGGGGCAGGTTCAAGCAAGGCACAAAAACAGACTCAAGCACCCACAGCCACACCAACGCCGAAGGCCTACACATGCTATGGCTTGAAGCTTCGGTTTGTTCGGATATTCCCCAGCATCAGCGAGAATGAATGCGCTACAAAATGCAAAGAAGAGGGAAAGGCATACAGAGAGTATACGAGACAGAAAAACATGAGACCTGACGGTCCGAATCGGTGTTTTCAGTCCAGCGTATGTGTAAGCACAACCATTCTTTCCGCTGACCATTCCGCTGCGCTGTCCGCTCTGGTCAACGTTCCGCTACCTTGCACGACGGCAATTTGTTCATCCAACGAACGCATCATTAAAGACGCGTTTCAATGTCAATGTCAAGTGAATCTCCTTGCCTTCCGAGTGAAACATGTTTACCCAGTACACAGGCACCTAGTGAGGACATGGGTGAAAAATGAACTTAAGAGGACCAGTGATGAGAGTACTGCGCCAGCAAAAGCGATCCAATGCCATTACATTTTCGTCGCGGAACGGATGAAAAAGGAAGGCTGGACCCTGTACAAAGCGGCTTGGGATCCTTCAGTGGAGTGTGAGCCGAAGGTAATTCAGAAAGGCCAAGGAGAAGACCGTTGTCCTTGTACCAAGCCAGGTCGCCAGAACAAGTTCGCAATATGTACCGCCAATCTTCAGAAGGAAGTGGCCTTACAAGTGCCGCTTACGCAATCAATCTTTACCATTGATCTCAATCAAAAGCCCGCGGAAAATTCAGTTGCAGCTGCCACTGGCTCATCTCAACAGCTAAACCCCAACTTGGAGTGCACACAGACGTTCTTGAATTCCGGTCTCGAGCAGAATGAGGTGGTTTCTGACCCCGAAGACCTTCAACCTGGCTATTGCTCTCGACGTTTTTAGCTCCAGCTCTGCTGTGTAATGATCGCAGCCTCGAAGCCGGCACACCGCATCTCCTCACCACATGCTTTGGGATCTCTCAGCACGCTAGCTTGTGCTCTACTTGCTCTCGTCATATTGTCTTCACTCCTACTCTTACTCATCTCACTCTCGACAGCACTCATCACCTTATCTCTTCTCGCCTTTTCAACCGTCGATATTCATCACGCTGTCTCTCGTTCTGTCTTCTTTTATGCCACAAATCTGACATATTCGAGCCAACTCCTGCTCTCTCGTCTCATCTTCACTATCAGTTTCTCGCTCGAGCCTGATAGATATCAAGAGACGGCCTTCTGCCCTCTTCGTCCTTAGTTTCCACGCTGAGTAATTTATCATCTACGTCTACTTCTGTCCAAGTCGTATTTCCGGTATAAGCACTTTCCCTGAATTGCTCGCCCATTCCTTTCATAAGGCTTGAGCTATAAAATTGCTATGGTCGACGAATGCATGTTTTTATAGCATTGAATAGGTGCTTGTCATACGCATCTTCTACAGCGATTGCCTGCGGCAGCTAAAGCAATCAAACATTGTTTGACAAAACCTTCTTTTCCCTTGTCTACCTTGTGATTATAATTTGCCTCAGAGCAATGTTTCAAGGTTGAGTCGCACACAATTGGTATCCTTTGCCGTGGAACTAGATGCAAACTTAGCATGTCCACCTGATTGCAGTAATAATTCAATCTCTAACTCATTTCTTATGATGACCTATTGGCTACATGGAAGACATAGATGAGAATCTTCGAACTACGAAGAACTCGCTTCGGTGATATCTCTAAGACTACAAAGACTCTAGATGGCTCAAACGAGCGCGTTTTACAGTCACAGGCAATGCCTCATCCTCACTGCGTCGACGCTTGTCGCAGACGCGCGTCACGAGACAATATGTCTCTTCGTCATCACCCGTTTCTTCCAATAAGATGGAACCAGCCGGTGAATCGCCATCATTCTGCAACGAGACAGGCGTCAATGGGCACTGCTGTACAGTATCCTCCTTGTTTGCCGATGACACGGTGCATGGATGACCACACAATACGATTGGTGAGTCTTTTGGTGTGGTCTTGACAAACTCATCAAAGAATGGACAAGTCGAGAGATTTCCAGCAGCAACAACGTGATCTTCCAATGTTGCTGCGATTGTCTCGGTCGTCCACTGCAGAGGTGGTGTTGTCAATAAGACGGGCGCAGAGTAAGAACGCATGGGCGTTGCTGTTGCTGCCTTTTCTGCACACACGGTGAGTTGGGGTCCAGCAAGGGGTGAGCCACACACTGCGATAACGCGGGTTAGATCTGCTTCAGCGGCTGGAACGAGTTGCTTCTCAACAACAAATTGCCAACGCTCTCGACAGAGTAAGATATCACCAAACAACAAGTTATCCCTAACATCTGTCACAAAGCGTTCCAAGTATTGCGCCCAGAGTTGAAAACCTTGTTGACTGAGTGCAAGATTCCATCCAACAATACGCAGGAATTGACGTTCGCGTAGGTTGAGCAGGTCGATGGGCACACCAGAAATTTTTGACCATGCTCGATTTGAGAAATTGCGATCCTGTAGGTACTTGCTGGCGAGAATCAAAGCACTCAAGAAGTTGAGACGTGGACAGGGACAACGGTCTGCTGCAGGGAGCTGCATGGCAGAAGGAGATTGCTGATCTCTGCAGAGTCGAAGGCAGTAGAAGAGGGTGAGTTGCATGGTACTCAGACTTGTCTTGCTGACGCGAATGGTTTTGGTGAGAAAGGCATTGAGTTCAGCGCGTTTTGCGTGACATGCGGCAGCATCACCCCTTAGGGGCCACAGACTTTCGACAAACAAAGTTGCCATGTCAACAAGGGAGTCGACATAGGCGTACTTGCGTGCCGGCTCACGTGACAGCTTTGGTGGAAGCCGACCAGGGGCGAGAAAAGTGGTCGTGTGGGTGGTAGTAGTAGTGGTTGTAGCAATGACACAGCCATCATCTGAAACTGGGCTCGGGTAGCGCAACGCTGCGCTTGCCAAAGTCTGGTCGAGATGAGGGTTGATGGATGCTTTTGCGATCAAGTGGGTGCTCGTGCGTTGCTCTCCCATATGAGCAAGCACGGCTGTGGTTGCACATGGCGAAAGACACAAGGCCGCTGCTGCTTCTTGAGCAGGGCCTGGAAGTGGCATTCGCTTGTGCAGATGATGAGAGGACGCGCTTGCTTCGGTGAAGAAGAGGGGCGCCTCTGATCTGGGACGCTGGACGAGGCTCGGGTTTATTTTACTACGACCGGCCGAGCGGTCGCCTGGCTGCATGATTCCTGTAACGATGATTGACGGGTGGTTTCCTGATGGCGGTGTTCTGAAGGGACGAAGGGCGTGGCTTCCTGCAGCGTAGCTCGTAGATATCTGATTGCGCGAGATGTAGATGCAGATGCTTCTTTACTGCTGGGGCATGTTAGCGCTGGTCAGTGACGAGGTGGCGGCAATGTCCGAGAAGTCGAAAATGGATCATGTCGCAGCACAAGTTGAACATACCGTGAATAAGTGTCTGACAGGCAACAGAAGGGCTTGTTGATGCTGGTAGCAGACCCTGTGGCGAAGCTCTCTTTGCTCTATCGCCTGTGTGTCTCTTGTGTGCTTTAATCGAGTACGATCAATGCGCGCACCTAGGCGACATTGATGCGGACAGCGGACAAGAATAGAGATGCGCGGACGGTCGCCATGATGGCCGGTATGATGACAGTGAGAGGAGTAAAGGGGAGGGGGAGGGAGGTGAAGGGCGATGGGGAGGGATGGGAGCTGATGGGAGCTGAGTCTGCTGATGGATCTGGTCGAGGAAATCTGCGCCGCGATGCTGACGGATTTCCGAGAGTCAGTAAGCTATCTGGAGCTTTGATTGGCTGCCGAAAGAAAAGTCCGGCTCGTACCCGGAGAGTTCGCCATCCGAGCTGCCCCCAGAAGCACAAAACTCCCTGACCGTCAGTGGTCAAGCATTATCAAGCCTGATGCAGCTGCTTGATAACAAGATTTGCAGAACAGCTATTCCTGACCGACAGTCTTCTGCTGAGTTGACTGCCAAGTCTCCTGCTCAGCCTCCTGCTAAGTCTAGTACTAACTCTAGTACTTGCTTCTTCTCGTCTATAGTCTACTAGCATGCCCTACTTTGGCCCCAACATCTCTGACGGCTGCACCAGCTCATCAAATTTGGCCTCATCGCCAAACCCAAGACCCACAAACTCCTCCTTCAGCGTCGTGCCCTTCTTGTGCGCAGTCTTGGCAATCTTGGCTGCATTGTCATATCCAATGTGAGGATTGAGTGCCGTCACCAGCATCAACGACTCATTCATAATCTGTGCAATCTTCTCGCGATTGGCCACAATGCCCACCACGCAGTTTTTCGTAAAGGACCGCGATCCATCTGCAATGAGCCGAATAGACTGAAGCAAGTTCTTGATCATGACAGGCTTGAACACATTCAACTCAAATTGTCCCATCGATCCACCCACGGAAATGGTCGTATTGTTGCCCATGACCTGTGCACACAGCATGGTCATCGCTTCGCACTGTGTTGGGTTGACTTTACCCGGCATGATAGACGAACCTGGCTCATTCTCAGGCAATGACAACTCTCCCAAACCGCATCGAGGACCTGAGCCCAGGTATCGAATGTCATTCGCAATCTTCATGAGTGAACAAGCAATAGTATTGAGTGCACCAGAAGCCTCAACAATCGCATCATGTGCAGCGAGCGCTTCAAACTTGTTGGGCGCAGTCTCGAATGCCAGACCCGTCAACTTCGTTACTTGTTCAGCAATTTTGACGTCAAAGCCCTTCTTTGTGTTCAATCCCGTACCCACTGCAGTACCACCTTGTGCAAGACGTGAGAGACGCTTGAGTGTTCCTTGGACACGCTCAATACCATACTCGAGTTGTGTAGCATACCCGCTAAACTCTTGACCGAGCGTAAGCGGTGTGGCATCCTGGAGATGTGTACGACCAATCTTGATGATATCGTCAAACTCTTTTGCCTTGGCGTCCACTGCACCGTGCAACTCTTGCAGTGCAGGAACCAGGTTGTTTGTGATTTCCATAACGGCGGCAATGTGCATGGCCGTTGGGAAGGTGTCGTTTGACGATTGTGACATATTCACATGGTCATTTGGGTGTACTGGCTTCTTCGAACCAAGCTCACCACCTAGAATCTCAATGGCACGGTTGGAGATGACCTCATTGGCATTCATGTTACTCTGTGTGCCAGACCCTGTTTGAAAGACAACCAGCGGGAAGTGATCCAGCAATTTGCCTGAAATAACCTCATCCGCAGCTTCTTGAATAGCTCCACCAATCTTGGGGTCCAGCCCATACTCCATGTTGACCGTGGCTGCTGCCTTTTTGAGAATTCCAAAGGCTTTGATGAGCGGCGGTGGTAGACGTTCCGTGTCACCGCCAATGTCAAAGTTCATGAGCGATCGTTGAGTTTGTGCACCATAGTACCTGTCACTAGGGACTTGCAGCGGTCCAAATGTATCGCCTGCGCTAGTCAGTTCATCTTCTTTGGTTGTAGACGGTGAAACACACTCTCTTGCCTGTAACTCATGATGCTGGCCGTTGCGGAAAAGGTGCGTGCGGGTTCCTGCAGCGAGCGGATGAGAGGCCTTGTGTGGGCTAGTCTCAAACAGGTCCTGAGCATATGTCCCGTCTCTTATGTCGTTCTGCTGGCGAGGTCAGATGATGAATGTGCCGCAAGCTGAGGAGCAGACCGGCGAAAGTTCCCGAGTGACTGCAACGACCAACGCGAGATTCAAGGATTGTCTTGTCTTCATCCGGCTACCTCTCTAGCTGCTGAGAGGGCTATCACTACTGCTAGAATGCCAGCTGCAGTGGCCAAGTACCAAAAGCTGAATAAGCTCGGCGAAGGCACATATGCCGTCGTCTGGGCGGGCAAAGAGCTGGCTACAGGTAGGCAAATCGCCATAAAGAAAATCAAAGTCGGCCAATTCAAGGAAGGCCTCGATATGTCTGCTATCCGTGAAGTCAAGTTTCTACGTGAAGTCAAGCATGAGAATGTCATTGAGCTCATTGACATTTACTCCAACAAGCAGAACCTCAACCTCATCCTGGAGTACTTGGAAGCAGACCTTGAGCATCTCATCAAGGATCGCAGTATTCTCTTTTCCACCGGAGATGTCAAGAGCTGGATGCTCATGACACTGCGAGGCCTACATCACCTTCATGCTCGCTTCATTCTGCATCGAGATCTCAAGCCAAACAATCTACTTCTCTCAACCACTGGTGTTCTCAAGCTGGCTGATTTCGGTCTGGCAAAGGACTTTGGTGCTGCATTCGTCAACATGTCACCCAATGTTGTCACTCGATGGTACAGAGCACCTGAACTCTTTCTTGGCGCAAAGCAGTATGGTCCCGGCATAGACATGTGGGCAGTCGGCTGCATCTTCGCCGAGCTTCTCCTCAGAAATCCTTACATGCCGGGTGAGAATGACATGGGTCAGCTTGATCTCATTTTCAAAGCACTCGGTACACCGTCGAAGCAAGACTGGCCAGACGTCATCCACCTGCCGCAGTACGTCGACTTCAGAAAACACGAGAGACCCGATCCACGTCAACTCTTTACAGCTGCTTCAGAACAAGAGATTGATTTGATGCAGCATATGCTCACGCTCGATCCACTCAAGCGTCCGACGACTACAGAGGCGCTGCGTCATCCCTACTTTAAAGCCCTTCCGAGACCAACTCCGCCCGAGCAACTACCAAAACGCGGCGGAGGCCTCGACAAGGTGTCTGCAGATCTCAAGCGCAAGCCAGGGAACCTCGACACGCCAGATCGCTCGGACGGAGCAAGCAAAGTAGCACGAAAATTATTCTAAGGAATGGTCAATCGCCAGCGAGTTTTCAATGCGCCATCAGAGACCTTTGCTGTGAGCAAGTCGACACCAAATCCACGCGCCTCAAGGTCTTGCTGGGCCCAAGCGGCAGCCACTTTCCAGAGGCTTCCCGAAATCTCCTCTGGCGATGTTCCAATTGCCATTTTCCACCACTTGCGACTCCGCACACTCTCAAAGTCAACGTAAAGCTGGCCATTCAGTCGCTTGAGTTCATCAACATCGCGCTCGATACAGCGCACAAGCGCAGCGCCCATACGTCGCATCAAGGCAAACCGTGCGAGCTCGGCTGCGCGTGTTCTGGACGATGTTGCTTTGGTCGATGTTTGGCCATGGTCAAGCCGCTTTGCGACTTGCTGCGCCGTGAACTGATGTGCTGGATCAAGTAGACCTTTTTGACTCTTCTGGACATCTTCAGCACCGATGAAACTCTCCAATGACGAGTTTGTCAAGTCGTCGTCTTCAAAGCCTGTGTCTGAAGTCTGTCTGGCTTGCAGCTTATTCTTGTCCTTGTGGATCAGCTTGTGCAGACTACGATCGCAGCCTTGCAAGACTGCATGCTTGGTTTCGCGCAGCAAATGACAACCCACATCTCTGACCCCTCGCACAGCCACTGCGCCGGCCTTCATTTGACCGCGAAAGACTTGGTAATAAGTGGTCGCCTGTATCATTGTCTTTCTCTCTTGCGAGATGCTAGAGCCGGCTTGCGACATAATACTGGTCGTGCGTCGATACCAACACAGATGCCTGAGGTATATCGGAAGCACGCGAGCACGGCCCTCCTATCTGCAGTTGTACGTACTGGTTGGAAAGCACGCGTCTCTGATTGTGTTTCAGAGAGGCACTCTATTTGTCTTTGCTGAGCAAACAAGCTGAATGGTATGGCCTAGTGCTTGTCATGTTGTGTTTGCAACTGCTTTACGGTCGTTCTTTGTCTTGTTTTAACGAGCGCGACAGCTTCATGCTCAATGTGAGCAAAAGCTCTACCGAATTGCGCCTTGATAGATCAGCAAAGATGAGACGACTGTTCTGGAATCCGGTTTCACATCAAAACAGTTCTTCTGGTAATTGACGGAACTGTTTAAATAGTTCATGTCATAAAGATACTTTTACGAAAGAGGTGCTCGAGGTTAGCCATGCCTGCTGCATGATTGCAAACGGAAATCAACGCTATTGCTCAATTTCACTGAATCCAAGCGTCACACTGAAATTGTCGCTTGCCATCTATGATTTTTGTGCAATCACAGGTGCCTTTCTGGTGTGCACAGTGACAATCGCCGCTCATCTGGTCATCGAACTGAAGATGATCTGTAATGCCAGTTTTGTCTTGAATAGCCTTCAAGATTTGAGCCTTCACGTCATCTTTGTCACACATCTTTCCACTTGAGAGCATCATGCTTTTGTGAACCCTCATAGCCCCGATGCGAAGCTTGCAGTGGCAGTACCTTGACGTATACTGACCATCCCTGAATGAGTTAGCGTTTCGCGTAGACATGTGGCCTTATAGTACACCGCAAGACAAATCCCATCATCGGCCATGCATTCCACCGGATGAGCATTAGGGTCTCCGACTGCTTCTTCAAAGCTTGCCTTCTGGTCAGGCAAGAAAAGTGTGTTGAAGATTTTGTCCTTGTATTTCTTGTTGCAAAGTTCGGAACAGGTTTTAAGGAAAGGTTGCTGTTTCGTATTATAGGTGTATGTGAATGCCAATCGTGTACACTCATGGCTCGAAACGCGCACAGTCCACGAAGACACCAGCACCATAATCATCATCCAACGCAACACTGAGGATGTCGTCGTGAAGGCGCTACCAAGCTGAGACTTACTGATCATCGAATACGTGCTGGAGCACATCTGATACTGGCCAGTAGCAGCAGGCGTGTCAGACTTGTCGAACCCTAAGATACTACAGCTGGTAATAAAGATGCTGGGCATATGCGACGTGGTCTTAGACTTTTGAAGGAAATGAGGAACTACACTCCTTGATCTCATTTCGGCTGATTTTCTCAAGCAGGTTGCAGGCACACGGTAAATGAGGTGCATATAAACAAACATTGAGCGATTTTGACCCTAGACGAATGCCATACCTATCCGCACTTCACATCGTATTTTCGTTTAGCGAAGAGTGATTGCAGTTGGACCCTTTGAAAACAAGGCTGCAGCTCCTGAATTCCAGATAGAAGGCGGTCATTTCTTTTCAGGTCAACGTTCAATAGACATCTTCCGACTCCCGGTTGTGAACGTTGACCTGAAAGAAATGACCGCCTTTCTCAAATCATTAATGTCTTGCAATGAAGGGTCAGAGCTTCCGTAGGGCCCTAGCTGTGCACCTTCGCCGAGAACGCCCACGATTTCAAATGTGAGCTCTTCTTCTTCTGCCTCACCTCCAGCGCAATCCTGTTTGTAATAAAATCGCTTATCGTCTGTACTGATTTGTGTTTAGAAGTCCACGATGTTAAAGACATGCGCAGGAGTTGTTGCTTTTTGTCGACTCTTGATCTGAAGCTCATGCAACTGGCTGATAGTGAGCAACATTGCAGTCGCCGTCTTGATTGTCTCAAGAGAAAGGTGAAGCAGTCTTTTATGCATGCGCTGGATACTCAAAGTTGAGAATTCCAGAGCGTTCTATTGCCAAGACACCCCTGACTGCATTGATTCATCGCTCCTTGAATACAGCGCGCATATTTTCTTAGACTTGACCAACTGTTTGCTTTGGATTGCTACCACGCTTTGACTTATCGCTCTTCGACTCCATGCGTTGCGCGACTTTTGCCAGTCACAGCGATTTGACAATGCTTGATCTGCAAGAGATCATGTTGATGTTTGATTCGCAGTCACCTGACGATAGGTGCAACTGAGCGCAGCAATTATGATACGCGACGCTCAGGGGGTGGTTGCTTTTTCGTCAATGCACAGGTGTAGCCTACAGCACAGTTTGATTAGGCAGCACTTTGCTTGCAGCAGCAATATTATCAAGCTGCAGTTTCAATGGTTTGGCGTTGGCCATAGCATCTGCCACTATGCGGAGCCGCTTGAAACTTGTAATTTGATTTTGAAAGCATCAGCATGAGAGAAAGAATTTATAGAAGATATCACCCTTGACAGTAGCTAGGTTCTAGCGGCTTCCATGATGGTCACGTGGTCATGCTAGCAGAGAGAAATTCATGGAATTAATGATGGATTTCTTTACCTGTTGCGCGTTGCTTAATCTCACCGAAGCGGCGATTGTTGCATTGTTGCCTGTCGTTTTTCGACGTTTTCCGATAATATATAGCAGATAAATAAAACATAAAAAATAAAAAAGCAGAAGTTTTAGCCCCTTCTATCAAATGGCTGCAGCTGCAAAGGAGATGGCCACATTTTCAGTGCATGCATTCAAATCGTACTCGAGATCAGATCAACTGATCAACTACGATCAACGCTCCATAAAAAATCTACGCCACAGACTCTACTATGATTTCCTGCTCGCAGTCTGTCGCCATCAAAAGAATGATTGATTTTAAGTAAAGGAAAACTATTGCTGCCAACGAGCTTTTGTAAAGGAGGTAGCTGCAGCCTACAGCCTCATGGCATGCGAAACAGTTGCTAATCGCAGGACAAATAATCGACAAAGGCTAGTCGCAATAGCTGCAGCTGCAATGATTCAGTCAGCTGCTGATCACAAACAAACGCGGAGCTCGCAAGTTGCAGAACATAATTGGCAAATTTTGGATTGACCCTGAGAATTGCAATTGAACAGATGGGGCCACAGCTGTTTAGCTGCTACAGCTGCAGCCGAGTCTCACTAGGGTGTTCTGTCCCATTTCGCGTCTGCACTTCATTACCCATGCGCAATAGCATGCTAGTCTGTCTGCAACTCTACTACAGCATGAACTAGGCCTAGATGTAAACTGCAAGAAGATTTTGCCCTTAGATAGCTATGAGAGCTCCCCTAGATCCTGAACAGCTGCCACAGCATGTGAACAGACAAATAAATGGGAAAAGGCCAACACTATAGGCCTGGCCTCCTAGGGCTACCTTGAATATCAAAAGCAGCAATGCTTGATTACAATATCTAATGACTCTACCATACAGGTATTCGCAAACCTGAGTCAAAACGCAGAACCGCAGTATGTTACTATTGGCTTTGATGGCATATGCGCCACTACTGGGCTTGTTCCTAAGTGTGTACACACTTCCTAAACCAGAAGCAGTACCTGCCGCTGCAGCTGCAGCTGTAGCTGTACGTGAACGAAGCTCGTCTTCGAGGCGGAACGCGAACTCGAAAGCGCATGTGGACCCAAGGAGTCATTTAGACGTTCTTCCAAAACCTGGAGCCGGGGCAACACAAAACCAACATCACATGGACCAAACCATTTCGATTGCATCTGGTGGCTTTGAGGAAGAGAACAAGTGTTATCATCTCCAGTTTGAAGCGCGATACATATTGAATCGGGAGAACTTCGTCAGATTCAACGAAAAGACGTGCAAGTCAGAATGCAAAAGTTCTATCCCGTCTTATTTTCAGCACGTCAGAGCGGGACTGCGATACGTTCGTGGCTGTATTCAATCGGAGATCTGTATGAGTTACAGGACATCAATGGCAATCGAGCCTATGTGTTTCGAAAGGCGCGAAGCTGCTTCGATGGGATCAACTTGCACTTTGGATAGTTGCCAGTGTTCTGTCCTCGTGAATCTTTGGCGTGTGAAGCAGAAGAGCTCAGATGCCGGTTGGTTGAAGCCGACGAAGCCTGGAAAGAAGGCTCCTTTGTGTCATCCAGACAGGTTGATGAAATTAGGTAGGTTCCACACCACGCGGTGGTCTTCATCATATGAGAGTTGGGTCGTGCTGGAGCATGGTATCAGATGTGACAAGCCTTCACTCAACGAAGAAGCTTGCGGATGCGTTCACTTCAACCCCAAAGGCAGAGCTTGTCAAAAGATCGAGCATATCAAAAAGTCTCGCTGCGCTCTTGAGAATCCGGGACCAGATGAAAACTGTCTATGCGATGCTGGTAAAGAAGATCATTGTGCACCGACGACCGGAAGGGAGCCGAACATTGCGCCATGGGATGCGACAGATTTGTTTGAACAGCTTCAGGACGATCTTGATCTTGATAATCTGGCGCAGCAAGTTCAGTAGTAATGCTTTCATTTGAGATTGACAACTTACATTATTAGTAAAGGCTTTGTACCCACTGGTCGATCAGTGAAACTTAGCTACAGCTTTACGTTTGTAGTGATTCGACACTGCAGAGCTCCTGGTTGCAGACCAATTCGCGATGATACCATGTGGTGGTGGGTCAAGTCATCATGAAATGCGAATACTGGTACAGGACTCTGATCTATGCTTGACAGCGCGAGTCTGTCAAGCTGATCATGTGCTGGAATGCCTGACCAGAAAAGCTGCCAGATGGCGTGACTAGGTCAATGCCAACAGGAAGTCGACTGCTTTTGACGACAATGACACTGCTCCAGCTTGTGTCACTGCCAGGTCTGCCAATGGTAAAGAAGGTTTCAGAAATTCGATCTAGGTTCCATGGACTCTGAGACAAGTACAAGCCAAGCAAACGCAAGGACGACGTACTGAGTGTAAAGGTCTCAGATTCAGGAACGACACACCGTTGTTTGACTTGAGCAAGGTTCCAGAAACTAGACAGAGAAGCCGACTTGACACTAGGCGAGTAATAGAAGCAATTCGTGGCCTCATCGGACCAAGAGCTGGCCAAGAAATTGATTGGACATGCAGAGAAGAAGTCCAAGAACATGGCTAATCTTGAATGACTCGACTTCTTCAGCATAAACTGCGCACCTGGACCAGTATTCGCAAACCATGACGAAATGCTCCACTACAGCATCGAAGTAGTCTTCAACAAGTCTGCGTCCTTCGACATTTGTCAGGTTCGACGGGCCTGTCGTTTCGCCAGAAAGTCTTGAATGAGCCGTTCAATTTACGCAGCAGAGACCACAAGTCGTCTGCACAGGCCAACAAACTTGGGCTGCCTAGAAACGACCAGTATTGACCTCCTCGCATGATCACGAGATCCAGTACTGAGCTCAACGCACCGAATCAAGCTTCCAAGTTCTGAACGGGCTTGAGAATTGTTTGCGTTGGCATGTTGCTCATATCTGAAGGCGATGTTTCGCTCGCAGCCAAAACGAATTGGGTGGCTGCAGAAGATGAAGCGTCTTCGAGTGAGAATGCTTCAGCGTCGACGATGTACAGGCCGAGACGGTAGTGGGACTATTGCAGTCTAGCCAGCTTGAATACGTCTAGTAGTCATCAAGTGGCCAGAGCGATTCGACATCGATGTTCGCTGACATGAGGTTGGTCCAACAGAATGTGACGGATCGGGCCTTTAGCAGATTAATGATTCGACACAATCTTCTAAGAGTTTACTGAGGCAGGCTAGGTACTCAAAACTCGATGTCCGTCTCTAGCCGGCTCGGCGAAGTGTAGCAGCTGCAGAGATTGACACTGTCGAGCTGAGACTTTGAAGTTTCTGCGAGCAAAAGCAGGTGCACCATGAACAATCAGCTGTACAGCATGATGGAATATATTGAGATGAACTCCAAGCACGTCCGAGGAAGCTGAAGGGGGCAATGTCAGAAGGTTGCGATATTGAAACTCTACAAGAGATAGGGCAATTGCGTGGACATCTGTGAAGAATGAGCAATAAAGACGATGGAAGCGGCGACGTCAGCAGGCACTGAACACTCAGTGACCCAGAATACAAGAGACTTGCAAAAATTGCAATCCGTCCTTTACTTTCCGCCGTGAATCATCTTCTTCTCAATCCAAGACGACACCCTCTCGAGCCCACGCTCATACATGGCGGGATCTTTGCACAACTTCCTGCTCAATGGCCAATCATGCACACCTGCAGCTTCTTGATACATCTCACAATCCTTGAAGGATTTTTCATTCTCCTTGTGCCATGACTCAATCGATGTCTTGAGCTTCTCTGATCCACCGTAAACAATGATTGTGGCCGGCAACGCAGCAACATCTTCTGGTCGTCGTAGGAATGGATTAAGTCCCTTGTGCCTGAATGCATCTTCATAGGAGATGTTTGGGCCCATGTAGGCTTTGATGCCTTGCACGGCAAACAGATCTGTCACATAATCTGTCTTGCCGTACACGTAGTACGAGTCATCCTCTTTGATGTCGATGGGGATAGGACTCTTGACGACGCCTGCTTGATGAAGAGAGACGACTGGGAATCCCCAAGGAGAAAAGAGAACTGCGCCACCGAAGGAAGCTGCGTCGTGGTGCTCATACATCGTTTGCAGAGCCAAATTACCACCTGCCGAGTCACCAGAGATGAAGATGCGCAGTGGATTGACTTTGCATCGACGTACAAGATAATCAATAGCAGCCAGACACTCTGTGTGCTGTGTTGGGAAGTGTGCATCGGGGGCTAATGTATAATCGACCACGAAGATACGGAAGTCCTTGTTAAACTTGCGTTTATGGTGCTGCGTCAAGTCGCAGCACCATTCAGACCACATTTTCGTGTGGCCTACAGTGAAGGCACCACCGTGGATGTAGAGCATGATGGGCCCGTCACCAGCTGTGATTTGCTGTTCAGTCATGTATTGCACACCGGGTCCCCACCATGTCCCCTTCGTCGTGCCGGCCGTAATACGCTTGGCCAGAGAACGACGCTTGAGGTGGTTTTGAGCCACAAGACTGATGATGAAGCGTGCCCAGGAAGGTTTGAGATCGAGGATCTTCTTTTGCGTTTCAATGTACTTTTCGTACGAGTCGCGCGCAGTCAAAAACATGACAAAAGTCGAAAAGGCATCTTGAATGAAGTCTAGCATGGTGTCTGACACTCTCTAATGCTGGCCGTCTGGATGACACTGCGTTTGCCTGTCGGCTTTATGGTGTTTCGTCTCCCCGCACATTTTGGACGACGGCGGATGCAGAACGAGATGGAGAGCAAGCGCAGGAAGTCAAGTCAAGGCGCCAGGAAGTCAAGGTACCAGGAGTGCAAGTGCAGCTAGTCAAGGTACCAGTAGACCAAGTGCAGGAAGCGAGCAATTCAAGGCACCAGAGAGAGAATGCAGAACTCGACTGCTTCTCATCCACTACCAAGCCAAACACCCCAAGTCCGTAAATCATCGCAGCGCCGGATCAACCACACTGTTGGCCGCACCCAGCGCATCAGCTAATGCATCCTCCATAGCCCTGGGCCCTGCATTGGCATTCCCGCACGATGCACCCGTGCTCATGCGAGTCTCCATCCAGTCACGAGGTTTCTCGCCCTGCTCTTTCGCCTTCTTGGCCTTCCTCAGTGAGCGATATACCCTGTGGTATTCCAATTCGGCACCATGTGCCAGCCTCAGTGCCATCATGATCTCGTGGCATGTAATATCTGGCTTAGCATCGAGCAATGGCATGATGCGCATCCTGATCCACTCAATCGTCACAGGCGCATGGCGTGCATTCGACATCTCTACCGGTGCACATTGAGCGCTATGCGGCACATGCGTAGCAATCCTGAAACTCCCATCCGCCGGATTCTTACACGCAGCACGTAATCGCCACGGACAACCCTCTGACTCGTGCTTGCTACACTTCCATCCCATGTGGGACCTGTTGGAATCTGTTAATTTATATTGGAAGCGAGCGCGAATGGCCCAAGTCGAGAGCGCGTCCAGCAGCAACTTTTTGTTGGCAAAGCCTGTACGTTGTGATAGCTCATCAGGAATAGGACCCAGTAATGATGTGCCATCATCGTCACGAGGATTATCTACAGGAGAGCCTGGGTCATCCTGTGCGGCTGACTCTATGTGCTGTGTTTGTTCTGATTCTGGGGTCATGTCGAGCTTCAGGCGCTTTTTAGCGCGTGGCATCCTGGCAGCAGCAGTCAGTCAGTAGATAGCGGTAGAAGCAGCAGTAGATGTAGCAGAGTAGTGCGCGCAGAGAAGAGGAGACTCGGGAGGGGAAGCTCCAGCTCAGACTCAGCTCAGACTCAGCTCAAACTCAGAGTGCTCGTCGCTGTGTCGCCTAACCCAAGCAAGACAACGAGCAAGGACAAGGACAGGCGCTACTTGGACTCTCCTTCTACATCTACTTGTCCTGCTACAGTAGGAGACAGGGAGAAGCAAGTCAGCATGGCGCACACAGCACAGCAGCTCATCACGCCCTTCCCCGTCATCGACACTGACCCACACTTCCTCCGTGTCATTCGCTATACACGCGCCTCCGACTGGCTCTATGCAGCAGGACTCGCAGCAGGCTTTCCCGGCGCTATGACTTTTTGGGAGAGACAAGAACGCAGTACACCCAAGGCATCCTGGCCAAGCGTCATGCGCATGTCCTGGTCCATTGGCGCAGTAAGTGGGTTTCTACTCGCTTATAGTCGCAGCAGTCAGCGATTCTGGGGATGGTCGGAGAATGAACGCGAACAAGCGAAAGATATGGAGGAGATGAAGGGTCGTGTAGCGGCTGGATTGAAGCCGTATGGCGAGAGTGAACTCAGCCCATACATGCAAGGTGTTGCGGCGCGAAACTCAACCTTTTCGGGACTCTTTGTGGGCTTGTTGCCTTGGTAAGTTTTAAGGGCACAAAGAGGATAGAAGCTAATGTGCAGGTTCAATATGGTCAATCACGAGCACCACGGCGTCGATGCGTCAAAGTACGGCGAGGTCAAGAAGTAAGTTTGAGTCTTCATACTCAAGAGCGAATCGACCTTTCAAATGTCTTCTGGAGAATACCTATGAATATTGAAGTGCTTGATTGATTGGCCTCTTGCTTGATGCAAAATCTTCTGATCACTTTGAGATGTATATTCACCTTGTTAAATACTGGACATACTTCTTGTCCAAGGCTTCCATCAAAGGCGACAGATGTCCTACATGCCTCAACCGAACTTACGAATGTGTAAGCCTCCTTGATTTCCAAGTAGATACTATCATGCTAGTATACTACTAGATAGATCCTCGACAACTTCTCGACTCTGTGCTCAAAACTTGATCCAAACACAACACACCTCAAGACCAAAGCTTCAGCTCCTACTCTGCCGTCTGCCCCTGCATGAGCAAACACGCTCGCTCGCATCTCAAACAGCTCTATAAAGACCCGCTCCCAGTCGTCAATGTCATTCCTCTGCCTCCCATCACACCACATAACCCACTTTCTGTCTTAATTTGTCTCTGGCACTATCTCACTGATTGCCCGCCGCAGGCACATCGACTCATTGGCAAGTTGGACCGAGCGACACGCTCAGTATGGTTGTTAGATCAACGCACTGCACAGCGAGTCTGGTACGCTGGGTTCTTTGGCAAGGGTACCTTTTCTCGCTCTGACCCAACGTGGCATATACGTGTTCAACGCCAATTAGGCATCCTCGGACCAGATGAACGACTTGTCTCTGAGGAAATTACGGCGAGACGGCGCATTGCAAGACAGGTTATGAAGACTGAGCGTGCAAAAGTTGAACGAGAAGCAAGAGAACGGATTCTCAGAGAAGAAAGCGGCTTGGGACTTTTTGAAGATGAGAAGACGCTGGATGAAGCTGTTGTTCCACGGGATCTGTATCAACTAGATCTGGCCCGTCCGGTTCTGGACGAGCCTGTCTTGGAGTCTATCCCAGACCTCGAGCACCTGCAGCTCTCCCTCCACGAGGCAATCTTTCTCGCAGTGGCTTTGGACACGCTAGACATACAGGACGACAACCATTTCATCGACAAAGCATCGCTCATGTCGCTTCTGATCCAAATCGCTATTCCAAACCAATCACGAGTCATGCAAGTTCCAACCAGTGAGCCGTTCCTACTACGCTACGCAGCATATCATCATTATCGCGCCCACGGCTGGACGGTCAGACCAGGCATCAAATTTGGTGTAGACTGGATCTTGTATGATCGTGGACCCGTCTTTTCGCACGCAGACTATAGTATCGTCGTGGTACCTGATCCTATACACGCAGATGTACAAAAAGACACACGGCCGTGGTGGTGGTTGCATGCCGTAAATCGTGTGAATGCACAAGTCAAAAAGACAGTCATCTTGTGTTATATCACGTTTGATGCGAGTAAACCTGTCAGGCTTGATCAGGGATTGAAGAGCATACTTCGGCGGTATACAATTCGCGAGGTGAGTATCAAACGTTGGAATGCAGGGAGGAACAGATAAAAAGTCATATCGATGGCGTGGGTAACTCAGACTAGCCAAGGAAGTTGACGACTGCAAAGTGTAAAACAACACTCGCAAAGATAAAATCGCCAAAAGCCCTGTGATCGTTAGCATGTGGACAGCATAGACAGGTAGCTTACCGTTCTGGTGAGACTTGAGGGAAGACAGCCGTACCCGCTGTGTTTGTCTGACTCCTCAAACCAGCACAGAGCACGAACTGACCGACTGTAGCGATGAAGCCTGCGAGAAAGGCATTGAATGGGTAGTTACCCACAATCAAGCAGTACATGAATTGCAAGACACCCGTAGCAACGAGAAATGCCATAAACATGTCAATAAGCTTGAGCTGCTGCGGCGTGCTCTTCAGGTAAGACGACCAGAGATCATTGGCGATCTGGACATAGTAGTTTGTTGCTGGTCGCTTACTCTGGAGCTGTTTGATTGTTGCTGATGTGTCTTCCTTCTTGGGGGTCGCCAAGTGCACAGTCTTTCTTGGCGCCATTTGCACGAGCTTTCTCTACGCCGTAGTGAACAGGCCGCCCTGTATCTGATGAGATAGAGCAAGTCAAGTTGTCGTGGTTGGTCGTCGCGTTGAAACTTGACAGCAGAGCGAAATGCCAACGCGCGACACCGACAAGCAGCAACCAGGTCGAATCAGCCTTGTACCCGGGCCTGAGATATCTACAATAGGAACTGCTAAGATAAAGTCATAAATCAGCCATGGCTGCATTACTTCAGAAGGGCGTCTTTCATGTCCTTGAAGCAGACCGGTCCAAAAAGGATGTCGATCCAGGCACAGCTCATAGTTGGGGCTGAAGCGCCGTTTCGCCTGATAGAGAGGTAGCAGAGCTCTGACTCCTCCATGAAGATGACACTGATGTGCGCAGGGCAGACACTGGCCCGCCATACAAGCGAAGGCAATCCACGGCAAATCGTCCTTGCGACACTCTTCTTCAACAGTCCGTGCAAGCGTCCCTCGTCTGCTCACCTCCCGTCGTGATCACATCACCCGAGGCATCTGCTGTTGCTTTTCCCTTCACGGGCTTGTCTGAATGCCCCAAGTCTTGCTCCGGATTGATGATGTTGCGAACAAGTTGCTTCAGCTGCTTCGCCTCTGGAAAACCACCCTCATCCTTGCGATTCCATATGCAAGACTCCTTCCCCTCATGCGTGATGGTCACAACGAAGCGCCCGCCACTCGCTGGAATGAGGGCAACTTCACCAATCACATCTTGGAAGGTAGTCAGCAGCTCCTGCGCAAACCTTTACAGATGCTCGTCAGCAAGATGACTCTGGTCTCTAGAAATAGCCTCACCATGCAGCTCTGAGCATCCATCTACACTGCGTGCAATACTCGATAGCGACTCTTGGTTTCGTCATTGTCTTGCGTCGTTCAAATTTGAAATTTCGTCTTGAGCAATTTTCCACTTTGACCAAACCATCAAGCTCAAAGACTACTCTGGCTATCATGCGTGCTGCTCGTGTCAGACCCGCTGCTATCTTGCCTTTCCTCTATCCTCATATCTGGAGATGCTGCTATAGTGTACAAGCTACAAATCTTCACCATGATGCGTCTTCGAGTATCCCCATGCCGACGGTCAGTAAAGAAATGGAAGCCATCATTGCTGAACGGCAAGCTCAGAAGCTACCCATGAAGCGGCAGACGCCTGTACGCTCTACGCATGAAGGTACGATGACATTGGGAGAGCGTGAACGCTTCTCAAAGATCTTTGAAACGATTCTATCCACTAAAGCTTCGCCGTCGCTACCCAAGGATGAGACTACCTTTTCGTTCCATCCTGACCCCGTCAAACAAGTATCTGAGCGATCTGCTATCAGCAGTCACGTCGAAGCATCTGAGCAAGCTGCAAGAGACCACCTCAAAGCATACCCGCCAGTCTTGAGACAGGAAGCAGAACAGGCCATGACAAATTTGAAGCAACGAAAGCTAGCACGACAACGACAGCTCAAGTCGAGTGCTCTCCGGTCTGCACCACTATTCAAAGCACTCAAGGAGCAGCTTCTTGAGTGCACAGACTCTCTCCTCCTTGAAGACTTTGTTCACGAGCACATCTTTGGGCCACTCAGACGCAGTGAGATTGACTTGGCAGATAAAGCGAAACGCAAGTCATCCATGGCCTTCTGCAATGCATATCCGTTGATCCTTGCAGATGCCATGCGAATCTACAGGCTCTCCTACAATGACCCTGCCGCAGCGATTGACTTGTTTGATCGCGTCAAGGCACATGGCATCACGAGTATCGTCATTGGCGCCAATACTCTCGTCTACAATGAAGTCCTGACTGCTCGATGGGAAGGCTGGCGTGATGTTGAGTCTCTAGTTGTAACGCTGGAGGAGATGGAGCAGAATGGAGTCCGTTGGGATGATGGGACTGCCAATATTTTGAAGAAGGTCAGCCATGACATCTTGACAGAAACACGCGCTGCTGGTGGTGCAGGTCTGTATTGGCAGAGTGAGGATCCAGTTAAGCTTGAATCCTTCAACAAGATTCGGTCGAGTATCGTGTTGGAAAACACGGAGAGGACTATTGAGAAGCTCAAAGAGGTGAAAATTGAAGAGTAGATTTTGACACGTACAACCTAACCTTCGATCACATCTACCCGCTATGTCTAGGTTGATTCGTCATACTCGTCTGCATTCTCCTTGCTCATATCAAGCTGCTTCAGCTGCCCAGGAATCTCTTGTACGCTCATACTTAGACAAGAAAGCTACCGGCTCGTTTGATGCAACGGTCAATATCTTGACTATGGAAATGCTACCAGTCTTCACCACTGGCCGTCGAGAGCGCGGCCTCATGTCTCCGAGAAAGCTAGCTAGTCTCAAGCTGCCGCATGCAGACACTGACGTCATGCCTACCGTGGTTGAAGCCCTGCGTGGTGGCCAGACCACAGTGCATACACCAGGCCAGCTAGTTGCATATCCCATTTTCGATCTTAAAGCATATGGTCTCTCTCCTCGATGCTACGTGCATCTTCTTGAATCTAGCATCATTCAAACGCTTGCTCAATACAATATACAAGCGAAACGCACAAGCAATACGGGCGTTTGGGTCTCAGAGCAAGCCAAAATCGCAGCAATTGGGATTCATCTACGTCGCAACATCACAAGTCATGGTATTGCCCTTAACGTCTGTAACGATCTGTCTTGGTTCTCGAGAATAGTGGCTTGTGGACTTGCAGACAAGCAGACGACAAGTATGGAGGAACAAGGCGTAAATAACGTTATTGTACAAGATGTGGCAAGGATATGGATTCAGCAGATGGCTCAACTCCTCAAAATCGATGCAGCAATGATTGAGAATACAGAGGCTCTTCCCTAGACCTTCTTCTTCTTCTTCTTCAGTGTTGATTTACTGCAGCAAGACCACAAAACCCACAGCGTGCCCAGTAAGACAACGCCAAGCGTACCGACCGTCACCCTGCTTAACCCGTCTGCATCGGCCACGGCAATCTGTGCCTGAAACTGAGACGCTCCCACATCATGATAGAACCGGAATTGATGTGAGTCGCCTAGCAAGGCCGTCAGTAGCGTCGTTGTGTCAAAAGGGTTGTCGTCAAACGCCGCATCGGGTTGTGGACACCTGCTGAAGACTTTTGGTGCTGGTAGGGTTACCGATTGGTTGTGACCGCCTTGGTTCGGCGACATGTATCGCGCGTGAATTGGCACTTTTACCTCTAGAGGACTAGATAATGGCAAATCAGCCACAGCGAGAGAACCCCAGCTGGAGGTACTCCACACTGGTGCTTCCAAATCATCCTCACCATAAATATGCCACATGTCTGGCATGCTTGCTTGTAGCTCAAAGGTATCGAAGAAGTAGGCTTTTGGGAGCTGATAAAGTGCATGCGTCGAGCAACCTTGCTTTTCAAGCTGTGACATATGCTTTGCGAAGGGTTGCGAGTTGAGAAACTCAGTCTTGAGTGTCAGGTGCGAGCCTGCCCCATACAGAGAAGAGCGATAGCGAATAGAGGAACGGCCGTGCGGCTGGACTCGTTGATCGAAAAAGATGGTGAATGGCGTCAGGTCTTTCGTATCTGTCGCTCCCTGCCGTGACTTGAGAAAGGCAGAGAGGCCTCGAAACTCGGAATCTGGCAGATCACGTCGTTGACGATGGACGATTCCTAGCTCTGGCCATACTTGGGGATTGGATTCTAGGTGTCTTGCCACGACTGTTTCGTCTGATGCGGCAATAGACTGTATTGTGCGAACTGTGATGTACTGTTCGTCGCAGTCCATTTCCATCTGTACGAAGGTAGCTGCTTCAATCAGTGCCTGCAAGTCGGGGAAGCTCGTCGATAGGTACGACTGAAATGGCGCAGGTGCCGCCGTTGCGTTGAAGAACAGCTCGACGCCCCTGACTGCAAAGAGAGCTTTCTTGCCGTCTGGAGTCTCGAGCTGCTGGCCTGTCATCACTTCTAATAGCTTGTAGCCTTGGAAAGCAGTCTCTTCCTTGCGTACAGTCTCGTGATGGCGCAGCTGAATGGTCAGGCCGTCAAACAAGTCAGTGTAGAAGAGATCCCCGAGCAATACATTCTCCGTACGATATGTGAGCTGTAGCGACCGGACACCCTTAAGTACATCAAGAACCTGAGGCTCTAGCGGCACACGGAGACGCGCTTCATAAGTGCCCTCAAATTTATGCAGCGTGAAGGCATCATCAGAGAAGGCCCAGTGATCAGACAGATCGACGAGATTGTGCTTTGTGTGAAAGGTATGTCTCAAGGAAGATGCCATCCTCAGCAGCGTCTAGTCGACCTGCATGTAGCTTGAAGTGGTGGATAGATCTATGCACGGTTCGACTTCGATCAAGTTATGGGAGTAGACGAGACGCAGTCACAGATTATGCAGCAATGCTCACATACTATAGATGATCTTGAGCTGTAACCGCTGTTGACGCTCACGCTGCAGCCGTGCAAGCATATGTGCATGATGCCAAAGTCTAGGTTGAGAAGTACGCGAAGAATCAGTACAGAAGCACTCGATTCAGCTGCTTTCACAAGTGAGTACCAGCTTGGCAAGCTCGCTTGTCATATCAAAGCACAAAGCAGCTGCGATCTCACCGGGCTTGCATCTCTTTCCGGAGCAAGTAGGCGCCTGATGGTGTCACTGGCTTCTTGTAGTAGTTCTCCTCGAGCTTTTCGTCACCATAGCCCAGCTTTTTATACCACGCTCTTGCTTCTTCGTTGTCTTCCTTGACATGCAGCGATACTTCCTTGCCCCTAGCTTCCCTGACGGCATCTTCTATATAACGCAGCATCTTTTCGCCAAGCCCACAACGGCGATACGGCGCGAGAACACCGAGTGTCTGTATATAGAAGCGCGCCCCGTTCTTTTCTGGTGTGATGCGCACTGAGAAACAACCAACCGGTATGTCGTTGAAGTAAGCGAGCTTCGATAGCGTCAGGACCGGATTGAGAGCGTCCTTGTAAAAGGAAGGCGCAAACTCTTGAGGAAAGATAACCTGATGCAGTTTCTTGAACGTACCAATGTGGTTGTGGGTGAGATCATCGACTGCAAGGCGCCGCGGAGCTGGCATCGTGGAAGCTGAAGCGGAGCCTGGTCTTGTGCAGTTGCTGCTGGTCGTTGCGATGAGTTTGCCGTGGTCTGTGCGTTGGTCGAGACGATTCCAAGCGACGCGACTGAAGATCAAAAAGCTCAGTAATGGCCTTCATACTGCTCGAGACATGGGCCTATTGACCATCATCCGCAAGCAAAAGCTTAGAGACAATGCGCTGCGTATCCTCATCCTTGGTCTAGACAATGCTGGCAAGACTACGCTGCTCACATCGCTCCTGGGAGAAGACATCTCTCAAATCTCACCCACGCTCGGCTTCTCCATCAGAACTGTCCAATTTGGCGGCTTCAAGCTAGACATATGGGATGTGGGGGGACAGAAGACCCTGCGCTCTTACTGGAGGAACTACTTTGAGTCTACAGACGGGCTCATCTGGGTCGTGGACGCAACTGATCACGACCGCATGCAAGATTCTCGCGAAGAGTTGCACGCCCTGCTTACAGAAGAACGCTTAATAGGAGCAGATCTGTTAGTGCTTGCCAACAAAACAGACATCCTTGGATGCATGGCGAGCGCACAGATAGAGCAGGCCCTGCTCTTGGGTGTTATCCGCGGCCATCGATGGCGGATTTTCGAGGTGAGTGCTTACACTGGCAAGAATGTCAAGGAAGGCTTTGAATATTTGGTCAGTAATGCAAGTCAGCGAATTCTCTAAGTACTACCGCTACATGATGGACTGCCTTCTTCAGCTCTGCATGGTCGCGTTGTTCCAGCTGTCGGGATTGCCTCGATAGAGAGCAAAGGGCTGCCGCATTAAAAATGATGGTCTCATATGCAGGTGATTATGCCATGCGGATCGAGGAATCATGTGGCTTGGTACACTTTGTCGAAAGGATTGCTTCCATTCAATCGTTGCGCGTGAGCTGGACAAATGCCATCGTGTGTGTCAACTTGGAAGTGCTGGCAACAGTCAATCTCAGCGTCTGCTATTTGTCTTCCGTCGATCGCCTGTTTTCACATGCGTCCAGAAGTGGTGCTCCGGCTTGCTCCAGTCATTTACCTGCTTCACCGGGTTTTCCCGAACCATCCGTGTGCATCAGTCTTCACTAGCGATTTTCTCGTTGTGAATAGGGACCTGCTGACTCTCTTTACGCAAACACGTCAGTGCTTGCCCACAAGTTTCAACGACTCAATCATACTGCGTCAAGGCCATCTTTCACACTCATATGTTGATGCGTTCAAGGGACGTTCGTATCACAGATACTGAACTCTGATGCTGTTCAGGTGCCCAACTAAGCCCTTGCTACATCTTGCGCTGTTCTATTGTGCACAAACACAACGAAGGTCTAATCTTAAGCTTCTTCCGCGATTTCCGAGATCACCCTTTCAGCATCTTCACCGAGCTGTTTGCCTCTGGTCCTTTGCTTCTATCACACAATTCAAGACATTTCTCTGCGTTTGACTTGTCTGGAGCGACGTTATTTGCATTCTTGGACCCTTTGGTGTCTTATTGCTTTTTCATCTAGTCGAATGAAGACAAAAGGAAGGACTTCTGCTGCCTTGTTCTACATTGATCAATTTTGTCCTTTGGTAATTTCATCACTATTTTCCTCTTCTGTGGTCTAGTGCCTTCGAGGCGAACTCGCTCTGTTGAACCTAGTCCACCCTCAGCGCTGTCGTTATGTTGCCGCACTTTTGAAAGACGTATGCGCAGTACAGACAAGAGACATGCGAGGCACCACTCAATCAGCGAAAGCGACAATTTGTGACGCCATTGTCGTCCTTGTCATCCTCATCGGAGTATGCTTATTTCTCAATATTATACGCATATGCCTGGATATCCCATTGCCCTTGATCTGCGTGCGCTTCTGTCGTAATCAATCAGTCAATTCGGCACTGTCCGCAAGCAACACGCTTGAAGCAACGGAAATAGGACCTGCTTATGCCTCATTGAGTTGTAGCCGTCAAGAATATGATCATGTCGCATCAGGTGATCCCCGTTCGAAAGTCTCTCGCACTTGTCGAAATCGATTGCTTTACGGACAGTCCTCTTGACCACCAGTTTTAAACGTCATCATGAACATGCAGCTACGATGGCACCATTGGCCTTTGCCAACCAAGCTCGCATTGGTCTCAGTCTGCATGGCTTTCTTGCTGTATCATCTCGCTGGAGCTCCCACAAGGTCGAAGGGAAAGTCAACCAGCGCAATTGAATCAAGGGCATCGGACAAGGGTCAATCTTCGACTGATGGCCATAGTGATGCGCCTACATCGACAGAATCAGAGGATCCTGAATACAAAATCAACTTTTGGCCTCGAACAGCAAACATCGAGCGCAAGTGCTATAAGTTGACCGTGATTCTCAAGTCATTCTATTGGGAACCTTTGCAGTCACCCAGTTGCGGTCATGCAGCAGTCTCCAATGAGAACTGGGAGCTGTGCAAAACCCAGTGTGATACTCACGCAGTGGATTACGAGAAAGCCTATTTCGCTCGCTTCAGAAATGTAGAGTTTGTCTCGCGAAGTTCTTGCCTACAGAGCGACGAGACTACAGCTGATGTACCTCACTACGTACCCACATTGGACATCAAAACGAACCCTTGTTTGGCTCAGTGCACTTGTCAAATATCCAACACGATCAGTGTCAAAATGCCCGTGCGATCAATACGGGGCGGAATGTCCTTTATCGTTTCCCTACGGCGACAAAGAGTTTCTTGAAACAAGGGCCACAAAACACTTGCCATCCAGAAGATATATTAGCGGTCCTAGCGATCAAAGGATTTACATCGGCAGGTCCCCCGGATCAGCCTCAATGGTTGAGCACACACAAAGTCACCACAGAGAACATATCTTGTGATCTTATACACTGGGATAAGAAGTGCTCATGCACGAGGGTAAATAGTGAAAGAAGACAGCACAGCTTCGGGCCTTCGATCTGCAGACAGGAACCTTCATCTGAATCCAGAAAAGATCCATCACAACGTGCAGAAAATCGGAAGACTCGGATAGATCCAGCCGCCAAGGGACCTCAACTGGATGGTCCAGCAAGTCATCAATCAATAGCACCCTGAAGCGCACGTTGCAAGTTCTGCGGGTTCGGCAGCACCACATGAAACGGAATCCTTAGAATTGTTACCCACTTTCTACGACGATCTTGGTGATTTTCCAGCTGCAGACAAGATGCGAACATGGACCAATCAGTTTTGGTCTATCGAGCAGACTGAGCAGGGTCTCTCAGCGTATGGAGATCCAGACCCATGTTCCTACTATCCATCTTTGGAGCCAGCCCAATGTCAACCATCTCATGGCTCTTACGCATCTCAGCCAAACCAACACACAGGTCAGTATCTAGGAGACTCACATTCTACCTATGAACAGCAGCAGTGTAGATCATCGACAAGTTGCAATCCGGCTTATTTTGGGCCTTGGAAGAAACGCCGTACAAAGCGCGACGAAGCCGGTACTGGCAGTAAGTGTGCTCCTGGTGGTGGTTCTGGCCCCGAAGAGTGCCCTGCTCCTTTCATTTGATGACAGTATTTGAGTTCCACATGAATTCCTCTGTCTTTGGCGACTGAGCAGAACGGTGATGCACGCAGCAATTCTGAGATCCATATTTGTAATTGCAGTTTGATATAAATTCGAAACTTCGACCACGACTAATTGAGACTCTGATTATTATGCTTGCGACGTTATGTTTATGCTGTGACCCCTGGAAATGTAATGGACTCTGCGATGATCGGTGATTGTTGAGCAGGATAGTTGGCATCCCATCTGGTATATGATGCGACATGCAGGTGACTCAGCCTCTTAAAGAATCTGTCTGGACCCAGACACACCGAGATTCCCCCAATTGGTCCCTGAGCCTTGGAAATTGTGTAGGAATATTATCAAACGATGGCATGAAAAAAGGGCGCACTGTCACTCCTCAGGGCAGTTTCTGTCCAATATAGTCGTAAATATTAGCAAATTGGTGATACAATGTTTTCATTAGACTGCAAAGACTAAGAACAGCAAGGTCGTTCCTTACGCGATCATTACAAAGGTCAGTGACATAGAGGTGTAGGGCTATCTGGTGTCTTAATCTTGTCGATACTGTCAAAGCTTGTGACCTGAATTCAACGGGATCTTGTTTTTCTTTCTTGAGAAAGCAAAGTTGTCATAGCTAACTCAAAGGCTTTTAGGCACTTGTGAACCTAACACGTCAATACAAGAAGCGTCGAATTGTTTTCAACTCTATCAAAGTGAACTTCAAATTTCATCTTGCAGCTCGTTGTATATCTCTTGCAAGAGAGCAAACTGCCTTGGATCTCCGATGTCTGCCGCTCCGGAAGAGCTTGCCTCAGTTACTGCACATTGGCCTGTATGATCCGCTTGATCTGTCGCACACTGACATCTTCCATCTGGGCCCGGATTCTCGCGAGCGCAGCGAGGTCTTGTGTCGAATTTGACGATTCGACAAGTCGCACTGCTCTCAGCCCAGCAGTCACACATCAGCTCTTCTTGTGAGGCTTTGTCGCAGTCAACATCTTGTTGATGATGGTCATAGTGTCGTATTGTATCTTCCACGGGCTGTTCTGCCTTCCAAAATGCGGAAGAATCTTAAGTGGACGACACATTGGTCTAATTGACCCTTCTGCGGCATCTGTGAAGAATTCGTCTGTTGCTGGACCATGCCGTTTGATGCGCCAAAGATTCAGTTCCATGGTGCAAGCACATGCATCCAGATTACAAGTCACGCCCATGATAGATGCTGCTTGTCTGACAAGGCAAATCGGTTGCGATATTTCGATTGTCCTCGAGCGAACGCAGAATCCGGATTGAACGCAAGACCATTTTGATCCCCACAATGATTTCTTGCTGAGCACTGCCAAAAATTGCAGGTGATCATGCATGGAGTAGGCGCATAGTCTTGTGCAGCTCTGCTCTCCAAATTCCACATGATTTACTGGATTCAAGATGTTCTTCATGATAAATTGCATATGATAGCATCGCCTTCCATTCTTTTCCCATTGATTGACATGGCCTCCGACAAGATTGGCTGATTTTGGCCCTGTTCCTGCGGGGCTTTGCTCTTCAGGGTTTGGACGCTTCTTTGCGGTCGACCTTTCCGATGTTGTTACTGAGCTTGAGCCTGAAACCCTTCCGGCCGCAGCATTGGGAGCTGGATGTCCTTCAGGGCTAGCCAGCAGACTTTGAAGTTGAGCAAGCAGAGATATATAGGTCGCGATGGTCCATAAATGCATCTTGTGTCCTTTAAGTAGTGACAGGTTGAGGACCAAGCATATTGTGTTTCAACTGCATTTTTTGATGCGCAGCGTGGACACGTCAAGTATCGTGTTTCTGAAATGAGAATTTGGCACCGCACTTGTGAGGCATCCCCCTGAGCTGACGAGCGAGGTAGCATCATGTCGCTTCACAGCAATATTGGCAATGTTTTCGCCAGACTTCCTGAAAATATGCATGTGCGTTTTTCAATGTTGTATAGGTACTCCTTTACTGAACATCGACTCCCCATTTCGGTCGAGTTGAGCGGAATATTCAACTCGCCATCTGAAGCTTCATCCGATTAAAATCAAGCGGCAGCAGCGACGAATGCCATGACGCCAAGCAAAGTACAGCAGTGAGTCTCTCAATACCCAGGATGCCGACCAGAGAAGAAATTGTCAACTTTGGAGCAGGTCCTGCGACCTTACCAACACCAGTCATGCAACAAGCCGCAAAGGACCTCGTCAACTACGAAGACTCTGGTATGGGTATCGGCGAGCTCAGTCATCGTTCATCCACCTGCGCAAACTTGCTGAAGCGTATTCAAGAGGATCTTGCAACGCTCTTATCGATACCAGACACGCACAGTGTGTTGTTCATGCAGGGTGGCGGCACTACGCAGTTTTCAGCGACAGTGTACAACATGCTTGCGTATTGGATTGCCAAGGAAGGGAGCGCTGGTGGCCAGCGTATTTGCGATTACCTCGTGACGGGCTCTTGGTCTGCCAAAGCTGCTAGCGAAGCAAAACGTCTAGGCGCCAACATCAACGTTGTCACAGACTCGCGGGCTTTGAGCAATAGTGGGGAAGCGTTCGGCGACCTCGCAGCCGCAGACACATTTCAGTATACGCCGAAAGACAAAGCTGCGTTTGTGTGGTATTGCGATAACGAGACGATCGATGGTGTTGAGTTTCCTGGATTGCCTGAAGGTGTTGATCCAGATGTGCCACTGGTATGTGACATGTCGTCCAATTTTGCCTCACGGGCGATTGATGTCTCCAAATACGCCGTCATTTACGCTGGTGCTCAAAAGAATGTCGGCCTTGCAGGACTCACTGTACTGATTGTCAAGAATGAGATTATGCAGCAACGTGCGGAAGCAGATGCTCAACGTCAAGCAGGTGCGCAAGTGACACCAATCATGCTGGATTATCAGACGATATGGAAGAATGACTCGTTGTACAACACGCTGCCTATTTTCACGCTCCATATCACGGGCCTGGTCTTTGCGCATCTGCTTGCAGAGGGCGGGATTGATCATCTTGAGCGTGTCAACAAGGAGAAGGCTGCACTGCTCTATGGTGTGCTATATGCGGAGGAATCGATTATTGTGGTCCCGGCGAAACATGTACGAAGCAGGATGAATGTGTGCTTCAAGTTCACAGGTGCTGGAGCATCTGAGCGGGAGTTTGCCTTCCTCAAAGCAGCAGAGGCGCAAGGAATGGTGCAACTCAAGGGACATCGCAGTGTGGGTGGACTTCGTGCTTCGTTGTACAATGCCATCAGTCTGGAGGATACACAAAGGCTGGCAAAATGCATCGAGGATGTATGTCGCGCATAGCCAGTAGCACAAGAATATAAACTAAGAATGTGAAGAAAGAAGGCCTGCGCTACAGAAATACTTGGGAGGAGGTATCCAGGTTAGATGCCATCATGCTTGATGTCTGGCCTGGCGTATTGAAGTTCTTCCACTTCAGCAATCGGGGCAGGCACGCGTGCTTCATCTAACAAGTGCTGTTGGGGCCCTGCTCCCGCTGCTGCACTTTGATCCTCTTGCTCCTTGAGCGCCGCGATTTCCGAGGCCGTCAGAAATCGACCACTTGCGCCTCTCGGCCTGCGCATGGCGTGTTTATGCCGTGACTCATGCAAGTATGGCTTAGCCTTGAGCGCCTTGATACTCTCTTCGAGCTTCGCACGCGCTTGCCGACGCTTGAGGATGCGATGATACTGCTTTGCGTTGACAAAGAGCGGGTCGTCCTCTGTTGGGCCTAGTTCCTGCTCATTGTTGTTGTTGTGGTCGAGTGTGGGGCTGTTGTCGTTTGTGTGATGAGCATGCGCATGAATGCCCGCCTGTCCCTGTGCTGCCTGGCCTTGATGTTGGTAGAAGGCATATGTATCCATGGTAGTCTGAGGCTGTCTGGGCCTGCTTATTGACTCGACTGTACTTGATTGGGGGTGTGCAAGTGCAGGGAAGCTGTTTTGTGTGCAGTTGCGCCGTGAATCTTGACACGACACCAAACCCTGACCAGCGACCTCCTACTCCTCCATCTGCCCTCAGTGTACCTGCAATGCGGCTGGGAATCTCAGCCTCAGGGCTCGTTGCAGCAGCACTCGCAGGGCTGGCCGTTGTCTCTGCGAAATCAGCTGCAGGCAACAGGCTTGCCGTCATATTAGACGCAGGCACACCAAAAGACGACTACAGCGCATTCTTTGGCTCTCTCCAGCGTACATCCAGTCCTCATACACAAGAACAATCACTAACAAGACAGAACGTGGCTTTGATATTCACTATGCGGAACCAAAGAGTGACTTCAGCTTCTTCCACCTAGAAGAACGCGCATACGACCACGCCATCCTCTTCCCGCAAAAGTCAAAAGGCCTCGGCCCTGAGCTCGCTCCACAGGCACTGTCTCGATTTGTAGAGGCAGGCGGAAATTTGCTCATTGGTGCTTCATCAACCATGTCCCCTGCAATCCGTGACTTTGCACGCGAATTGGGGATCGAGTTGGCGGATCGTGATAGTCTCATGGTGGACCACTTTAAGGCTGACAAGGAGGCTAAAGATGAAAAGCACACGACGTTGTTGCTGGATAGGTTCGTCGAGAGCCCCATTTTGTCGTCTGAGGTGGTGAAGGGTTCCCCCGTCATCTTCAAGGGAGCTGGTCATGCGCTTGGCAATAGCCCTCTTTTGCAACCAATCCTACAGGCAGACTCAACAGCCTACTCATACGATACAAAGGAAGAGTTTGACGCTGCCGAAGCACCATGGGTCGCAGGCAAGCAGGCCTATCTTGTGAGTGCGTTGCAAGCACGCAACAACGCACGCGTTGTCGTGGCTGGTAGTGTTGACTTGTTCTCTGATGCTGCCATGACGCGTATTATTGGAGGCAAGCAGGCTGGGAATGCCCTCTTTGCGCGTGATGTCACGCAATGGGTCTTTCAAGAGAAAGCCGTCATTCGTGCCTTTGGCTTGCGACATGCACTGGCCAATGCGACGTTTGAGGAAACATTGCCATCCATGTACCGTGTCAAGAACGAAGTGACGTTTGAGATTCAAATGCAGCAATGGAAGGACGATCGATGGGTGCCGTACACAGCTCCTGATGTGCAGCTTGAGCTGATCATGCTGGACCCATACATCCGTGCCAACTTGGAGGTTGCAGGGACGACGACGGAAGCGACGCGCTACACAAAGACATTTATGCTGCCAGACCACTATGGCGTGTTTCACTTCAAAGTCAACTACAAGCGTCCTGGCCTCAGCTATATTGAAGAGCGTCAGCAGGTGACTATTAGGCACTACAGACATGATGAGTACCCGCGCTTCTTAACTGCTGCATGGCCATACTATGCCTCAACAGCAACGGTGATCGCTGGCTTCTTGGTCTTTTCTGGGCTGTGGCTTTTCAACCAGCCCACAGCCATGCCTGATGTCAAGAAGGCTCAGTAGTCCAAGTCTTCTACTTTTACTTGATGCATTCCTGCTAGCCTCCACTTCATAGACACTTTCCACAAGGGGCTTCTATTGATTCTTGATTTTTGGTTCTTACCTAAACGAAAATGGTCACGTGCATTTCTCGAAGACGGCGGAAAGAGCGCAAGAGACAACGACATCAAGCAAGAACAAGACAAAGCACGAGCCATCATGGGCGGAGGACACGGATACAGTATGCTCCCATGCTGCTTGATCTTACTATGCTAATAATCCTCCAGTGGGCGTCTGGGGCAACTTCGGCGGCCCCAAGCAGAAAGGTATGGCAGAGTACGCCATTTCACCGCTCCGACAGCGTGCCTTTGCCGGTGCTTTGAACGGTGCCATCTTCAATACCTTCCGTCGCACAAAGTCGCAAATTCTTTACTTTGCACCACCCTTCATTGCGGGCTATTACCTCTACACATGGGCTGGTCAGCGGTATGTTTTCTATTCTTTCGCTGTTTTGCAGCAGCTGGGTATCGAGGCAATGGCTAACCTGACAGCAACGAGTATCTCAACTCCAAGGCCGGTCACGCCGAGTTTGGAGACCACTGATTGATTCTCAAGCATTCGTGCGGGTTCCATAGTCAAGCCATTCAATACTACGCATAGGATCAATGATCAAATATGTCTTTATGAGGACGCCTGCATGACCCCAGCGCGTGCATGAGCCTGCTGCCTTGCCACTTTCGTGAATGTCATGGCCGCTCGTGTCGCTGCAGGTACTCTCAGTTTCGCCGCCAAGACCACCACACCTGTCAACACAGCCAGTGAACCTGCTTGATGCGCTGCTGCCAGTGGTGTTGGTACGAGATACCAAAGAGTGGTGATGCCGAGTGTTGCCTGCATGGACACAAGACCTGCCATCCATGCTGCACCTGTTGTAGCCGTCTTGGGAAGTCTTCCACGACGCGCACCGAGGACGGCAAGGGCAAGAAGTCCCCAACCTGCGGTGAACGTCGTCATCGCCAGTATCCTGTGATCGAGCTGTGCAAGGACCGGGTTCTCAAACATATTGTGGATCCAGACTTTGAACTCTGAAGGTGCTGGTTCTTTTGATGTGAAACCAACACGCGGTGCGCCTAGACTAGGCAGTGTACGGTCCTTGAGTTCATTGATCGGTGGAATGTAGCTGTTGCCCATGTATGGAAAATCATTGTAAATGAGACCTGCATCGAGCCCAGCGACGAATGCACCTGAAAGTGCGGTCAAGTAAGTGACTGCACCAAAGGCCAATACGGCGCGTCGGAAGATAGGCAAGCCCGTGAGTGCTTTAGGTGTAGCTTGAGCAAGTACTGGATTGCTCGGTGCCAAGAGTGTCAATCCCGTGTGCAGCATACTGAGGTAGACCACAAAGGCTGTTCCTAGATGTGTGGCAAGTCGGTATTGAGAGACACGAGGTGTCGTAATGTCCTCATCCAAGCCAGATCGTACCATCCACCAGCCAATGAATCCTTGAAAGCCAATTAACGAAGCAATACCTGCTAGCTTCAGCTTGAAGCGTATCGGGTAACGCTTGGTGGCAATCAGGGCAAGTGCAGGAACAGCGAAGACGAGTCCGATCGTGCGACCCAGCTGACGATGCGACCACTCCATATTGTAGATGAACTTGAAGTCTTCTAGCGACAAGTCGGCGTTCAAGATCTTGAACTCAGGAGATTGCCTATACAGGTCAAACTCGGCCTCCCACTGCGCTTGATTGAGAGGTGGCACCGATCCAGTGACGGGTTTCCACTCTGTGATAGACAGTCCAGATTCCGTCAGACGCGTCAGGCCACCAAGTACGACGATACTATAGACTAGGCCAGCGGTACCGAGCAGCCAGTACCCGACTTTGCGTCCAGGCTGCTCAGTCTTGCCATCCTCGACATGAGCTTGTTTCATGAGCGGATAAGCATCCTCTATCCGCTTGAAACCTGAGGGATTCGCATTGGGTGCAACGGATGCTGAAGGATCTAGCGTCACAGCAGCATTCGAGCGAGCCGTACAAGGTGAGAAGGAGCGTGCACGAATACAAAGAGCTGGTGCACGACTCATTGTGCTTTGGGCAAGACAAGGCGCCCTTGCTGCTCTGCAGAGGGATTTGAGCATGAGCGTAAAAGTCTTAGTCTGAGTCAATAGTGAGCAAGCTGGAAGGGACCTTCGAGTATGTCTTGTACCTGCTCAAGTGAATCTGCTTACATTTCAGACTTTCTGGGCAGCGACATTGGGAGGAGCTCACACAAACACCACATCAACCACACAAGCCCAAGACAAGTAACTCCATTGCAAACTTATCCCTAGCGCTTGTCTCATAGTCTGTTCTGAGTCTGATGTCTACGAGTAGTACTCCTCTTGCAGCTGGCAAGGCATTTGCCAAACCCAAATCAAAAATGGCGCGCGATGTAAGCGCTGCGGGGTCTGATGTTGAATCGCTCGCTAGTGTCGCATCTGGCATGACGGGCGCAAAGAAGGCAGCGCAAAAGGCTGCGAAGAGCGCAACGGGCAAGCCAGCAAAAAAGACAACAGACAAGTCAAGCGCCAAGAAGCGGAAAGCGCAAGCTGCTGGATTGGATGATGAAGGGAGTGTTGCTGGCTCTGAATCCGCGGGAGGTGCGCGTAAGGCGCCACAAAAGACACAAACGAGCATGGAGGGTACGGTCAAGAAGGAGAGCAAGAAGGCGAAAAAGTCGGAAGCCAAACCCAAGGGACCTGTGGATGTCGAGAGGCAATGTGGTGTGCCGTTGCCACAGGGTGGACTGTGCGCACGCAGTTTGACGTGCAAGTCGCACTCAATGGGAAGCAAGCGTGCTGTTGCTGGACGAAGTCAGCCTTACGACATTCTCTTGGCGCAATACCAGAAAAAGAACCACGCCAAACTATCACTCAGTACGATCGATTTCTTTCGTACCAGTGCTAACTCTACAGAGGCAGCAGCCGATCAAGCCTTTCAAGACACAGACGAGGGCAACCTGCCAGTCGACTCGGATGAGGAAGTGGCGGCTGTCATGGAAGCCATTAGCCGCGCCACTCAAAAGTCAGCACAGATGAAGGCTCTTATGCCGGTCCGCCGCAGGCATCGATTCCTCAAGATACGGGAGCTGATGAGTACTGCGCTGCGACCAGGACAAAGTGGCAACCTTGCAAGTCACGGCAAGTTCATTCCTTTTCAGTGCTCCTAGACATAAGCATTCTTGCCATATGGAGGTCTTGTCCATCTTGTGCGCATTTCTTCCCGTCTATCTCAAGGCTTCAGAGCCCTGTACAACTCCCTCTGCAAAAGTCAGTACAGCATCTACGGACTACATGCGCGCACTGCAGACAGGAGACATACACGGCAACACTGGTGAGAAAAGTTACAGTATGTTGCCCTGCATGGCCTGCACGTCCCCATTGGATCATTCCAATCCCTCAATGCCTTGTGCACATGCTTTTATGTCCCGTTGCCCCTGATCTGTGTGCGCTCTTGTCGTAAGCCATCGGCCCAAGCCATCGGCCCACTCGG
>QXDU01000088.1:0-274868 GCA_003717275.1 Protomyces pachydermus | reverse complement strand
TTGACGTGGTCCGGATAGCCAACAAAAATCATTTCACTTGCCTTGGACACGAACGTTTTCAACTTTGACTGCTGTGTGTGCACCCAAGCGCGGCAGCCGAATACACGCAAGTAGGAGACGTCGGGTTGAGTACCTTTCCAGGCTTCGTATGGCGTCATACTGTCGTGAGCTCGAGTGGGTAAGCGATTACACAAATGAACAGCAGTGTGCACTGCGTAGGACCAGAATTTGTCCTTCAAGCCAGCCTCATGAAGCATTGCACTTGCATGGTCCTTGATCGTGCGGTTCATTCGTTCTGCAACGCCATTCTGCTGAGGTGTCTCGGCCACAGTGCGTTGATGCACAATACCCAGTTCTCGCAGGTACCTGTCATTCTCATTGCTGACATATTCGCCGCCATTGTCACTGCGCAGGACCTTCAACTTCTGTCCAGTTTGTCGTTCGACCTCGTGCTGAAAGTCTTTGAATCTCTCGAATGCTTCGGACTTCTGCTTGATAAAGTAGACATGTGTGTACCGGCTCGCATCGTCGACAAAGGTCACATAGTAGCGCTTGCCCGACCAAGATGGCACGAATGGGCCGGCAAGGTCGCTGTGCACGAGACCCAATAGCTCTGTTTCACGAGACTCCGACTTCTTCGGGAACGACAATCTTGGCTGTTTCCCTTTTTGACAGCCCGTACAATCCGCAGTATTTGGCGCAAGCTTTCCGATATCTGGGCCAGTGACCATATCCTCGAGACGCAACATTGAAACAATGCCCGGATGACCAAGTCGCTTATGCCAAAGCTCCACGTCTGTTGCTTGAGCATGCAGTACACGCGACGACTCAGGTGTATCAAGCCAAAAAAGACCCTCGCGCTTTGGCCCTTCCGCCAGTGTTCGGCCGTCATGCTTTGACATCAAGCGCCACTTGTTCTCATCAAACAATAGTTGATAGCCCATACCAGCAAGCAGCCCGACAGACAGCAAGTTAAAGCTGAGACCTGGCACGAACATGCAACCAGGCACTTCCAAAGGGCCGTCAATAGTAGGGATGATTGCCGTGCATAACCCTTCCGATACTTCCGACGTGTCGTTGCCAAAGCTGACATTTCGAGGTCCATGGCCGGATCGCAAAGAGCCTGGCTGGACAAGGTCTATCGAGCTGACCACATGGTGAGAAGCGCCGCTATCGACAGCCCATGAGATTTGCTGTTCAGCGCTCGTCGAGCCATAGGCATGCAGCGCAGTGGCGGTGTTGTTCACTTTTGTTTCTGGAGCGATGCAAGCGACAGACTTCTTTTCACTACCTCCCTCTACGGGCTTGTCGACAAGCATCTTGGGGCAATCTGCTCGGATGTGGCCGAACTCTTCGCATCGGTAGCACCTGGGTCCACTGCCTCGACCAGTGCGCTTGTTTGCTTGGCCACCAGCGTTGCGCTTCCAACCTCCCCCGCCACCAGATGATTGCGACAAGAGTGCCTGGGCGCTGGCTTGCTTCTGTGCATCATTCGCGAGCACTGCCGCTTGTTGACGAATGTCTTGGCGGACTTGGTCCACCCTCATGGACTCAGTGACGCGGGCTCGGTATGCGTTCTGGAAGGCGCTCCAAGCGGTAACGGCTGGAAGCCCATCCAACAGGAAGTCAATGTGCTCAGCATTGGTTACGTGATGCTCGGCACTTCGCAGCTCAGCAACTCGCCCATCCACGAAGGCAAAGTGCGCCTTGATGTCGTCGCGCTCGTTTGCAACGTGAGCCCAGAGGTCTCTCTTCAATTCCTTGATGCGCTGCGAGGTATTGATGACGCAGCTCACGCACAAGGCTGCGTACAATTCATCAACTGGGGTGGTAACCATTGATTCGCTGATCGTCTCAAACACCTTGTCAGCGAACGACGTGATGATTGCCCTTCGCGCCACCCTCTCCTTCTCCTCAGACCAGTCTGAGATCTCCTTCTTTGGCTTCTTCAAGTAGTCCAACACTCCAGTCAATTGCGCACCAGCCTCAAACTTGTCTTTGAAGACTCGCCATTTTGCAAAGTCTCCGTTGTACTGGATCAGCTGAATGCCGCTGAATGCCTCAACGCGGTGCTCCTTGACCCGTTCTGTTGGCTCGATTGCGCGCGGTAGTGCAAGGCTCATACTACCTCTTGAGTTTACTAGTCCTCTGCTAGACTAAGGGCAGCGCGGCCGCTCTACTTATGTCCTCAACCTGCCAGCGTGTCAGCTTGGGCCCCTGACCGTCGCATCATCAATGAGCTCCTGAAACAAATCAACGTCTCAACACAACAGGACTAGTAAACTCAAGACAGCTGGAGGCAATCACGGATCGTGACATTGGTCGTATGGTCCAGCAAGTTCAATCATGCGCCAAGGGCGCATCAAACAAAGAGCTCTTTAGCAGGTATGCCTGCAGGATAGGAGCAGTTTACTGATTCCAGGCCTGGTAGAGAACCCCGCACTGTTCGTCTGTTCACAGACGTTCGCATTCAGTCCATCCTTAGCTTTACGTTCTAGACTCATAGCTACTTGATAGCTTTGATGCAGATACATAAAAAAAAAGAGTACTGTAGAGTGTCCTCTGCCTCTGGCATCCTGGGCCTGATGTACCGTGGGTATTGTTCCCACTTCAGCCAGCGTGACTCGTCAGTGCTTAGGATGTGCGATGTCGGGCAGATTGTACGATATAGGATTGTGTAAAACATAGAGGTGCCTTTCTCGGAAGAATTGGACTCGACTGGCTTCCCATCTATCAGCTTTCAGCTTGGGAATTGGTAGTGGAATGAAAGCGGCTGCCATGAGGGAGGCGCTAGCTTCACTTGAATGACTTCACGAACGTCTGCCTCATGCTCAAGATTTCCGAAGCAGAACATCTATGCCTTCTAATCTAAAATGGCGCAGTGCTTTCTCACCCTATAAGTCTGAGCTAAGCCGAGTTCAAAGTAGCTCGGGTTAGACTGTACTCGAGACAGGCTCGCTAGGGGAGGGACATTGGGAAAGAAGCAGACTGTCAAATGAAGGTTACTCATGAGGAGAACCAGGAAGATCATTGTGCTAAATGAGTTTCCTCAGATGTGTCACAGTGCCTTGAATTAGATGGCGCAGTGATTTTACATTTTCTGCATGATAATGTGCCTGAGATTGAAACTTTGTTTGCAATTCCGATTGAAGATCGCACAGGTGAGTGAAGGACATCAGCTCAGCACGCTAACATCTTGCGGCATAGCATTGTAATGCTACGAAATGTTTCGTGTTTCAATTGCTGTCTGAATGACTGGCCGGCTGCATTCAACATAATTTGCGACATGAATTGGTGTCGACACAATTTCCCAGCAATTGGTTATTCGAGTTTTGGACGGCTCGACAGTGCCATCTGGTACAGAAAGCCACCTTGAGGCGAGCGATTTGACTAGGTCTCGATGCGCTTTTTAACATTGACCAAATCTATCTATTATTTGTGATGGAAATTTTTGGCTGAGATTTTATCTACGATATTGTTCACGGCGGTCCCTTACCATCATCGGTGCGTCGGGTCTGAAAGAATGCCGTGTCAATGATTCACAGGCCTGAAGACACTTGGCTCTCAATTGCTTCCTCAGCTCGAGCTCCATCTTCGTTGAACGAGTGATTGAGTGACCAAATGAAGATAATGACAAGACCTCGCCGCAGCTCTGGCAAAGCATTGTGAACGTGCTTGCAGACTTAGTTCATGGCAGGGCGCACTTTCTGCTTGCGATTCGCTTTGAAGTGCTTCTTCGAAGATTTTTCAGCATTCGCACCAGAATCAATGTCGGCCATCAGTCGCGCTTTGCGCCCTGTCAGCATTTTTCCAATGGGGATGTCATTCTTTTTCGAGCCATCATCGTTCAAGCGCTCTTGGTACGGATACATGATAACTTTGCCGTTGACGGTCCCTCGGGCACCTCTTGAAGCTAAACTCTGTTGGCCTTTGATTTTCGCGTTGACCTCTTTGTTCCGGTCGAAGAAGGCGTCGTCGACTCGACCAGATGCCAGTCCTCCGGAAGGTCTCACACTTGGATGGTTGACAAAGGTACTTGCATGAGCAGGAACATGAGAAGCCGGAGCTCGTTTTTTGGTTGCAAAGTGATCTGTTGTATAAGATTCCTGGTTGAACTCTTGACCGGAAACCGTGTCGGGAGGAGGCTCCACGTAAAGAAGCTTCCCAAGAACATAATCTTTGAGCACATAGCGGGCGGCTCTGCTCTCATCTGGATTGCCTTGTCCGGCCTTTGTGAAACCTCGCGATAGGGCATACGCCGTGAGCAGCTCTTCCGCCGTGGGTGTGCCCGAGCCTCCCTCTTCTTCACTTTTCATGTGAATGACTATGCCATAAGCAGCTTCAAGGTATGCGCGCGGTATTCGTTGTGCAACTAGCGCTGCTGGCCCCGAATATTCCCGTAGTTGGTCAATTGGCAGCACTCCGGCGCAGACCAGATCGGCCTGCGAAGAAGCGAAATTTGGAAATACTAGTCCGGGGCAATCTACCAAGACGACTTGGTCGGACAGCTGGATTGTTTGGAAGTGTTTTGTTTTCCCTGGCGTGGAAGAAACAGAGACAGTCTTGGCTCCTACAAGAGCATTGATCGTACTACTCTTTCCGACATTAGGATAGCCGACTAGTCCGATTGAGAGCTTCAGCGGCACTCCGCTCTCGTCGAGCGAAGGCTTGGGCGCACTAGCGATGAAGAGCTCTTCTAGTTGATCAATCGTCAAGATTATTGGGTCTTGCACTCCCTCCGAACTAGAAGACGGTTGGAACACATTTGAGCCAACAGGTTCCAAGCTCTCCAAGCTCTCGGCAGATGAGAGGGTGCCGTCAGAAAGTTCCGCTTCAAATGTTCCCCCGTCTTCGAAACTGGCGCTTGATTGTGATTGTCTAGGCGACGGCGCATCTTGCGTGTGAGCTTGACGTTCGAGTTCTTCCTTGGCCATGTGGGCGCTGAAGAAACTGTATCTGATGCCCTCGGCGTCCAAATACTGCGCCCAAGCACGTCGCTGAGCGGGTGTCATGAGGTCCGCTTTGTTGACGAGTAACAGATTGCGCTTGGCAGGATCAATTTCTTTGACATAATTTTCCAGATCTGTACTGCGAAACAACAAGGGATCCCGGGCATCCACAATCTGCACGATGAGATCTGATCGTTCAATGACTCTCCACAATTGCCTCCAAACCTCGAGATTGCGCTCAAATGGGGTCAGCAATAGGTCGTGATTCTCCTGTAGTTCTGCTAGATGACGGCGCCAAGCTAGAAAGGCATCCTTTTCGTTCCTGTCAAGCTCCGTCGGGGTTGTGTCAGAAGTCCATGGGGGGCGTCGCGGAATTGTCAAAGATTGCACAAATTGACGATGCTTCGCACGCCGCTCATTCTCCTGCTCCGGCGTCAATAGATACGGGTTAAATTGGCCGGTGGCGATAATCTTGACGTTTTGCTTCTCAGCGGTAAAGTCTGTGTTGGCAAGCTCAGCAGTGCTCAAAAATTCTTCAAGCGGCCTCTCTTGGGTGACGGAACGTAAATTCGCGTTGGATCCGTAACTGTCGACGTCGGCAGCATGTCGAGAGGAGTGTGCAGAGTGCTGGCCATGTCGATATTGATCATTTAACAACGACTTGCCAAGTCCAAGGGTTTTCTTAGACATCGGTCGGCCCATGATCGTCTGACTTGAGCAGTTTTAAGATTCACCAGTATTTGTGGCTTTCGACAAAGTTCCAGCTGCGCGTTTGCGAGGACGAAGCAGTACTGTCGGTATCGAAACGGTAAGTACGCGCTAAGAAAAGGTCTACGGGTGTAGTTTCGAAGTTTGGTCTCACGCGTTCATGAGTGACGCAAACAGACACCTGGCATGCTTCAGTTCCGGCGGCAGACACTCGTCTTTTTTGAGGGACGACTCACGAAGTCTGGCAGTGATGGAGGATTTGCCTCGCGAAGTTACGGATGCTACTCTTGTTGATCTGTCAGCTCGCGAGCTCCAGATACGAGCCTGCGTATCGAGCGACTGCAAGACGGTAAAAGAATTCATCTTGAACAACCTGATGCAGCAAGCGCGTATGACGAATCACTACATTTATCGAAGCTTGCCGCTATTGAGTGTGTACTTCCTGGCACTGGCGCTCGCTATCCGCAAATACGATCCTTGGCACTCCTCAGATTGGGGTCGATTCATGTTCCTGGTGTCCGCTTTCACAGCTCTCTTTCTGGTTTCTGTCGATTACCCTGTATTCTATTACTATGAGAGAAGAACAAAAACGACATTGCAGCAAGATTCGTTTCTGCAAAATCCTGAACATGCCATCAAGACTTCGGAATATAAGTGCTGGGTAGCAACATACGGCGATGCTCTGGTCGCAGTACTTGTGCTACGTTTAATCGATTCGAATGAAGCTGAAATACTGTATTGGTTTGTTCGGAGCCGGTACAGAAACAGTGGCCTTGGTGGAGATCTAATGAACGAAGCACTGCAATACGCTAGAACAACGAATGACCTGGACCTCGTCAAGATGGAAACATCGACCATCAATGCGAGAGCGAACAAGACACTGCAGCGCTTCGGATTTGAAAGAGAGAAGGGGCCAAATGACAATAAGATTCTTGCTCTTTTCCGCATTCACAACCTGAAATGGCTCTTGCAGACGAATGGGCCATGAGGTCGATCAACGAGAGCGAGCAGTTGAATTGGTTCTAGCAATGAAAATCTTGCCTTTTCACGAAGGGTGAAGCTGCTATATGACAGCGAGCAGCGCCGTAATGCTTGTCCTGCTATTTGACGCTCGATTTTGACCTGCAGGCCGCAGCTAGCCTCCTCCAGTGTGCGGCTCACGCATTCAGCCGATATGACATTATGGGAGTATCCTTTGGCTCGCCACACTATTCTCAATCAGACAAGCTCAAAATGGAAGCTGCTCTAGATCGCAATGTCGCTTCAGTGCCTTGAGACTAGTGGCTGCATGGGATACGCTTGTCGGAAACACAGCTTGAGCTAGCGGCATTTGTGCTTTCACAATGACACAAAGGAGCTTGTTCTCACAGACACGATACACAAGTGTAAGTCGACCTCGATGATACAAAGCCAGCTTTCGCCTATGTGCCACGTCGGTGCAATTGTGGCGGGTCGCATCTGCCTCTTTTGCATGTTCAATAATCGCAATTGCGCTTTACAAAACCCGTTGTTTCTTGAAAGCCAAAAGGGGTAACTTTTCACTTGTTCTTGACGCAACTTTGCGACAACGGCAACAAAGCCTCTGAATGTCTCGCATCGTACCTCAGCGCTATATGTAGGGTTCTATATCTGCATGCTTGCCCAGTCCAACCAGATCCCATTTTCAAGATGATACACAATGCAGGCTTTGCTGCGATCAACTACATTGCCAGCGTCATTATACTCATTCCGATGCCATTTCACATCAGCAACCGTAATCTGGCCGTTTGTTGTCTCCTTACGACCATCTCCTTCGGATGTCTCTTCACAGCGGTGAATGCAACTGTCTGGCAAGAGTTGAAGAATCCCGTTCCCACCGGACCTGGCTATTGCGACGTTGCAGTACGCTTCTTGGACGTCATGCAAATCATATGTCTAGGTTGTGGGCTGGCCATCTTACGCTATCTGTCTGGCATCCTTCGAAGTCGAGGCGCTTCGGCAACAAGTCATGTCAATAAAACTCGGCAAGCCCTCACAGACTTAGCCATCATATACACTTTGCCGATCCTCGCCCTGATGGTACAAGGTCTGTTTCTGAACCCAAACCGATACCTTATCGAACCAACCTTTGGCTGTCGTATGGCACTGCCGAACACGAAATTGACAGTCATCTATCTCTTGCCGTCGCCGATCCTCGCCTTGGCTTGTGCTGTCTATGCGACCCTCATCATTCTGGCACTGTACAAAAAGAGGAAGGAATTCCAGGAGATTCTGCATATGTCGCAGTCTGGGCTCAGCTCTGCCAGGTTCATTCGACTGTTTGTGCTTGCATTCGGGGCATTGGCATTCTTCGTCCCTCTTGCCATTGTTGAGAGTCATCAGAAGTTTAATCACTTTGTGGGACCTGGCGCTCAGACTGCACCATACAACCTCAAGGAATTGTCGCCGTTTTGGAAGAACGACAAGGGCAAGATCGCGATTCTCTACGGAGTTGCGGATAAAGTCAGCTTCCTGTACTATGTGTTCCCGCTGTCGGCTTTCTTCTTTACTGCCATGTTTGGCGTTGGCAGGGAAGCAAATAAGGCGTACAAGCGATGGGCTCGTGCCGTCGGACTCGGCAAGGTGGTCGATCGTGTCGAGAAGATCTCCCTCCCGGCCTTTGCCTCCCGGATGACAAGCAGATTGCTTAGCATCGGCAGGTCGCGGTTGTCGACCAGCGCAACTTCCCTCGACTCAGAGTACGACATAAAGGGCGTGCAGTCCATGTCTTCTCAGGCAGGGACTCCTAGCGACGGCGAGAAGAATGGCATCATGGAGCTTGATCGCGGTCACAATCAAAAGATATCGAGCAAAACACAAGCTCGCGTCTGGAGTGAAACTGGCGTTCCATGCTCCCCGCACAAGATCAAGGTCTTTTCCGAGGCAGCACAACTGTCTGTTTAATCTGGAACCAGTTCTGTCTAGCTTTCAATGTTTTTGCGCTAATTCCTTTGACAACTCCTTTACACTTGTTCTTGCTCAGCCTGTCGCTTCTGACTGCGCGCAATGATGTGCATGCTCGTCTGTCTGATGTTTACAAGGTCTGTATAAGTCCCGTCCTCATTCTTAGTAGACGAAACCGAGAATGCCGCATTGATGAGCGCCTTGGCGCCCTTGAAGTCCTCTGCTTCGAACCTTTCGATTGCATACTTGTCAAACGTGGAAACATTGAACCAGGACGTCATTTGCGAATCGCCGAGTCCGCGGTTGACGGCGAAGAGATAGCGATAGCCGATTTGCCCTGTCTTCGTTTCAAATCGGGCTGGCGTCGAACCAAACTTGCCCAACAATTGGCAAGTTGCTGCGTCGCGTCGCGAAGCCGAAGACGAAAAGTGACGCGCGGCCAGTGCAAGAGATTGCTTGTTGATTTTCTGGAAGTTGAACATAGGAATGAGGATCTGTCGATTGAGATTTGAGTTGCTAAATTGCTTTTGGCTTGGCGGTCACGCGCTGTTCATATTCGAAGCTTGAATAGCTCTCAGCCTTCAGCTCCGGGGCTGTCGCTGGCCCAATTCAGATGGCGTAAAAACACGAAAAAGAGAGGACGGCAACACAAGACACTCTGAAGTCTCGATCTAGTTCACATTGCACTAACATCTCCTTTCAGTATTGCTCGACACCACGTAAGAAGTAAGAAATCATAGAAGATGCTGTCAAACTACTGAATTGCTTCACGAAACAACGGACGGTGAGGATTCTCAGAATACATCGTAAGGTCGACTGCATTCATCCACTTCGATGCAGAAGTCTGAAAGGAAATGTCAAGATCGTCCAGCAACGATAAAACAGTCGCATAGGAAACGTCACAATGTTCTCAAATGCTGACCCCGGCGTGTTCTGTATCGGCAAATCAAGATCACGGCGCTCAAGGCGATCCAAGCGCGCCCCAAGCTCTTGCAACTGAGCACGTAGAAGTTTCTTCTCTTGGTGGTTCTGTCGTTCGAAATGTCGCACGGCCGACTTCACAGCGTCTAGCTGCCCACTATCATCGCTAGCGTGAGTAACGGTACCTGACACATTCTTCCTGATGCTGCTGTCGTCACTAGATACTTTTTGCTGCAAAACAGAAAAATCTTGCAAGAGATCGTCGAACTTGTGTGATAGAGCATCGTACTTGCTCGGGGGTACATCTTGCAGTTCTTCGTGTAGATGATCAGACCTTGAGCTCAAGAACTCGTGGGCGATCTTTATAGGCCTGATTTCCGCTGCAAGGACAAATATCGTAATATTGAAGTTGCTGATCAGACCGTTTGTTGGCCTCCCCATGATAGTGCGTACATAATGCAAAAGACATGCGCCGAGGATCGGTCCTACGATAAGACCGAAGAAGGCATGCAGCTCATTCGCTCTCTGCTTTCGCAATGCCGATGCCTGGCTCTCTGATAGATTCGCTGTATCTATAGACTTGTAGCGCCTTCTTGAGTGCTTGTAGTAGTCCGCTGGCACCGTGACACAGTTGTGCAAATATATTGCGACCAGAAGTAGAAGTGTCAGGTCAGTCAAGTCGGATCCAACGATAAGGGATGCTAATACTGGCAACAGAGCAACTGCAGTTGGTGCACTGACGTTAGGAGGTATGTCAAAGGAACTCAGAGCCCAACATACTAGTGAAAATGGGAGATGGTCTCGGCTACGTCGCTGCCGCCCTTTGCAGCGCCTTCCAGGCCCGCACCGACTCCTTGTACGCTCGCCTGCACACTATCTGTGCGTTGCCCCGAGTCGCGACGGGCTCTCTCATTAGCCATGGTTGTCCGTGATCCGAATGAGATCTTGACGAATAGTTGTGCGTTGACGGAATGCGCGCCCTGACGTCGTCGCGCGAGACAAGGTGTCAAGGACAGAACTAAATGACGGAGCCGGCCCGACCGTCTCAAACGGTAGCGCGGCATCAACAACAAAACCTCGCATACTACAGCTCAGCAAACGTCGCAATAAGACCAATCTTTGCAATCCCAGCTTGACTAACACTCTGTCTGTCATTGACTGCTACTTACAAGAGAACCTAAGCAGTCGCATGCAAAACATTCCTTCTACTCAATCTAGTGCTCTTCCAAGAGAACTCTTTGTATGATCGCTAGACTGAGTTGTGCTTTGCAAAGTTGGTGAAGACTTTATAAGCTTTGTTTACAATTGCGAATCACCCAGCTCGATGCGAATCGCGGTTCTGCAATACACACCACGACTGGGCGACATTCAGCGCAACAAAGCAAAATGTTACGATCTGCTTCGCTCTCTTATACGTGAAAAGGCTCAAGTTGATCTTGTGGTCATGCCTGAGCTGGCTCTGTCGGGTTACAATCATTCTTCGCGACAGGCTATCGAGCCGTATCTTGAGACAAGTGGCGAAGGATCCAGCTTCGAATTCGCAGCAGACCTCAGCCGCACATTATCCGCCAGCGTCGTAATCGGATACCCAGAGCGTTCTGGTGGTAAATGCTATAATTCGGCTATGATCGTCAACAGCAAGTACCAGGACGGTCTCCTGGGCAACTATCGCAAGAAGCACTTATTCAGCACAGATGAAAGTTGGGCGCACGAAGGACCAAGCTTTTGTTCCATTGCTCTACCGTATCGCAGAGCAGGTACTCTAGAGACGGTAACGGCCGCTGTGGGCATCTGTATGGATCTCAATTCTCACCAATTTCTCGCTCCATGGGATGCTTACGAATTTGGGCATCATGTCATTGAATCAAAGGCTGCATTGGTACTGGTACCGATGGCTTGGCTCAGATCAAGCGACGACCAAGATTCTCTGAGTACAATGAAGTACTGGCTTAGAAGATTGGGTCCTGCCTGGGCCGAAAGATCCAATCTTGTATTCGTTGCCGCAAACTTTACTGGTTCGGAAGGGACCACCGAATATGCTGGCAATTCATGTGTCGTAGCACAAATTGGCGGGCAATTGACGATACTCGGGAAGCTTGATAGGGAAGATGGCCTCATTGATGTGACACTTGGACAATTTGGTACCAATTAAATGACAAGCATCGTCAGCTTTGTTCATAAACAACTTGGGAAGGACTAAGATTCTTGCTAGATAGTACTAAGGCTTAGGAACCTTCATTCGCAAACTGCATAGAACTATATATCAATTGCAAGGATCATTCATCTGGACTGCGTTGACCAATAAACACGTGCGGTAACCATATTCTCAGTCAATTCACCATGCGGCTACTGCTGGTTGACGAGCGCGTTGCTGACTTATCTCTGTATTCGCGTCTCCGACGAGTTTCTGGTTTGCAACAGCATAGTGTGAACAGGACGAAGATGAAGACAACTAGAGCAAATCCCGCCGATAGCCATGCTAAGACAAACATGGGTGTACCGAGGGATGCCTTGACGTTAAGGTCTAATTTAGGTTAGCTTGTTTTCAAGGTGGGACTATGGCTGACCAGGCAGATTGTCATTGATGACCGAAGAGAAAATTGAGAAAAGAACGGTCGCAACAACTGCTTGTCCAACGGAGAAAAGAGCAGCAACGAAGGAGATGATTGTTGCGAAGAAACTACCCCAACGCGACCGATAAGCAGGCAAGATTGCCAGGATGGCGAGGAACGAGAACAGACATGCCACAATGCAGATCGGCTTTAACCAGGCATAAGCTGTTTTGACCAAGTCGAGGTCATCTTGTATATCTTGAGGGATTGTGATGACGTTTCCGACGTACAGATCGTCCTGTATTATCTGCACTGGATTGAACCAAAAGGAAGTGGATGACGGTGTACATCTTGTCGGGCTCTCAAACGAGCCATTCTTACTTGGGCCCGAACAGTAAGTCCACAGTGCTGCCTGGTAGTAGTCCATCTATCGCGTCAGTCCTTTGTCGACGACGATCATTGGAGAAAATGTACAAGGCCTAGCTGTGAAGCCACACTATTTATGATCGCCGAGAAAGGCGTCGCAGAGGCAGCAACGATGTTTCGAGTGTCGAGACGCATGTAGTAAAGGCCTCGTACGCCAGGAGAGTCTAATCCAGCAGTCAGGACAATGATCTGAAAGACCATGGCGATAATCGCGCAGAGCAGCGGCACGGTGACAAAGATAGACCTAGCAGCATTCCCCATGATGTTTGCTTTTCTTCGGAGAGAATTGGATGCAATGAAGGCCTTATACTTCCTGCCAAGCATGAGAATTGCCGCGCGAGCCCGAGGCGCAGACACGGAGAAGTCGTTTCATTCAGGGCTCAATTGCAAATGTTACCAACGTCATCTGCAGCCGGCACTATATTTTTGTCAAGCGTAAGCTGCACTAGTCGACCGAGCGCGCACATCTCAGCCATGCAATTGGCAGACTTTGAGCCCGAGTGGAGATCAGGTCAGAAGATGAATCTAGATGTACTGCACCGTACTATAGTGAAGCCCGTATGCCTGATGAAATCAAATCTGTAAAGGTTTTTTACCAGCCAAGAATCATGATTAGATCAGACATATACGGCAGCTTGGCAAAGCATGGCGCGGAGGCCATTTCGACATCAAAGCGCAGCCAGTCTGCATATTGGCCAAGCGCTGTAGAGACTTATAACATCTAAAATAGCATGCCCAGAAATTGCAACGGCAGAACTTGCCCTAACCCAATCTTCTTTGCGCATGCCGATGAAAGACTCAGCGCTCGTCATCGTCTGCCAAAAGCCTTCCAACTTTCGCGACTACTGACAAGCCTTAACTGGTCATTTGACGCCCGAGGTCCTTCTCAGCAGTCTCTAACCATGAGCACACATCTCAACTTGTCCTCAACGACCGAGAGGTACTGTTTCGCTCAAGATGGACCTCAAGGTAGCGTGCTCGTCATTGACAGACTGTCAGGACGCATCAGCACTGCATCCAAGACATCTATCTCCCTAAGTTCTGATGCAGCGCCTCGACGTGTCTATGGTGTTCTTGGAATCGTAGCACTGAAATTGGACCGATACGTGCTCGCTGTAAGTGGTAGGAAGTTGGCAGGCAGGCTTGGTCGCGATGACATATTTGCGGTGACTCAAGTTGAACTCCTGCCCCTCAGATTCAAACGCACATCAAGCGTCAAGGACGAGGAAGAGCTCGAGTACATCGCGCTTCTCAGAGCACATATCAAGACCGGACCGTTCTACTACTCGCATACACTGGATCTGACCAATTCGATTCAAAGGATCGCTAACAGCGACAACAGCAAACCACTGTGGCTTCGTGCAGACGAACGTTTCTTTTGGAACCGTTTCGCTCAGGCTCCATTGATGGACTTGCGCAACAAAACAAATAACCAAGATCTGGATTCCTTCATCATCCCGATCATTTACGGATTCTTGGAGATCAAGCAGATAAGCATCAAAGGCAAACGGTTGACTTTCGCACTCATTTCCCGGAGAAGTCGTCATCGAGCAGGCACACGCTACTTCACTAGGGGTATTGATGCAGACGGACACGTATCTAATTTCAACGAGACCGAGCAATTGATCCTCCTGGACCCAAAGAGTGAATCCTCTGTGGTGGATGGACATGTCAAGCTATCTTACGTTCAGACTCGAGGCAGTGTTCCAGCATATTGGGCTGAGATCAATGATCTCAAGTACAAACCTAGAATGCGTATCTTTGGCCTGAATGATGCGGTGGTCGCCGCTCAAAAGCATTTTGAAGAGCAACTTGAAATATATGGAGAGCAGTTTTGCGTCAACCTCGTAAACCAGAAGGGCCATGAGTTGCCAGTGAAGGTTGCCTATGAAGATGTGGTGCGAAAGCTTGGCAATCGCGATGTTCATTACATCTACTTTGACTTTCACCATGAGTGCAAAGGCATGCGATGGGATCGTGTTCAGCTCTTGATCGATCAGTTGGACAGTGACCTCATCAAGCAAGGCTATTGTCACATCGAAATGGACGGCAAGCAGATTATCACTTTGCAGAGACAAGCCTCTGTTGTGCGCACAAATTGCATGGACTGCCTTGATCGGACGAACGTCGTGCAAAGTGCTCTGGCCCGATGGATGTTGACGAGACAGCTTCGTTCGCTTGGCGTGCTGGGTCCAATGGAGAATGTCAGCCAATTTGGGGAATTTGAATCCAGCTTTCGCAACATGTGGGCGGATAATGCCAACGTCGTCAGTCAGTCATACTCCGGCACAGGAGCCCTTAAGACAGACTTTACCAGAACAGGGAAGCGCAGCAAAGAAGGGGCAGCGAAAGATGGTTGGAATTCCATCGTTCGTTATATCTTGAACAACTACGCCGATGGTCCGCGACAAGATGCCTATGATCTTTTCTTGGGGAACTACCGAGCAGCAGACTCGCACGACACCCCTTTTGGTGACTTCAGGCCAGTCTTTGTTCAATCTGTTCCATACATTGCTTGGTCTGCATTTCTCATGATTGTGGCTGCGATTGTCCTGCCTAGGTCGCCGAACGCGTGGGGCTCAATGAAGCTCTTCGTCCTCTTCTGGTTTGCTGTTCTCGCTTGGACGCTCCACTATCTCTTTGCTCATGGGTTGTGGTATGTCAATTGGCCGAAGCTCAAGACGCCCGACTTTGTCTTTTCGGAGCCCGGCAGCGATGGCATCAATTCTCGAGTGGCGCGTTTGCGATCAGTCAAGAGCACATCCCGACTGTCTGAACTCGAGGCTGGCAAGGCGCACAAAGCTTAGCTTAATGTTGTCGCTGGTTCTTAGATGCTCTTAGCTAGCCGCTAGCCATAGATAGTTGCGTCAACAAGCTGTCGTATGGCTAGGTACGCCATTGAGAAAGTCATACTCCCGCTGATGTCAATGTATAAGTAGAGCTGCCACATGAAGTCGAGGGACATTTCGCTCCCACGGTGCTCTGCCAAAAAAAATTGGCTGCTTGCGACTGCGATCAGAATATTCAAGAGCTAGGACACCTTACCTGCATCCACGACTAGCGCATCAGAGACAAGATGGCCAAGATTAAAAGGAAAGGGGAGTCTGGCGCTGCCAAGAACTTTATCTCGCGCAATATGGCATTGAAAAAGTAAAGCACTCGGCATGGTGGTCCACACACTAACAAATGTAGATTGCAAGTGACCTTGGCCGATTTTCGAAGACTGTGCATCTTGAAAGGTATTTACCCGCGGGAGCCAAGGCACAAGAAACGCGCCAACAAGGGGAGTACGGCCCCGACCACATTCTACTACACAAAGGATATCTCGTATTTGCTGCACGAGCCAGTCTTGAACAAATTCCGAGAGCACAAAATCTTTGCGCGCAAGTTATCCAAAGCCATCGGGAAACAACAGTATGGTACGGCAAAGCGTCTGGAGCAGTCGAAACCCACCTACACCCTTGATCACATCATCAAGGAGAGATATCCGACTTTCATCGACGCATTGCGAGATTTGGACGACGGACTTTCGATGCTGTTTCTCTTTGCCTCGATGCCGAGCTCGGATCAGGTCAACGCAACAGTCATTGAGAACTGTGACCGTCTCTGTCGCGAATTTGAGGCATATGTTGTTCGCGCAAAGGCTTTGCGCAAGGTCTTCTTATCCATCAAAGGAATCTACTATCAGGCGGAAATCAAGGGCCAGGACATAACCTGGCTCGTACCATTCAAGTTCAGCCAGCACGTCCCGACCGACGTTGACTTCCGCATCATGCTTACATTCTTGGAATTCTATCAAACTTTTGTTGGCTTTGTCAATTATCGACTATTCACGGAGCTCGGTTTGGTTTATCCTCCACGTCTCAATATGGACAAGGAGAACAGCGCAGGAGGTTTAGAAGCGCTCGAGCTGGAGCAAATTGGTCTTGCCTCTCAAGACGATGCTACAGCACATGCACCGAAAGTCGCTGGCAACCGCTTGACGACGCTTAACATCAAATCTATCGCAAGCAAACAAGCGGCGGACACGGAGCCTATGGATGGTGTTGTGAACGACGCGCGTGATTTGGCAAACGTCAATGATGCCGATATTGATGATTTTGCAGCAACGACAGGGGTCACATCGGACTTACCCAATGCCCAGCCTACACTCAGTGCGTCGACCAATCTATTCTCAGAGTTCACATTCTTTTTGGCCCGAGAGGTGCCTCGTTACTCTCTCGAATTTGTCATCAAGGCGTTTGGCGGGAAAGTCGCTTGGGACCCAATTCTTGGCGCTGGTTCGCCACTCCAGGAAGCAGATAGCACCATCACACATCACGTCTGCGATCGACCGAAGCAGGAACGCAAATATCAAGGCAGGAGTTATGTCCAGCCGCAATGGATCTACGACTGCATCAACCGCGCTCAACTTCAAAGCGTGGACGCTTACAGCCCAGGAGCTGTTCTTCCGCCTCACTTGAGTCCGTTCGCCAAGCTGGATGAAAAGGCTTACAACCCCGAAGAAGCTCTTGACGAGAACGCCCTGGCCAACGAGGAGACGTTGGAGGACGATCCTGATGCGGACCAAGAAGAAACGCCAGAAGTTGCCGAGCTGGACGCCGTGAACGCCCAACGCGAGCTCGAAGCAGAAGCCGCTGGTGTCAGCTACTCAGATTTCAACAAGACGAATCCACCAAAGACGACGCAAAAGGCCGCTTTGACACCTGCCGAAAAGAGTGATCTGGAGGGTAAGGAATTGGCTCGTATGATGATGTCGAACAAGCAAAAGAAGCTATATGCCAAGATGAAGTATTCCAACGAAAAGAAGGAGCAAGAGGTCAATACATTGCGAAGGAAACGACAGGACATTGCTCGTGAGGTCCGGTCAAAGAAACCCAAGCAAGCTTGAAAATTTTGGGTATGCACACATAGCACCCGTCAGGAAAATGTAGCAAGCCTAGTTCACCTCATTTCTAAAATAGCATGTACAGGTCTTCCTTGCTCTCTTCCGGATCCGTTGCAAAGCCAAGTGAGTGTAGCGTTTTCCGCTTGCCCTTTTCGATCTGCTGTCTGCTCTTGAGTTGCACTTTTAAGCGGCTCTCGGCTTCGTCCCTGGATATCCTTGTTTGTTTGATGTTATCCTCTTCGTCAATGTCCTTGCGTTAGTGTGGCAGTGTATTCCAGCGTCGCGTACAATTTCGCCCATGAGTACGACATTCTCGCCGCGGACAAGGTAGACGCCCTTTGGGATATCCGCGAAGCAGTCCTCTACGTAGATTCGTTCGAAGGAATCTTGCAATACCAAGTTACCATATCTGAGAGCATCAGTAGCGCTACTGAAGAGGTCGTTTGCTTACTGGTCAAATGAGCGCAAGACGCCGAAGAGCTTAGTATTGTCGCGCAGAACAAGGACCATCTTCTTGTCAACAGAGTTTACAAGTGCCCCACTTGTGGTGAAGAGGGAATTCTGCAGCGGATCCATATCTATCTTTTGCTCTGAGTGTGACGCAAAGCTCAAGCTTTTGCGTCGTTGCAGCTACACTTCAAAATGCTTTTGGCTGGCCATTGAATCGACACTTTTATATTGCCCAAGACCACACTGCAGGCGCACTTGGCGAAGGCTCTAAATGTTCGCTGCCAGGAGACATATGTCTGCGAAGGCTACAGGCCTCAAGAATATCACTCTTGGACTCATTCCTGCCGACGGCATTGGCCTCGAAGTGATTGCTGCAAGTCACCAACACTATCTGATTTCACATCACTAACTCGCTCCAGTCTACCAAAAATGTGCTTGCTGCTCTGCCAAAGTCTGACGGCGTAACATTCAGCTTCATCGACCTTGACGCTGGTTGGGACCATTTCCAGAAGACAGGAACAGCTTTGCCAGAGGAGACGCTGCAGAGACTCAGGTCGGAGTGTGATGGAGCATTGTTTGGTGCAGTCAGTTCGCCCTCAACAAAGGTCGAAGGCTACAGTTCTCCAATCGTTGCCTTACGCAAGAAGATGGACTTGTACGCTAATGTGCGACCTGTCAAGAGCATCAAGGGCGGCCGAGCAGTCGACCTTGTCATTATACGGGAAAACACGGAGTGTCTGTATGTCAAGGAGGAGAAGTTGACCGTGACTACCGAAGGATCCCGCGTGGCAGAGGCCATTCGTCGCATCTCTGAGAAGGCCTCAACCCGTATCGGCAAGATGGCCTTTGAGATCGCCTTGCAACGTCAAGCTATTCGAGAAGCGAATACAGGCTCGTCCATTCACACCTCTCCTAAAGTGACGATTACGCACAAATCGAATGTCCTCAGCATTACGGACGGGCTTTTCCGCGAGTCTGTGAAGGCAGCCAAGGCTGCAGACGCAGCACGTTATCGCTCGGTTGAGACTGATGAGCAAATTGTCGACTCTATGGTGTACCGCCTCTTCCGGGAGCCACAGTGCTTCGATGTCGTCGTGGCGCCCAATCTGTATGGCGATATTCTCAGTGATGGTGCTGCTGCGCTCGTAGGGTCTCTCGGCCTGGTGCCCTCAGCCAACGTTGGAGACAACTTTGTTATGGGAGAGCCTGTTCACGGCTCTGCGCCAGACATTGCTGGAAAGGGCATTGCCAATCCCGTGGCAGCCATTCGTTCTGCAGCATTGATGCTCGAGCACATGGGATTCTCGGCTCCAGCTGCTCGCATCTATGCAGCCGTTGATTCTGTTTTGCAAGATTCTTCATTACTGACGCCAGATCTTGGAGGCAAAGGCACAACACGGGGCATTGAAGAAGCCGTTATCAAGCTCATCAATGCTTAGGGACTATCTCTGTAGCTCTCTTGTTCTTCCACGAGCTCGAATACTACGCAGAATAGCATTTTACCATCTCGCGTTTTGCATGTGTACCTGAATGGCTGACCTCTCCAGTACTTGAGGATGCTTAGCTTGAGATTGACATATGGCAATGCTACTGCCATGTCCTCAAAGTCGATGAAGCCGTTGCAGAAATCGCCCTCGATACATGTCGCATTTGAAAGTGAGTATTTGGCTCGGTTTTCCTTGGTGGCGAAATAGTTGCGCCGTTGCTTGCTTGGCAGCTTTTCCCCAAGCAGACTGCTTGTGTCTTCTTCGACTAATGCCATTGGTCCTTCGCCACACGCCCCATTGCTGGTCTTGAGAACTGTCATTGTCGTGATAAGGGGAGAAAATGCCCAGGGCTTGTCGCAATAAAGGTCTGTTTCGAGACCTGGGTCGATCCACTTCATGGCCTTCAAGCCTAAGGAAGTCCCTGGTGGAAGTGAGGATGCGATAGGCGCGTCAAAGTCGTTGCCAAACTATCTGTTAGTATGCCAAGCCTTGTCAAGAAGAAGGTTGTCTTACCAGTACTTCATCGGCGGTCACATCAGCTTTGATTTGACCCCGAATCTGGACGCTGCTTGTGTTCTTGGTTTTGTTGAAGTACTCTGCCTCTGTCAAGTCTGTCTTATTGTAGCCTTTGATGTGCACAAGTATGTCTCCTTGGAATGTCTGCCGTCAGCTGTTGAACGTGCATGAAGTGAGCTGCTGGCATACGTCGTTGCTGACGTGCGTTGGTTGCGATGGATTGTTCACGTGTGCAGGCTGCAGCTGATCGACGCTGCCTCCGATGGAGACTTTGAGAGTCAGCTTCTTGTCGTTAGCTGACATGACGAGGAGATGCTGTCTGGCAGAAGAGATGGATCTTGATCGAGTGGTCATTTGTAGTGTCAAAAAGTTCATTCACATGTGACGAAGGATTCCAGGGGCAAGCAGCACAGGGCATGCTACTTGTCTTCTACGGAGCGATATTTATCCTCGGGCGTGCCCTGGGCTTAGACGGAATCATAGACGGCAGTGGCTCGGCGGTTTCTGTGGTTGCTGGTCGGTCTGTACTTGCCACGTCTGTTACATGCGATGGGGGAGATGCCGTAGCTTGTCGATGCACATCTAGGCTGGCAGCAGAATCAGCCGCTGAGAACGTAGAGGTGTCACCTGGGCCTTGTTTCACAAGTGATTCGCCTCCCGTCACCAAGGCTTTTGCTTGTGCACCCATCTCCGTGTCCATGGCTTTTGCCTTGAGCCGATGCGGTATGAACCGAGCACTCTCCTTGACAAGGTCGCGCAAAACGGGTGCCGATGAATATGTCGTTTGTATCAAAGTAGTACTCTCTGCCCCAGGCTCTGGTCCTGATGCACTCTGCTGCACCATGCGCCCTGGCCGAATTGGCCCGCCTAGATTCTCCCCGGCCTTCAGCTTGGGCGGCTTCTTGGCGTCGCATTTCCAATGATGCGAGGAGGGCAGTGGTGGAGGAGTTCCTTTTGGCATGGGTATAGCGACCACAGATGAGGTTGTTGACGACTCGGAGGCATCTGCATCGTCTACCTCCTTATAAGGCATGCCCGGTGGTGGCACTCCGTACGGATTGAATACAGCGTCATAATAGACAGACCGTGTTGGGTCCTTCGGCAGTCTGGATTGACGCTTGAGCTGGGCTTGCTCGCGTCTCTGCTGTCGCTCACTTGTCACAATCACACCAGCACGTTTGTCATCCGTTTGTAGGCGTTTGATGCGCTGCAAGTCGCGTTCGAGCGTCACAAGCAAGCGCTTGTCGGTAGAATTGATCCGTCCTTGCTTTTCGAGAGCCTGAAGCTCAGCAATCTGCGCCTGTACTTGATCCGGGCGGCGATGCTGTAGCTTTGCGTTTCGTGCATTAGCCTTTTCAGCTCTGCTCTTGTTGAGTTGATTCTTCTTGTTTTCCTTGTGGAACTTGAGTGCGGGATGACTACCGAGCGACTTGTCTTTTGGCATGAGAACTAGTATCTGGGCGGGGCATGGTCTGGTATAAGATCTGGTTGTGCGTTGAGTTGCGCTTCATCGTTGTCTTCTACACACAATTTCAATTATCCAATTGAGTAAGAAGACTCTCCTCTTCTATCCTGCCGACGCCTCGCCGCTTCCCCTTCTCTTCCCCGCGTCCTTCGACCAGAGGTATACAGCAATGTTCTTTTTCTCCCTCCTGCTTGCCCTGCTCGCCTTGGCCTATGACGCCACTGCAGCTCGCCAGACGATGGAGGAAGCTGCCATCGATGCGCGCAAGATGGTTGCTCATGAGACTGTCGGCTCCTTGATGTCAGTCTTTCAGCCTGGGGTACCACCGGATGAAGCGCTTGTAGGGGCGCCCATTGGTATCATGGAGTATTTCGCAGATTGCTCAGACAATGGCACGCCGACACTGCTTATGCTGGACATTGCACCAAATACGCGGAACTGGAAAGCCGGCTCGAACCTAACTCTGACACTACGAGATCACGCTTGGAGCAATCCTTTACAGCACGGTCGCATGTACATTATTGGCGAGCCTGTTGCGGTTGATCGACACGAGGCGAAGCGGATTGAGCGGTGCTTTTTGAGACAACATCCAGACAGCGCTTTGGTTGCGCCAGGTCGAGATGTACACAGCTCGGCTTGGTATCAATTTGAACCAAGAAGCATCTACTACTTCGGCGGATTCGGAAGTGTCTCGTGGATTGGTTTCATTCCGCTAGATTTGTACAAGAGCGCTGGCCGGAACCAGATCTCTGAGGATTCATATAAGATACAGTTGTAGGGGACGTTTGTGCATGGTGCGCATGCTGCAGAATCGTGATAGACGTGCATGAGTATGGCCCTGAATGTCCTTGATGGCCCGAGACATCTGTTGCGCACCGAATGGTCCAACGGAGCGGAGAGTATGTCGACTCCCCTCGGCCGAGATATTGTGGCTGCTCAAGATCGGACGCAAATCAGGCTGATGTTGTCGCCCTTGAGAAGAATCCTCCCAAGGTTGCGCCGTTCGCCTTCTTCGTTTTGTTTCACACTGACTGCATCTTCCACGACGATGTTCATGAACTCGTCGAACCCGCGGATCTTGCCTTCGATACGCGAGTCAGTCTGCTCGTACAGCCATATGCATACGGGCAAGCCCTTCTGGAGAAAGCCAAAGATGGCGTTCTAGTCGCGTGTTAGCTGGACTGTCTGAACATGCAAGGGAGGCAAGATGGGGCGACATACAATAGGTGGCACCATGACCTTCTGGCTGCGGCCTGACATGGCTACTGCTGTCTGATGCTCTCTGCAAGGGCCGTCTATTGCACACTCTTCGCTTGTTGCTGCTGCGGTCGCTTCTTCCCACGCCCTCATGTGACTGCTGCTGTGCCCAAACAAATTTCTCCTCCTCAGCAACCAGCAAGCAGCAACCAGCAGGCAAGCAGAGTACTCAAGGCAAGCAACATCTCATAGCAACCATGTCTGGAGAACTCGTCGTGCAGTCGCAATCTGCTTTCCAGAAGCAACCGCACATCTTCCTCAACGCAAAGGGCGTCAAGAAGCAGGGCGCAAAGCCAAAGCGATGGTACAAGGAGGTCGGTCTTGGCTTCAAGACACCCAGGGAAGCCATCAGCGGAGACTACATCGACAAGAAGTGTCCATTCGTCGGTGACATCTCTATTCGCGGCCGCATTCTCACCGGAACCGTCGTTTCTACAAAGATGGCACGTACCATCGTCGTCCGTCGCGAATACCTCCAGTACGTCTCAAAGTACCGCAGGTACGAGAAACGTCACAAGAACTTCTCGGCACACGCATCTCCTGCGTTCCGTATCAACGACGGCGACATCGTAACTGTCGGCCAATGCCGTCCGCTGTCCAAGACTGTCCGATTCAACGTGTAAGCATGGCCCCATCCATTCAATGAGCAAAATGACTGACTTCCAGCCTCCGGGTCGACCGTCACAGCGAGGGTGCCAAAGCGTTTGCACGATTTTAAGCAACGTCTTCCTTTGCAAAATTGTTCCTCCTAGCATCCGCCATACTCAATCACTTGGGCACATGATAAAAATTGCCTTCGCCTATGGAATTGCTTGACTCGACTATGAATCTCAATAAACATTACCCTGCTTCGTGTCCCAAAAGTCTGTTGACCTGCGCTACTATAGCTGGGTCTCCCGTGTGCTTGTGAATGTTATCCGAGATCTTGACCGCAGGCTTCCCTGCAGCTGAATTGAGCTTGATGACAATGTTCATAGACGGGCTCTTGGTGCCTTTGCTCTGTGTCACATAGTCATTGGTCAGGAATGTACCAATACCAAAGCTGCATGGGATTCCGAGTCCTTTGCAAACATTCTGCAGGCCGATGCACCGTTGAACGTTGAGACTGTCTGAAAACACAATGGCTTTTCCCGCCGGATCGATGTCGAGCTTCTTGTAGTGCTCAACGATGCGCTTCGCAAAGTCCTCTGGACTTCCACTGTCTTGGCGAACACCAGCCAAGGACGTTGCCAAGTCTTTTGCAAAATCCCTTAGGAATGCATCTGTTGAGAACGTATCTGTCAGGGCAATGCCTAGCTCATCGCCATAGACTTCGCGCCACTTGAGCAGCGCTAGCCGGTTGGCGTGCAAGTAATCGCCAGAGATGGCAGCTGTGCCCATGAACCACTCGTGCGCGACTGTGCCAATCGCCTTGAGATTGTACCTGGCAGCAAAGTGAATGTTGGATGTGCCGACCAACTGACCCGATACATCTTCTGATCTGTCTGGTGCGGTTGCTAAGAGACCTTGTAGGACAAGATCCTGCGTCTTGTAGTCGCGTCTTCGTCGAGTGCCAAATTCAGAAAAGAGGCAGCCAGCTTCGAGAAGCGCTTTACCCTTTGCTGAAGCCTTCTCAACTTGACCATCGTACGTCCAGTCTGTATCGACGAATTTGAAGTAGGCTTCTGACACGAGCGACAAGAGCGGAATCTCATACAAGACTCGGGTCAGCATGCGAAGCGAAAAGCAGGGGTACATACTTGTTTCTTTCCAAAGGCCTTCAATGGAAATTTGGAGCTGACCATCTTGATCAATACGTAGACGGACTTGCTCATGAGGTCTCAAACGGAACTGCCGCAGGAACTCCAGGTACTTGTCAGGCAGATAGGCACAATGAGAACGCAAGTATGCAATCTCGTCGTCTGTGATGCTCAGATCGCCCAACCGGGCGACCTGCGTTTCCAGCCAACTGAAGGCAAGCGCATTGAGCTTCATTTCCGGGCTTCGATTGAAGAATTTGTAGGAAACCTCGACGTCAGGATAATGGTGGAAGATGGCAGCTGGGATTAGCCAGAGGCGATATCGTGCATATCACAGACCTTGCATAGTGATCTTATAGAGATCCGTGTCAAGCAGGGAGGCCACACCTTCGGGATTCTTTTGCGCCATGGTCGGCAGGTCTGATAGGAGAGAGCAAGTGCAATATAGAGTCGGTCTAAAGTCAGCTCAAGATCACTGTTGTGATGGTGCCGAGATAAAAAAGATGGAGCCGGATGAACGCAATCGAGTCTGGTAACGAGACACGACTCGAGTCCAAGCTGATTAAAACTGCACGGGGGACCAGCCGCTATGCCGATTCGTAGATACCTCCGAATCTCTCAGGGTGCTGCCCTGGAACTCAGAATCTATGTCGCCGGCGAAAAGAAGGACTGGTTCGATGAACAAGTCCTGTCAGAAATGGTGCAGCTCATCAAGCCGCTTGTCCTGCCGAAACTGAGAGAAGAGAGAGACGCTGCAAAGAAGAAGAAAGGACCGACAAAGGACACTGTCGAAGGAAGTAAGCCGCTGATTCTCGTTACGAACTGAGCTGACAATAGCAAACTTCTCAGCGAGCCTATGGTTTATCGACACAGACACGCGTCATGTGGTGATGAAGACTGATAAACAACTCGTATTCAAGGTATCAGACGACAGGGATCAAAGCACAACAGCGCCTGAACAAGATGCCAGCTCGCCACTCTTTATCCCATCTCCAGAAGCAGAAGATGAACGCACAAAGGACAAGCCGACACTTATGGCTAAATACAGAGGCTTCAGTATATGGGGAAAGAAGCTCATGATTTCTGTCTCTGCTAAGGAAGTTTCAGACGGAGCTACAACCCAGGCTCCTTCACAGCGGCAGCTCATGGACAATTGGATTTTAGCGACACAGCAACCCACGCCAGATGTCGAATGAAGGCAAGACATGCAATTACACGACGATGCGTGTCAAATCACATGATGTCTGATGCAGCACAGGTACAAGTTGCGCAATAGAGCTCGCTCTAAACTTGGAACCGACAAGCCTGGCCCGGACCCGAGCAAGTCGCATCTATCCGCGATTGAGCATTTATCGCACGCGGTTGACGCCCCCGAAAAATTATTGGCGCCAGAACACAAATCGTGGTCCCAGGTGCGCATCGTTGACTTGAGTCTTGCACACGCTAAGAAAGCCGCAGCAGCAGGATCATTGCATCTCGGCTGCCTGCAAGCGATGGCTCTTGGTGTTCTTCTGCCAACAATCCGGCCATCAGCTTCGAAGCTACTACAAACAGTTCGGTCATCTCTGCGCCGAAGTCGACGTCAGAATGCTACTATCTCAAATACACCGTCTGCACCTGCGGACACTATCTCAACAGATGCAGTCATCAAGAACATTAGTGCAAAAGACCGAGAAACCTTACAATGGCAGCGGAATATCGGCATCAGCGCTCATATCGACTCCGGCAAGACGACTTTCACAGAACGTGTGCTCTTTTACACAGGCCGCATAAAAGACATCCACGAAGTTCGAGGCAAGGATAATGTCGGAGCGAAGATGGATCATATGGATCTCGAGCGGGAAAAGGGAATTACCATTCAATCAGCCGCGACCTATTGCGACTGGCTCAAGAAAGAAAACGGCGTCGAGCGAGCTTACCATATCAACATTATCGACACACCTGGCCATATCGATTTCACGATAGAAGTTGAGCGTGCGCTACGTGTGCTTGACGGCGCAGTCCTCGTTCTATGCGCAGTGTCCGGAGTACAGAGTCAGACAATCACAGTTGATAGGCAGATGCGGCGATACAACGTTCCTCGTGTATCATTCATCAACAAGATGGACAGGATAGGAGCCAATCCGTGGAAAGTCGTTGACCAAATCAACCAGAAGCTGCGAATCCCTGCTGCTGCTCTACAAATTCCGATCGGCGCAGAAGATGAATTCAAGGGCGTCGTTGACTTGCTCCGAATGAAGGCCATCTTCAACGAGGGTCCCCGCGGCATTAACCTTCGTGAAGAGGATTGTCCGGCCGAACTTCTGGACTTTGCGAATGAGAAGCGAGCACTGCTGACCGAGACGCTTGCTGATGTCGACGATGAAATCGCTGAAATTTATCTCGACGAGGAGAAACCGACCGAGTCACAACTATCTGAGGCGATACGACGTGCGACTATCGATCGCAAGTTTACACCTGTCTTGCTCGGTTCAGCACTGGCGGATACTGGCATCCAAAATGTGCTTGATGCTGTTTGCAATTATCTGCCGACTCCAGCCGAGGTGACCAACGTGGCGCTCGACTTGAATCGTTCAGAATCCCAAGTGCAGTTGCTGCCATACAGTGAGATGCCTTTTGTTGGGCTAGCGTTCAAGCTTGAAGAAGGCAAATACGGTCAGTTGACGTACATTCGTGTCTATCAAGGCACCTTGAAAAAGGGCAGCATGATCACAAACGTCAAGACTGGCAAGAAAATCAAGGTCCCCCGCCTTGTCAGAATGCACTCTGCAGACATGGAGGATGTGGACGCCGTCGGCTCGGGCGAAATTTGTGCCATGTTTGGAATCGATTGTTCTTCTGGTGACACATTTACTGACGGCCAGCTATCGTATTCGCTGACAACGATGTTTGTGCCGGAGCCGGTGATCTCACTCTCTTTGAAACCAAAGGGCAAGGAGACGGCCAACTTCAGCAAGGCCCTCAACCGCTTCCAAAAGGAAGATCCGACATTTCGCGTCCACGTTGATGACGAATCAAAAGAGACCATCATCTCAGGTATGGGAGAGCTTCACTTGGAGATCTACGTTGAGCGCATGCGTAGAGAGTATCACGTCGACTGTACAACTGGCCAACCGCGTGTTGCGTTCCGCGAGACTATTTCTGAGCGTGCGGATTTCAGCTATGTCCACAAGAAGCAATCCGGTGGTGCTGGTCAGTACGCGAAAGTTGAAGGTTTCATCGAGCCCATGGAGGCGATTGATGGTCCTAACGGAGGAAAAATTGATGTTGAGTTCGAGAACCGCGTTACGGGTGGCAACATTCCCAACGGCTTCATCACTGCTTGCCAAAAGGGTTTCATGGACGGGATTGAGAAAGGCTTTTTGCTTGGCCATCGCATCAACGGATGCAGACTCGTCCTTGAAGATGGTGCAGCACACGCTGTAGACTCTTCGGAGCTGGCGTTCAGACTCGCCACTGTCAATGCTTTCAAGGAAGCCTTCAGCAAGTCACGGCCACAAATTCTCGAACCAATTATGGACGTGAATGTGACGGCGCCAAATGAATTCCAGGGCGCTGTTGTTGGTGGTTTGAACAAGCGTAAAGCCACCATCATCGACACTGAGATAGGCGCCGACGAATTCACAATCAAGGCCGAAGTGTCGCTTAATTCAATGTTCGGGTATTCCACATCCATTCGGCAAGAGACACAGGGTAAAGGTGAGTTCAGTATGGAATACTTGAAGCACTCAGCTGTGCCCACCTACGTGCAACAGGAGCTCATTGCGGAACATTTGAAGAAGCTCAAGATCAAGGCCTAGATGCGTTGTAGATTTGCTAGCATGAATCTCCTCTCTTGTGCATTACCGCTTCCTGTCTAGCAGGACCGGCTTCAATACGCGGTCGTCAAATTCAAGAAACCACTGCGCACGATCGTCTGGCATGCTGTGCATCATCGCGTCCTTGAATTGTGTAAGCATGCCAGACGGGGGCGATCCCGCAACAGGGGGCAAATCGGAGCCTGTACTGCTCGCGCTGTCGATACGCTGCAGCGGCATGGTCGCACGATTGAGGGCAACCCTATCTTCGCGCAGTCCACGTCGATCGGTTGCTGGTGCTGGTAGACTCGACGGAGATGCGAGACGACCGCCTTCTTCCACATCAAATTCGTCATCTGATACTTCTTCATTCTGTGGAACTTGCGTACGGATGCCGAGAATTTGGAGCATTTGACCAATCGTTCCTCCGAAGACGATCACGGTGAGAACAACAACGACCAAGATTGTCGCTCGTAGCGTTGCAGCGTGCTTGCCTTCTAGGCCTGCCGCTAATGCTACGCCGACAGCTCCTCTGAGACCTGCCCAGAAGAGCATAACTTGATAGGCATTAGATAATTCTCCTTCGGCAGCGGGAATTCGGCCCATGGCTCGTCTGCGCAAGATGGCATTGATAAGAGAGGAAAGTGGAAAGACGGCAGCATACCGTGCACAACATACTGCAACGGTTGTGATCAGAATCAGCATTGGCTTGTAAACGAGGTCAATTTCTGTGAAGAGTGACATCCCAAGGTAGATGAAGATAAAGTTCTCTGCAAGCTGAGCGAGAAGCTGGAAGAGATACTTGGTTGACAGCTGCGTGCGCCGAGACATGTTGAAGTAGGCGTAGTGTTTGAGTGTGATGCCACAGAAAAGGAGTGAGACGATACCTGACATGTGACAGCCATTGGAGAAGAAATAAGAGCTGTAGGCAAGAAGCAGAATGAGGCAGCCTTCAATCTGCGGAAATCTGCGGAGGTGTGTGTGCTTTAAGAGCAGCGCGGTCCCAAGTCCCACGACGATGCCGATGACGAGCGAAACGAAGAAGGAGACAAGGAAGATGCCAAAACCGCGGAAGACCGTCGTTATGTGAATTGCTTGCCCTCGCAACTTTGACAGTGTCTCAAACATGACAATGGAGATGGCGTCATTCAGAAGAGATTCGCCAAACACAATGGTGTATAGCTTCGGGTCAACTTTGTAGCTAGTGAAGATACTGAGCACTGTCACTGGATCTGTCGCGCTTAAAGTTGCACCTACAGCGAGAGCATCGACAAACGTGATTTCCACAGATTCGAGACCGATTGCTGTCCACAGATAAACGAGGATGCCGATTACAACGGCTGAGATGAATGTGCCGGCGAATGCAAAGGTCAGGATGGTGCCAAAGTTTCTGAAGAAGTTTGCCTGGTGCAGCTCATACCCAGAATTGAGAATAATTGGCGGAAGGAGCACGTTGAAGAAGTAAGTGTACTTGAATGACACGAGCTTCTGGATACTCTGCCCGGGAGTCAGCCGCACGGCAAGGCCCACGATCATGCCGCCAAAGATGGAGATGACAGTCTCATGCACTGCGCGAATCTTGCGAGCCTGAAGAAAGTACGACGTACAGAGGGCTCCAATGAGGAGCAGAATGATAATGAGGAGCGCCCAAGATTGGTACATCTCTTCGATGGCCGGATCAAGTGGCGCGGCATCTGGATCCTCGGCCTCCGAGTCGCGCTTGACGAAGGAGCTGAGGGCGGACGACAGCACATCCATGCCTTATGTATGGCCTCTGTGTGGGCATGCAGCGGACGCGCTTGGATGGCGACAATTACGTCGACTAGCACTTGGCATATATTCGTGTGTTCAACGGGACGACAACGTCAGGCAATAAAGCCCGCAGTCACAAAAGATGTTGGGGAGCATCATGATGGGCTGTCTACTGTTGCGGAGAGCCCGGGCAAGAGCTGCTTTTGGCAAGCCCTCTCCCTGCTCGGCATTGCTCTTCTGCCGGCCTCTGCTGATGGCTGCTTCGGCGCTCGAGCTTATTCCCAGCGCGCATGTCAGCAGCAGAAAGTCCCAACACTTCAGCGGACATCAGCGCAGTCAAGTCTGGCCAAGACTCAACACCCACAACTACTAAAGTCGAGCTACTTTTCCTGCATCTCTTAAGAAGAGCCCAGCCGGGAGGTCCTGGATTTCTGTGATCCTTCTATACCAACACCAGGTATCTACGACATCTAGCAGGCGATCTATCCGCCCGAAGAGAAAATGGGCTTTTCGTTCGATCAATATTTCACCTCAGGGGGCGCCGTCAATTGGCAAGCGGTGAAGGACCTCACGTACGAGTGGAAGTTTGTCCTTACTTGCGCGGCCCTCTACGTTGCTGTGGTCAAGCTCTTCAACCAGTCACGACCACGTCCAGCGGCAAGGTTCACTAAGACGGCGGCTTTTCGATACTTTTGCTTCGTCCACAACTTGGCTCTCTCACTCTACAGCGGCTGGACGTTCCTCAGCGCCGTGCCCATCATTCACCGGCAAATTTGGCGTTCTGACTTGCAGCCCATCCAGCGCATTTGCTCTGCTGATCAGGCCATCTTTCACGCAGGTCTTGACAGGTTGACATACATCTTCTACCTGTCCAAATTTTACGAAGTGCTCGACACGGCCATCATCCTCGCGAAGGGCAAACGATCCCCCTTGTTGCAGACGTACCACCATGCTGGCGCCATGATTACCATGTTTGCCGGAGGCAAGTACAGTGCGACACCCATCTGGCTTTTTGTTGTCTTCAATAGCTGGGTACACTTTTGGATGTACTTGTACTACGCTAGTGCCACACTGAAGCTGCCCTTCCCAAGGCTACTCAAGCAGTCATTGACGACTATGCAAATCACTCAATTCCTTGTTGGTGGCAGCTCCGCCGCGGCCTTCTTCTTCCTCAAGCCGGAGGATGCCTCAGAATGTCTTCCCAACTTTGGCGCACGCCTTGCGACTGGTCTCTGTTTGGCCTACCTGACGCCGCTCACATGGTTATTTGTCCAGTTCTTCATCAATGAGTACAAGCGGCCCAAGACGGACGCCAAGCGTGCAGTCAAATCTGCTGAACAGGCTGTCAATTCATCGCTCAAAGCGCGTAAATGATTGGCGATCCTTCGCAAGTCATACAGGCTATCAAAAAGTCGTCAAAGGTCGCATATGGTCATTTCTCTCCCTTCATAGCGTGCATCGATATACGGTCATACACCCTATACTGACAATAGTTTGTAGAAGCCACATTCTAATCTACCTATGGGTACTTAATGGATCGCCTCGCTGTGAGTCAGTGTGAGGCCATCGTACGATATATTGACATACAAGACCCTATTGCAGGTGCCAGCTCGCACAGACTCGCATCGAATGTCAGTTTTCAGGAACTCAGGTTAGGTAGATCCATTCGAACTGACTCGTCTGCATGCGCACCATGCAGTGTGTATAGTTGACCACTGCTTGTGCAGGACTAGTGGCTTAAGCAACTAGTCTGTCTCTCCAGTGACTGCATTTGTTAGATACCAAATTGCGGTCCGCATATCCTCAAGCTAGCACTACCCAGTACAAATACTGCATCTTGGGCCGGGACCTGTCACCTGTGAAGACATAAGTCGCATAACGCAGCGAGAGTAAAGAAAGGGCAGAAAGTCCACTGGCACTAGGATGACAAGGCTCACAGGAGAAAAGTCGTCTAGCTAGATTTTAGCTGCAGCCTGCGAGTCTGCGACAGGCCAGGCTTAACTTCCGTTTAAGCTTAAGGTTGTCGATGCGTACTCCGGCGTAGGCAAAGTGAGTCATGACTCATGACAGCTTGTCATTGCAGCGGGATTGAGAGTTGACTGCGCATGGTCATTGCGGACTCATTGGTCAATAGTCCTGGACTATCATGGTTTGCGGAAATGAGCCATCATGGCATTTGAAGCGCCGTACTGCGGTTTGCCAGGTGCAACTAGGAAGTTGGAAGCCTCCCCACTGCATGAGTCTGCATCCCCAGATTGTTCTTCTTGGTAGAGCAGATTAAGGTTGATCGCAGTGAGCAGTGAGCATTGAGCAAGCAATGGCTGCCAATGACTTCAAGCAGAGTCTGGTGATGGCGATCGACTGTGGCAATTTGGCAGCCGTCAACCGTGAAAGCTGGGGTAAACGGCAATTTCGACGGGGCAAACCCGCGGCAGCTCAAGCTATAGACCAATCACTCGCCGCGAATTGTCATCGACAAGTTCCGCAACGTGGTCCAGAAACTCGACCGAACCTCACCAAAGTGACGTCTGACTCAGTTCTTGCTGGCAAGTTGCCGCTATGATCGAGTCAGAGACGCTTAGAATGTAAATGCGGATTGAGGCTTGGAAAGGAAGTAGTGATTGGTCGGCCGGGTCACACAGACCAAGGTAGAAGACCTTTGAGAAGGCCTGATATTTGATCGAGCCATAGAGTACCAGCTGTTGCAAACGCGGACAGAGTCAAGGATGGCTTCTGGCTCTTGGTTCTTAAGCTTTGCCTCTGCACGCGAGAATCCTGTTTTTCCTTCTGTCCTTTTTTATTTTTTCCTGCTGGGCCGAGAGCTGGTTGTGGTTGGTTGTGGTTGGTTTGGGGGGTTGGCGGAAGGGAAACGATACAAGAAGCAGCGAGACCGCACCCAGCAGCACACTCACCTACCTCACAGCACTCCCTCCCATCCTCCCTTCCATCAATCAACAATGGAGGCCATGCTATCCCAGGCCAAGCAGCTCTGTCCCTTCATCAAAAGGTCCTCGACAGCCACCCTTCGCCAGCTCAGCACCAGTCGCCGCCATGGACAGTCGTTGCTGACCAGGGCCGGCTACAATTGCCCCATCATGCGAAAGGCCCTCGTCAAGCAGCAGCGACACTACGTGGCGCCTACTAAGCCCGTACACGCCCGTGTACCAACCCTCGACCAGGTCCATCTGCGTGCAGGCGTCGTGGACACCAGCAAAGGTAAGGCTGCTTCGATTATATCAGCAAGTATAGTCGCTAACAATTTTCTAGGCTCCGAACTCTGCCCCCATGCCCAAGCCGCCATGGCAGCAAGCCGTGGTGAGCACAAGACAGAACTGTCGCCAGCTTTCCCTTACGAGGGCTTCTATGGCGACATTCTCCAGAAGAAAAAGGACGACAAGTCTTACCGCATCTTCAACAATGTCAACCGACTTGCAAAGGAGTTTCCATTGGCACACCCGCGGGACCCGACCAAGCGCATCAACGTGTGGTGCTCCAACGATTATCTCGGTATGGGCAAGCATAAGGAAGTGGTCAAATCGATGCACGACTCGATTGACACATACGGCGCTGGTGCCGGCGGTACCCGCAACATCGCTGGTCACAACATGTCCGCCGAGCGACTCGAACGTTCGTTGGCTCAACTGCACCACAAGGAAGCAGCCCTCGTCTTTTCTTCTTGTTTTGTGGCCAACGAGGCTTGCTTGTCGACGCTCGGTTCCAAGCTGCCAAACTGTGTCATTTTCTCCGACGAGTCGAACCATGCCTCGATGATCCAGGGCATCCGAAACTCGAGAGCCGAAAAGATCCTGTTCAAGCACAACGACATTCAAGACCTCGAGCGTAAGCTGCTGTCAGTCGACCCGTCTCGCCCCAAAATCATTGCATTCGAGTCTGTCTACTCAATGCACGGGGATGTTGGTCCCATTTCTCAGATTTGTGACTTGGCGGAGAAGTACGGCGCCATCACCTTCTTGGACGAGGTCCACGCTGTCGGCATGTACGGCAAGCACGGTGGCGGCGTGGCAGAAGAAACTGCCGGCCTCATGGAACGCGTCGATATCATCACAGGTACCCTTGCAAAAGCTTACGGCTGTGTTGGAGGCTACATCGCGGCTTCTGCTAAATGCGTTGACACCGTCCGCTCGCTGGCCCCTGGCTTCATCTTCACCACTTCTCTTCCACCCCACCTCATGACTGGTGCATTGACGGCTGTCGAGCATCTCAAGCAGTCTCAGTACGAGCGTGCCGCACAGCGTCTCGCTGTCTCACGCACGAAAGCTGCATTAACCTCAATTGGTATCCCCATCTTGGCCAATAACACCCACATTCTTCCCGTCATGGTCGGTTCTGCTGAAATGGCAAAGCTGGCTAGTGACGAGCTTTTCAATAAACACAACATCTACGTTCAGTCCATCAACTATCCAACAGTTCCCGTTGGCACTGAGCGTCTTCGCATCACGCCCGGCCCTGCTCACTCACCCATCATGATTGAGCAGCTCAAGGAGGCCATTGACTCCATCTGGACGGAGCACAATCTGCCTCGCATTGATGCTTGGTCTGCTCGTGGTGTCAATGTTGGTCTGGGAGTCAAGATGGACTCCGTGACGAACGAGCGTGGCTTTGTAGGCGCCATGCATCAGGCACCCGTGATTGATGTGGCTCATCAGCCGCTCATCTCTGCCTCTGCTTGATTATAGTTGACCGATAGTTTGTAAGATTTTGTGGATGGAAATTGCTTCAGCTGATAGCTCTTTTGAACTGTGGTCCCCATCTTTGGACGCATCTTTGGACGACAACATACAATGTCGCTAATCCTTTACATTGAGCCAGCTGCCTTTGAAGTGCCCTGCCTCTCTGCTGAATCTCTAGCTGCTCTTGCATACTTGCAAAACGTCGCACCTGCTTCCTTTCTAGTGCATCGTACTGCCAATGCCGCAGCACTCATTACAGGCAAGTTGCCAACACTAAATGATAAAGGCTCTGGGACATGGACATCTGGATTTGCTGCGATCGTCGCATACTTGAAAAAGCTTGGACTTGATGCCGATGAGCCTTTGAATGCACTCGAGCGCGCAGAAAGCATCGCTCTGCAGGTACTGGTTGAGCAAAGCGCGAGAGATTTGTTGAGCAAGGTATGGTTCGGCGATGATCTCAACTACGCAGCCGTCAGGAGTATTCTGGGCAAAGCGCTGCCGGTGCCCTTTAACTACACCTTGCCAGCTGAGCTGCGTAAATATGCAGTCGGAATCACAGGCACAGGCGAGGGTAATCCCCCGTCGATTGCAATGGGCGTCACGCCCTCGGTCCGATCTGCAGCTACGGCGCTTCCTGCCAGTAGCCAAAAGACTCGCGAAGCCCAAGGTCTCTATGCTCTAATTGAAAAGCAGTTGGGTGACAAGGCCTATCTCTTTGGCAAACAAGCCACATCTTGCGATGCACTGGTCTGTGGACATCTCAGCCTCCACTCATACGACCAGATCCCCAACCCAATCCTGGCTGAAGAACTACAAAGATCCTTTCCAAAACTACACAGCTATGTCGCCACATTCAAAGACAATCTCCGCCCAGTAGATCTTGCTCCGCCAGAGCCTGTCGGTATCATGAATATCTTCAATGCATTGTGGCGCGAAATGGCTGGACCACGTCGCTCCAAGCCTAAGACCGAAGAGCCAAGCATGGAGGAAGAGCTTAAACGTATCAAAGACAGGAAGGAGAAGCTGTACTTCGCATGTGCTAGTGTGCTTGGTCTCGTTGGCTTCATAATCTTCAACGGCATCATCTCATTCGATATTGAAGGGGAAGAAGACTACGAAGACGCTGATAGTTTCAACGAACAAGAGGAAGTCGAGGAGGAATTATCTGACGATGAATTAGAATAGAAGACCTCACTTGGTCCGCCGCTTCTTTGCTGGATTGCCTCTCTGAGTTTTCGCAGGAGGAGGTGCCGCAGGTTCTCCCATCTCTTCCGCCTCAGATGATTCTGATGCCAGTGCAGCGTCAATGAGCTCTGCCTCTTCTTCATCGTCAAACTTGGCAAATCCGTCATCTTGTGCATTTTCGGCGATGGCAGCTGCTGCATCATCCTCTGCCGCCTGCTCCACGTCTTCGGGCCGCTCGCGCTTCATACGCAACTCGCCCAAACGTCCACGTAGTCGCGCCTCTCCGCTTGTCTCTCCCTTGTGATTGTCGCCGCGCAATGGACAGAACCATGGGATCTTGCCCCTCATGAAGTCGTTCAGCACCATCTTCGCAACGGCTGTCTCATCCACTTCGCCGCCTTTGAGCAATTTGCCGCCCTTCCGAGCCAGGAGTTCTAAAAAGCGGTTAGGATCATTCTCCCATCCACGAATATCGTAGGTGCGTTCAAGGTGATGCGGCTTGCATCGATCGAGCACCGCTTGAATGTGTTGCTCTGGGTTGGTCACACGTTCAACGCGAACTACACCCCGAAGCAGAATATCGGTTTCTGTATCCTCGGGATTCGGTGGACACACACCAGGACAGTCAATCAGATAAATTTTGCGTGTCAAACGCACGTATTGCCAGATTTTGGTCTCACCGGGGATCGGCGCAACCTTGACTGCATCCTTACTGTTGACCAGGGTGTTGATGATGCTCGACTTGCCCGTATTTGGATAGCCAATGAGGCCGACAGATATTTGCTTCTTGTCCTTATGCAAAATGGAAAATTGTCGCAAGAGCTGAATCAAGCTGCCTTTGCCGAATGAATTCGTCACGGATGCATGGAACGCCAGCGTCGGATAATCCTTGGAAAGCTCTTTGACCCACTCGGCCTAGTACGTTAGCTCAGTCTCATGACACAGACGCTGAGGTATGATGGTTGTGAGGCGCTACACTAAGAAGGCTGAGGTGACTGTCCCATGAGGGACACCCGCAGCATTCAACTCAAGAGAGCCTCTCTTCGACCTGGCGAACGGGGCTCAAGACGAGTCGCTCTAAGCGGAAGAAGATCAATTTCCCAAGATTGTAACAGGCAATGCTCGACAAGAGTATGGGCAGAAGCCCCGAGCGTGTCTTGACTTAATCTTGGGACAACCATCTTTGTCGGCGAAGGGGAGGAACAACTTACCGCAGCCCATGTTGGTACAAGATCGGTCTTGTTAAGAACGTAGATCAGATGCTTGTGTGGTGCATCGTTCTTGAGATATTGTTCGACACTTTTACACCTTGTTCCAGCAGGGTCTCGAGCGTCCAGAACGTGTATTATGACATCTGAACTGTCAATGACTTTGTAGAGCTCATTCCAGATTCGACGCGATTGACCTTTGAAGAAGACTGCTTCACGGGCTTCTTGAATGTAGTCTGTGGGCTCGGTTTGCAAATGGGCTTCACTTTCAAGCCGCTCCTTGAACTTTGCATCCAGCTCTGTTGTGGTCTCCGCAAGTTCGCTCATATTGCCCACATTGATCTTCGGTCTCTTGCGCTGCGCTTTTGGCCCGAATGTGCTGCTATAAGACTCATTCTCGACGACTTGCATCCGCGGGATCTTGTCGGACGTCTTAAGCAGTGACATAGGGAGCTTATTGCGCTGAAGCAAGACAGAGTATGGATCGTTGACCTTTGCACCGAGATTCTCGCGGAACTGAGCCAGCGCATTTTGTGCAATGACTCGCGTGTTGCCAAACCACTTGCGATTTGGCTCGATCCTCGCCTTCGGTTTTTCTCTTGACTGAAAGAGAGCTGCCTGCGTGATGTTTCCTTGTGCGTCACGCGTCGCATGACCTCCTCGCAGGATGTTGACCTGCTTCATTTTTTTCGCATCGCGATAGAAATTCTCTCCCTTGACACGCTTGATGCCCACCTTGTCCTTCTCAGTCTGCGACCTGTTTGCTTCCTTCTTACCCTGTCCCATACTTGCTGTTTCGCTGGCTGTGAGGTTGATTAGATGAACTTCAAGTGCTTGTCCACTCCAGTTCTCTTGCAACATTTTTTGAATCTTTCTCCCACGCTGATTTAGCGTGTATCCATCTGAACAAGTGCTAGCATCGAATCTACCTGTCAAAGGCCATTGAATGTGCCTGGATTCTCCGTCCCCTGTTTGTCTTATTCAGCGCCATTCATCTGCTGAATATCCTCCAGCAATCTGTCGTCCCATTGAACCTGGTTGTGTCCGCCCCAGTAGACTGATCTGTAAAGGAAGCGATGGCCAAATCGCCTTTCGGAACCTCCATCCTCGGTCTTCTTGGTAGTGGCTGTTGCGGCAGTACCATCCGCGAGCAGAGAAGCATCAACCGCGCTCTGAAACAACCTTTCACTGTGCTCCTTGGGAATCTCGTAATCAGTCTGATTGTTAGCGAGCTCTAAATACTGCATACGCCGTACAATTGCATGACCAAATGTCAAAGAAATCTTGGTCTTTGCTGCAAGATCCTGCACACGCCTATCAGTTAGCTTTGCTCCAATCGGGATCGACAGTACGCAAGAGAGTCCCACGGATGTTTGAGCTTTCCAATGAACCATCTTTGCACCACTGGATATGTCCTGAGGGGCTCGAGGATGGGAATCACACCACCCAGACGATAGGTCTTGATGATTTCATTGCCCGACACGAACGCAGCAACTGTGACCACCTTGCCAATCTCGAAAGGCTGGACAGATCGGGTGGCAAGCTCATGCGCTACTCCAATTGCCACTGCACTACCAAGACTTTGACCATAGAGAATGATATTCTCCCTCGAGAAACCCTCCCGGATGGCCCATTCAACAGCGACGATACCATCTTCAATGAGTCCGCTCTCCGAGGGCGTCCCTTGGGAGAGGCCAAAGCCTCGATAGTCGATAGCAAGGACATGCATATTTGGAAGAGCAGTGAAGATGCGATAACTTGTTAAGCGATGCGGAAAGGCAATGGTCCCAGCTGTACCGTGCAAGTAGATTATCAGCTGCTGATCCTTATTCATCATATTTGCAGCATTATCGGTCGTGCGAACCAAGGGAGCGATATGCCATGCGTGTATAGATTCTTGAATGAAGAGGCTTCGGGCTCGCTTTCCGTCGAATCCATACTTCTCGGGGTGTAGAAGATCTCGCGTCGACCAGCGTATGCGATGAAGGTAAAACACGTTTGTCTGGACAGCAGGTTGCAGTAAGCATGCAAGGAAGCCGAGGTAGCAAGCTCCGAGCACTATCAAGAAGTTGCGGCCTTTCTTCCAGGCCGTCATCTCAGCAAGTGTACACTAGAGAGCTCGAGGTAGTAAATAGAAGTGCCGCAAGGATATGCCCGGGCCGGCGAACATTTGCTGTAGAACTAGTTTTAGTCCAGATTTCTGACCCTCAAACCTCACAATCACAATCGAACGACTCGAAACTAGCTTTGAATCTCAGTCCTGAATCTTGTCCAGAGAGAGCGGATCACAAAGGTAGAGGCTGTGATCCAGCTTCGCCTGCTTTACTCCCATTGGCTGCCTGAGATGGTCACACTTTCCGAATCGCTGCATACATCACGTCGTTCTATCCTAGCTGGCTCTTTCTTGACCCCAGCACGCAATATACAGCTCAGCTCTGTGAACAAAAAGGGCACGTTTGTGCTCAAGTATGCATGTCACACATTCGCCGACACGAAACTCTGCACAGCGGCGATGCTCCTGCCTCAAGCACAAGGTAAAGCTGTACAAGCACAGGCTCAGGTTAACCCGCCAACGTCGCATTCAGGCGATGCAAAAGACTCTCAAAAGCCAGCAGGCCTTACTCAGACTACTGCTCCTCAAAGTTCAGCTCCTGCTGCGCCTTCAAGGCCTGCTTTCGTCTACGAGCTGGTTCTTTGCTTCAAGGAGAACCCGAAAGCCTATTTCTTGGTTCCACGCGACGCTATCTTAGAGACCCTGAGTCCAACGGTGCTACGTTTTCACTTCTTGACTCTCAGACAAGCAGACAAATCCAGTCCTCTACAGCAGCAGTCCATCACGCTGGAACTTTTGCACGCATCTGCACAAGTCCTTGCATATCTTCGAGGTCATGTTCGCGAACAGAATGAAGTGCGAAGCAAGTTGACGAGTGCTATCCTGCACATACAGAAGATGCCCCTCGTCAAGCTTGACTACGATGATCCTACGAGACCACCTGCTCGCCAAGTGGCCATTACCATGTTCAAGGACATCTCCGCTGAGCCTAGCAAGCAGGTGGGTGCCGACTCCCTGGAAGAGGCAAGGGTACCCGCGGGAAAGAGTCGGATACTCATAAGACGCAGCCTTGGTACTGCTCGCTCAAAGGCCGGTCTAGCTTCAGAAGCCGTCTCATCTCCTGCACGGAAGAAAAGTAAAAAAAGCCTTGAAGAGTGGCGTTGTGATGTATGTATGACATCCTCAAGAGCAGCACGCCCTGCGTCAAAGAAAAAGGCCCTGGTCTGTGATGTTTGTGGTACGAAGCTGCGTGCTCTTCTACCTAGCAATATGCAAATTGATCAGTCGAATGGAGCCCAAAATCCCAAGGTCAGCCCGGACGTACGAATACTCCAGTCTGACAACGTGTCAGGTCTTGGTAATACGAATGCACCAGTTGCACCAGCGACGGGGTGATCAATTCATGTTGTTATGATGCGCACCACCGTACAATCTACGACTCGATTTCCTAGCGTTTCTCGACAAGCAAGAAGTGCATGGCTGCAAAGGAGAGTGTCAAAAATACAGCGAAGTACACCGTGAGCCCGAGCAAGTCTGCCGAGAATGCCTGTGCATTGAAGCCAAAGGTGCTCAGGATAGTTGCGCCAGGCACGTCGATGCTCAGGCCAAATTTCTTCTCTGTCAGAGTGAGGTAGGTGACCTCATTCACTAGTAACGCTTCATAGGCATAATGGAAAATAGACAGCTTTTGTAAAAAGCGAATGGGCCCAGGGATGGAATCTGGCGTTAGCGGACGGAATGTCGTCTAGATCAATTACCATGATTGAGTAACAGACCAGCAAAGAGCAGACTGAATAGCATAAATAGGCTTCCGACCAGGTTTGCAATGCTTGGCTCTTTGACCGTGATACCAATCAGCAGACAAACAGAGGCGGACGCAACGTTGAACAGCACAAGAATGAGCAGAAACTTTGCAAAGACTGCGCCCTCAGGCACAAGCCCGACTGTCGGATAAATGATCAGTCCCATGATGACTGGCGGCAGCACACGCAGTGGAATGATGTCGAACATCACCTTAGCCATGAAGTAAGTAATGGGAGCATAGTAGCCATTTGCGCGCTCTCTCATAAAGATTGTGCGTTCCATGACAAGCAAGTTCAGAGAAGTCAACGTGGAAAACCCAAATAGAGACAAAATGAAGAAGAAGAGTCCCAAACGTCCCTGAAATCCGGAAAGGTCATTCGAGATTCTGAAATACAGATAGCCACACAGCACTAACGTTAGCAAGGCCTAAGATAAAACTCACTTACGCGCCAGAAGGACGGCAATAGCGTAATGTGTTAGCAACAGCATCGGATTCCTGTACAGATTTTTGAAAGTTCGTTTCGATAGTAGCACAAACTGAGCAAACCATCCGATGCGGGCATAGCCCCGGCTGAGAGGTGAAGCCATTTCTACGGGTCGATCAGAGGCCTCGTCGATCGACTCTTTGATCCGTTCATCGATAGATGCGGCAACGCCGCTGTCGTTGTAGCGCTTGAAAAGGTCATTTAAGTCGGTACTACCGCCAAAGAGATCACGCTGCTGGGTCGCTCTAGAAATCCTCTGTCTAGAACGCACCTCACCCCAAGCATTGGACTCGTTACCAACGGAGTTGCATCGTTCCAAGCTATGCGGATCTCCGTTATGAACGCTGGTGCCTGGTTCGTTATTGATGGGCGTGCTTGAGTCTTGTGGCGAGACGATTTGAGAAGCACCAGTAATATTCATGGTCAAATCGATGAGATAGTCGGCAATGTTGTAGCCAAGTGGGCACGCCAGGCCAATACTCTCAAAGTGCGTCTGACACGCAGAAAGCTCACCTGAAAAGACGACACGACCCCGTGCCAGCAAGATGAGCTGATCGAATAGTGCCACAATATTGGAACGCGGCTGATGTATGGTCATGATGATCGTTCTGTTGTACCCACGAGCTAGATTGGTCAGGCATTCGGCAACATTAAAGGCATTGAAGGAGTCCAACCCTGAAGTTGGCTCATCCAGGAATAAGATTGATGGGCTCGTGACCAGCTCACAAGCGATACTGACCCTGCGCTTCTCGCCTCCACTAATGCCGCGATTGCCTTCTTGACCGATCAACGAATCCTTGATGTGCAGAATACCTAGCTCTTCCAGAGTTTCATAGACACGCAAACGCTTTGCTTCAGCAGTCATATCACGAGGTAATCTCAATAGAGCAGAATACAGAACCGTTTCGTAAACGGTCAATGTCGGCATCAACGCATCCTCTTGGTCGACAAATCCGACAACGTCTTTGTATTTGTGATCTTCGACGGACCGACCATTGACCAGGAACTCTCCGGTAGCTTTCCCTCTTTTGTTCTTGCGCGCGAGTATGTCGAGGAATGATGTCTTACCGGCGCCAGAAGCTCCAAGGATCGCGAGCACTTGGCCTGGACCGACATTGCCACGAACGTCCTGAAGAATTCGCTTGCCGTTAACCTCGTAACACACTTTGCGAAATTGAAGTGTCGCAGGAGTATGATTCGCGAGTAGCTGTGCAGATTCATCATCAGTCAACCGTATTGCGCCGAGCTTATCGGCTTGTTGTGATCTTCTGGCCGTCAGCCACAGGATCAGTGCCAATAAGCCCAAAAGAATTGCAGCACCTGCGACCGAGCTAGCAATGAGGCCAGCATTGGACGGCTTGGCGGGACGCTGAAAACCAGGAATTTCGGTGTAATGGAGGCATTCCGAAGCATTACAGTCTAATTGGATGGATTTGTCGCCGAATACATCACTGATGAGCTCATTCATTGCTGGTTCCTCGAATGTACAGCTCTTCGTTCTCGATGAGCAGCTGAATGAACCAGGGCCCTTGATCTCCTCGGACAAAAAGTCAGAAATGTCAATTGAACCGTCCTCGCCACAAAGCATTCTGTCAGGAATACATGAGCATTTGATGATTTTGCACTTGTAGTCCGTCGAATTCGAATCGAATTGAATGTTTTGGGAAAACTCGCAATCGTCCAGAGCACAGTAGAATGACTCGACGCGATCCACCCAGAATTGAAAGTTGCAAGTCCGGTCGTCGGCTTTGCACGAGAAGGTCACTTGTGGTTTCTTGTCCTTGAGCTGATCAGCAATCTTGCGATTCGTGACGTCGCACATCTGAAAGTTTTGATGCACCACAAGGCCGCCCTTGTAGCATGTACCGTTGAGTTGCTCAGGCATCAAAGGATTGCACGCCTCATCCGTCTCGCAAACGTTGCAATTGAGACCAGACCAACCGTCAGAACAATCACAGTCTTTTCCCTTTCTAACATGCCTATTTTTGCCATCTGCAAGTGACCCGCACGTTGGCTCAATGCAGTCATTGCCACCGAATCCTGGAGGACAATCGCATGCGCCATTGTACTCGTTGCAGGGCGCAAATTGCTTGCATTGAAATGCTGGCAGCAGACAGTTGAAGCTCTGATTAGATTCGTAGAGAAAGCAAGCGTATGACTTACCATGGTGGGCATTGATCAGGCCGACCGGCAAAGTACGCGGGAAAGGCACTAGAAGGCGACAAATCGTTTGCCAAGCTGGGCGCCATGTCTATCGCTGGGCCCTGGTAGGAGCGCACAAAGCCTAAGATTCCCACTAATAGATGCACATCCAGTATGCGCATCAGAAGATGGCTTGCGAGATATTGCGACAAGATGTAGATGTCGAATATCCGTGTAGTGTGTGATGCCGTGTCAGGGCTGCATGACGCGTCTGGATTTGTGTCGCCAGCAATTCCGGAATATCCGAGAAGTGTCTCCGCAATCTGGTCACTCACTACATTTGTCAATTGGCTCAAGAGAGACAAGAGAAAGACGAAGTACGACTTGAGGCCAAATTCCTTGCACATTCGGTGCCTGATCAAGGCTTGAGAATGTCGCTTGCCAACGCTGAACACTTCAACCAAAAGGCGAGCACATATGACGCAGGGACCGAGCAACAAAGGTTTACCGCGGAGTTGCAAGCCCACCTTCGCAGTATTGCATCATGGCTAGGGCTTGACACGAGCAATAAGACAGGTGTCAAGGTATTGGATTATGCCTGTGGTCCAGGTGCTGCTGCTTTCGCTCTTCATGACTACGCAGAAACGGTCCTAGGCGTGGATATCAGCGAAAACATGGTATCTTTTTTCAACGAGCGGGCTAAAAAAGCCGGCCTAGAGCATATGCACGCAATTGAAGGCAACTTGTGTGTATCTGAAGACGCGCCTATAAGCAGTACGCTGCAAGACGAGCGCGACTACGACTTACTGATCGTCAGCTTTGGGTTCCATCACTTCGACCTTCCAGGGAAGTGTATCAAGCAACTACTTTTGCCGTTGAAGCGAGGAGGCCGTCTTGTCATTGTCGACTTTCTTGCGCATGCAGGGTTCGACAAAGTCTTTGGCCACGCTGCACCAGAGGGTACTCTGAGAACCATCGGGAAAGGGGCTGAACATGGTTTCTCTGAGCAGCAAATCCGGAGTTTCTTTGAACAGGGCGGATGCGATCAAGTGGAGGTCAAGTCATGGGAATTTCAACGCAGGGAGGGAAGAAAATTTGCCTCTATGCATCCCTTCACTTGTCGAGGTGTCAAACAATGATTCAATTAAGTTGACTAAAGCTGGCTATTGAACCAGTCTACAGTGTCGTTCTTCGCCTTCTCAAGAGCTTTTCTCTGCGTGTCGTTCGAAGGGTCACCACGCGTGGCGAAACCATGAGCAACACCAGGAAAGTCGATCCATTTGAATGCAGCACCCGACTTTGGCAACACCTCTTTGGCGTGGGCCTGCAACTCGCTTGTAAAGATTGGATCCGTTTCGGGCACAATGAAGAGTGCTGGCACAGCAATGCCATCGAGTAACTCGTTGGTCAGAAGACTCGGATGCGCCAAATGGATAACATCCACAAGGTTCTTTCCCTTGCCGCCAAGCTGCGCTGCTGTCCAGCCGCCATAGCAGTAGCTGGCAATGCCTATCTTCTTATACTTGGCCTTGAGCTCCTTGACGACAGCCTCATATGCGGGATACAGCTTCTCTTTGTTGTTCTTGGCAATAAATGCATTCAAGTCGAACTTGCCATTATTCATGTCCTCTACCTTGACAGCACCTCCCTCGAAAGGATCGACAAGATAAACTGTCGCGTTTGCCTCTTGAGCAAAATGATCTGCGAGCAGGCGAGTATTGTTCAGCTTCCATCCAAAGATGTCTGGGCAAATGAGGATAGTGCGATCCTTATTGTCTCCAGTGACGTATGCGTCCATCGACGCCAGCTTTGTCTCACTACCAGCAGGCTTTCCATCCCATGTAAATCCGGTAGAGCAACACTGGCCGATCATCTCGAATAAGCAGTCGTGGGTGTTCGAGGGCCTGAGATCGGTATGAGGTGTCGTCTCACGTTGTACCCCGCGAACTTGCCCGTGGGATCTCGGATTTTGGCCGACGCCTTGGAAGTTTCAATTTTGGTTCAGATTTACGGACAAATTCGCCGATTTCAGATTTCGCCTCCCCTGACAGGATCCACACAGTTTCACCTTGTCGTCGTTAGGCCGTCACTTCGATCGGCTCATCTTTCCGATCATCAAGAAACCTTGCCTTACAGGATAGCTCTGATATCATCTTGACCCTTACTACGGTGATGTACGCTTCTGCAGTGTACTCAGGGGTGCACACCGATACAGTAGGCGACTGGGGCAATGCCAATTTCACCCGAGAGACCATCATCCAATCCTTTGTTGTGATTCTCAAGGGGCGCCATCGATATTGTAAGGCACAGTTCATGTGGCATCGCAAAAAGCAGTGCGTCTACGGCATTGCCAAGGGAAATGGACTCCAAGAATTACTGAAGCGTCGATTCGGACACGATGCGGAAGGTCTCCTCATTGACGGGGAGATTTGGTTTGACGACGAGGAGATCTTACGTGGCGGTGTCTTCGAGACTGGCAAAAGCTACTACGTTGTCTACAACGATAATGTTCCTTCGTATTCGGAAGCGAAAGCTCTTCCCCCCGCATACGATCTCCCAGAGGCTTCCCGCAGGGATCGGGAGGTTCATCGAATCCACGGATACAGCTACTACACCAGCATTCCTACGTTGACAAAGGAGCTGAACATTGGGCTTGGCAAGACATCGAAGGCCCTTCTTATGACTAACAAGGATATCAAGTGCATCGATACACTTATCAACTTCTTGTCTAGCTACGCAAATGATCGATGGGTAGGCGTTCTTTGTCACGGGCGCGAATACATTGATGACTCAATACTTTACGACGAGGCAGCCATTCCCTGTGAGACTTATCCTGTAATATATCGCTCGCCAGGCAAGCTCAATGTCTTTCAAAAGCTCAGTGACAAGGCCAAAGCGGTCAATTACTCCAAGGCATCGGCATCGGCATCGACGTAGCCGTTTACCTGGATATCCCACACGATGCTGGGCCGTTCAACGGCACCGAATGAACATCGTCGATTCCAGACTCATTGTTGTCTCGAGCGGCAAGGTCTCTGGACGCATTTCATTGGCTAAGGATGCTCGTCGGGCATGTTCTGCTCGAAAATGGCTACGAAGGCCTGTGACTTATCTCACTACTCACTTGATCAACACAGGCCAGTCTCCTGGAGACTCATCATGGCAAGCAAGGACGAAGCGGTCTTCGTTGTCTCCTGTGATGCAGTTATTGATCGGTGATGCAGTTATTGATCGGCACCAGCTTGGTCTCGCTGCAATAAGGTCTCCATTTTGTAGGACGACTCTGACCGAGCATGTTCGAAATAGCAACATGTCAAGAACCAAACTTAATGGGGTTTCCAACTCAGAAACACTGCAAAAGTGTTGTGAAGATTACGTGAAAATGTAGATTGGTAATATGTCACATTATATGCGCTCCCCGCGAATTGTCGTGGGATGAACCTGTGACCCCAAACATTGAACAGAATCAGATTCTCACAGAAACGTATGCTACCGCGGCCGGCGATTGCGGACTCGCTCTTCACAACTGCATGCATATGATCTAGCATCTACTCGATTCGAGCTCAAATCGCTCAGCCCGACTTCGTACCGCTCCTGGCATCTGGCTTGCGAAGGCAACACATCTATTCCATTGATCTACTGATCTTTCTGCAGCTGTGCGCCGCACCTATGTCCGGAGAGTCGCAGAATGATACCATAGGCGCCTGGGGTACCTCAAATTTCTCGAGAGAGACTATCATTCAGTCTTTTGTTGTGATTCTCAAGGGGCGCCATCGTTATTGCAAGGCACAGTTCATGTGGCATCGCAAAAAGCAGTGCGTCTACGGCATTGCCAAGGGAAATGGACTCCAAGAATTACTGAAGCGTCGATTCGGACACGATGCGGAAGGTCTCCTCATTGACGGGGAGATTTGGTTTGACGACGAGGAGATCTTACGTGGCGGTGTCTTCGAGACTGGCAAAAGCTACTACGTTGTCTACAACGATAATGTTCCTTCGTATTCGGAAGCGAAAGCTCTTCCCCCCGCATACGATCTCCCAGAGGCTTCCCGCAGGGATCGGGAGGTTCATCGAATCCACGGATACAGCTACTACACCAGCATTCCTACGTTGACAAAGGAGCTGAACATTGGGCTTGGCAAGACATCGAAGGCCCTTCTTATGACTAACAAGGATATCAAGTGCATCGATACACTTATCAACTTCTTGTCTAGCTACGCAAATGATCGATGGGTAGGCGTTCTTTGTCACGGGCGCGAATACATTGATGACTCAATACTTTACGACGAGGCAGCCATTCCCTGTGAGACTTATCCTGTAATATATCGCTCGCCAGGCAAGCTCAATGTCTTTCAAAAGCTCAGTGACAAGGCAAGAGCTGTCAACTACTCCACTGCGGCGCCGACGTAAACGTATTTCTGGACCTCTTACAGTGTTGGAATGTCCAGTGGCTGCCCATCTTTCTTGCCAGATTCAAGGATTGTCTCGATAGCAGCAAGGTCCTTGAATGCATTTTCTGGAGAGAGACGCTCGTCAGGCATGTTCTGCTCGACGGCGGCTGCGAAGGCTTCGAGCTCGCTATACACACCTTGCTGGCTCGACACAGGCCAATCGACTGGAGATTTGGAGGTGTCGAACACTGTGGTTTCGCCATACGCAACGAGCGTGACCTGCCCAGGCTTGATGGACAAATACCCCTGGTCACCAGACACGATGAAGGCTTCATCCATGTTGGACCATTCTGAAGCGAAGGACACGAAAAAGTTGACTGGTGTCCCATCCTGCATGACGATATTGGCAAGGACTTGGTCGCAGGGAAGCAGATGCTCGCGATTGAGTGTCACAATTGCGCCCACTCGAAGCATATCACAGCCGAGGACGTCACGGATCGCTGCCACCCAGTGAACACCCCCGTCCAAGACGAAGCCTCCTTGGTATTGAGGCTCCTTCCTCCATGCTGTCTCGAAGTACTTTGAACCCTTTTGTACGTTGCCAAGCATCCTGTAATTGACATAATGAATCTTTCCCAAAACGCCAGAAGCGACGAGCTCCTTTGCCTTGATGGTATGCGATTCCATGCGATAATTCTCAGCAATCGCAAGCATAGGCTTCTGCCTCGACGCGAATGCGATCAAATTTCGCGCCGTCGCGATGTCCTTGGCTACCGGCTTTTCCGCGACAACATGCTTGCCAGCTGTCAAGCACTGTTTAATTATATCTGGCTGGACGAGAATCGGTAAAGCGATGATGACGGCGTCAATGTCCTGGCGATTCAGCAGAGCTTCGAGCGTCGCTGTCTTTCGGTCAGGGTACAGATGTTCATCATCCTTGGAGAAATACAAATCAACACGAGAAGCAGCTTCGTTGCCCTGTATGAGGTCCTTCAGCGAAGATGCACTTCGCGAGTACAGGGCCTTTAGCTCGAAATTTGGGCTCGCAAGCACACTAGGCAAGTGTTCTTCCTTGACAAAGATGCCAGCACCAAGAATAGCAACTCTAAGGGGACTCATCTCAGCTTTCGTGACGATACAGATGTATAGATCTAGTAGTTCGAGCAGAGAATCCGGATTCGACTGCGAAACGAGAATCGATAATTTGTGTCACCAGATGACATCAATTCGCTCGTGTTACTAAGGAATGTAGCACGTACGATGCATCAAATGAAGCGGTTGAGCTCTATACGCCGTATTTGCCAGTCGGAAGCGTGCACCTCTATAGCAGACCTGAGAGCTTGATAGGCCCCGTGTTCCAAGGATAGAAGTTCTGCTGCCTTGTCGGCTACATCTCTCACAAAGATCAGCCCTTTGCAATCGGTTGATAGGCCCGAAGCACTCCAATGACTCTCATCCAACGTCGTTGTACTTGCATAATAATGCTCCAGGACAGTGTTGACTGAAGTATGGTCCAATACGACAGCTGTCTCGAGCTGAAGAATAGAGCCTTTCATGGCAGTGATACGGTCAGACCTCAGTATGTAGAGCTTTGTCTCTGGTCTTTCAAAACATGCATCCAGCATGCTCATGAGCTTCTCGTCCTCTTGATTGACTTGGTCAGATACATGTGCTGCAGTATCAGCCCAGCCTGTGGTTAGCCCCCAGTATAAAATGTATCATGTCTTTCACCTCCGACGGTATAGAAAACCTTGTAGTCTTCTTTCTCCTGATATGCTTTCCAAATAGTATCAGATCGTTTGCATCTTGCAGCACAGAATTGTCGAAGAATCTCTAGGACAAGCATAGGATTGAAGGCAACAGAAGTGCGAAGACTAAAGCTGGTGATCTCGGTTAGGCTCATGGGGGACAGTGTCAATTATGATGCGATGGCTTCGGAGATCAGCTTGTGCTCTTGTTCATGCGTTAGGATTTAGCAAGAAGCGAGTCTGTTCAAGAGGTCAGGACGCTGGGCAGAATATGCTGTAGGAACACAGATGCGCCGTTTGCCTATGGTTTAGGTGAACGCCTCGAATGTTAGAAACGGTCCCAAATAGTTCGATGTCGTTGATCATCTCTTCTATGTTACCACTACAGCAGATCAACAGGCGCCTACCTTTGAGCCTTCTCTGGGAAGAGACCTTTGGCTTGAAGATACTCAACGATTTGCCGAACACCATCCTCGATAATGATGTCGACATTCTTAATGTGGATCTCAGCATTCTCAGGCGCCTCGTATGGTGCACTTATCCCTGTAAATTCTTTGATGATTCCTTCGCGAGCCTTCTTGTAAAGGCCCTTGGGGTCGCGCTGCTCTGCAACCTCGACCGGTACATCCACATATACCTCGATAAAAGGGATGCCAGCCTTGTTGTGCAGCTCCCGAGCAAAGTCTCGGTCCTTCTTATAAGGTGAGATGAAGGATGTGACGGCAATGCAGGACGAATCAGCAAAGAGTTTAGAAACTTCGCCAATCCGCCTGATATTTTCATTGCGCGCCTTCTCGTCGAAACCCAGGTCGGCGTTCAAGCCAAAGCGGATGTTGTCGCCGTCGAGCCGATACGCGTTGATGCCGAGGTGAAGCAGATGTTGCTCGAGTGCAACAGCGATAGTTGACTTGCCAGACGCGGACAGGCCTGTGAGCCAGAGCGTCATGCCCTTCTGGCCGGTGAATTTGGCTCGCTCCTCGAGCGTGACAGAGCCTTCGTGGAAAGTGATGTTGGTCGCCATTTCAGCTGGATCAAAGCAGTGCTCTTGTAGTGCTGTAGCAGATACCGGGCAACCACAAGCTTCTGTAGTAGATGGTGCTTCTGCACGCGGGATATTTTGTCATCGCACGAGTTTTCCCACGCATCTCGAGCTCACCTTCAGGGGAACGCTCAACCGGACCGTCTCCCTGCGCGAGCTAGACAGGCTCTTGCGTCTAGCTTGAGACGGATAATTTTCCTATGGAGGTCAAGCCAAAGGATATCTGCTACTACAAAATCTTCTTGGAAAACCCTTCTGCTCAAGCTGCACAAAGTGTGCTCAATGCCTGCTACGAGATTGCTCAACCTTGGACATCAGACTACATCTGGCAGAACGAGCCATTCTCTATCTGCCTCATTGGAACGCATCTGGAGGGCTCTTTTGGATTCGGCGATTGTATTGAAGACGAGTGGTTTGTCGTGTGGATTCTTCGATCGCTGTCTGAACGCTTTCCACAGATTTATGTTAGCGTCACGGATTCCGATGGAGAATTTCTACTGATCGAGAGTGCAATGCATCTTCCTCGTTGGCTGGATCCAGACAATGCCGAGAATAGAGTGTGGATAATGCGTGGGCAGCTTGCTATTATTCCTGCTCCAGCAGAGGCCATCAAGGCGAGACAGTGTCCTCCACTGCCCCTCGACGATGCCTTGGACCATCTCAGGAACTTAAAACCTCTTTTGTTCCTTCCTGAGGTCCAGAAAGATGCGTTCTCAAGAATATCACGCTACCCCGGGCAAGCTAGAAAGGAGATGCACAGAATAAGGTGCAGGCTCCCTCGTAAAATGGCAACTTTGCTTCATTCTAATCGGCAGCTTGTTGCCAATGCATGCACGGCTCTTTTCTATAAGGGACCGGAAGAAGATACGTTCATACAAGGCCTCGAACCAGACCAGGATGACGTTGACATGGTTGTCAAAATGACAAGAACCTTATATGCGCAAATCAAGGGCGTCAGGCTACTCCTTCCTCCGTCATACAAGCAAACAAATGAAGACGAGGGCTCGGATATCGGCTACAAGCTCACCTGTGGTCTTGAACTTGCCCTCAGGGGCGATGAAAACTTGCGCGACGTTGCTGACAAGTGCCTCATAGGACCACTCCTCACTGACAGTGATTTGGCGAAGCTTCCAATGCAAGAAGACTCTGATGCTTACCTGTACGTCAACTTTGAAGAGCTCGAAAAGCAAACAGGCGATGATGCACAAACTCAGAATGACGCTGATGGTGAAGCTACGCTCAAGAAGATGGTTGAACAAATGCGACGTTTTGTGAATGACGATATATCTGGTCTAGAGGGGGCTGAAATTGACCCTTTGTCGAGCGAGGATGAGGACTTCGAGGATGAAGAAGAGGAAAGCGACGAGTATGACTCAGACGACGAATCTTTCGAGAATGGACAAGACTTCATGTCCTTCCTGCGCTCTTCGGTGGCGAATAAGGATGCTCTACGTGCGATGCAATTTGCAACACAACAGAAGCACGAACGAGAAGACGCAGAAGACTCCGATGAAGACGAGGCTGGAGAAGTACCAGATTTGAAGACCTACATGGCAGAGATGGACGCTGAGCTAGGTAGACTAGCTCCTGGCGGTGATGAATACAAAGGGACGGCAAAAGCGACGGCGTCCAGCGACCACGACGAAGTCGACTCACTCACTGGATTGAGCGATGAAGACGAGGACCTGAAAATAGACTTCAACCTCGCACGCAACATGCTCGAAAGCATGCGGGCTGAAGGAGGCATGACTGGTCCAGCGGCGAGCCTACTTGCAAGCCTGGGTATCACGATGCCGCGAGATGAAGGAAGCCCCTCAAAGCCCTAGTCCACCAAGTGTCACTGCTTTTATCTTGAGGTATTCATCCAAACCATACTTGGATCCCTCGCGGCCGAGACCTGACTCCTTGATGCCACCGAAAGGAAGCGCCGCGTCAGAGATGATGCCTGTGTTGGCACCTATCATGCCGACCTCCAATTCCTCCGCAACCCGGAAGATGCGACCGACATCCTGGCTGAAGAAGTAGCCAGCCAAACCGACGTTGGTGTCATTTGCAAGCCGAAGCACTTCTGCCTCACTGGAGAATTTGTAGATGGCTGCAATAGGCCCAAATATCTCCTCCTGTGCAAAGGCCATGTCTGTCGTGCAGTCCTTGATAATTGTTGGCGCAAAGAAGTTGTTACCAAGTTCTGTCAGACGTTTGCCACCGATCACGACCTTGCCGCCTTTCGATACAGCGTCTTGCAACAGGGACTCGACTTTGTCTACAGCACGGCCGTGGATCAGGGGACCATGAGTCGATCCTTCCTTCAACCCTGCGCCAACTTTGAACTTGGCAACTTCAGCGCTGAAGCGCTCAATGAAGATGTCATATAGGGATTCGTGAATAAAGAATCGGTTGGCACAGATGCATGTCTGCCCAGTGCCCCTGAACTTACAAGCCACGGCTGCCGCTACTGCTTTATCAAGGTCAGCGTCCTCAAAGACGATGAAAGGTGCGTTGCCTCCAAGTTCAAAGGACACCTTCTTGACGGTGTCGGCTGCTTGCTTCATCAGAATTTTGCCCACGCCAGTGGAGCCCGTGAATGAAATCTTCTTAACAACTGGATTTGTCGTCAATTCATTGCCCACGTCAGGCGTGTTGGCTAGACAAGTGACTACGTTGAAGACACCCTTGGGCACACCAGCACGCTGGCCGAGCTCAGCAACAGCCAAGGCAGTGAGCGGAGTCTCGCCTCCGGGCTTGAGCACGACCGTACAACCAGCAGCGATGGCTGCAGCTACTTTACGCGCATACATAGCATGAGGGAAGTTCCAGGGTGTGATGAGGCCAACGACACCAAGAGGCTGCTTGATAGTCAACACGCGATTGCCTTTGATACCGGACGGAATCATATCGCCATAAGCACGGGGACTTTCCTCTGCAAACCACTGGAAGAAGGAGTTGCCGTACGTTACTTCGCCTCTGGCTTCAGCAAGCGTCTTGCCATTTTCCCAAGAAATGATCGAGGCCAAATCATCTGCATTCTCTACGCAAAGGTTGTACCACCTTGTGAGCAGTGTAGCGCGCTCGCGAGGGGTCGTCTTTTTGAATGAATTGAATGCTTCCTCTGCACATTCGATTGCTTTGCGTGCGTCCTCGGCAGTCTGCTCGGGCAATGTACCGATTTCAGTGTCCGAGGCTGGATCTAACACAGCAAAGGTCTTGCCACCCCTTGCATCGATCCAATTGCCATTAATGAAGGCAGCTAAAGTCAGTCGAGTGATGATAACTTGGCAACTGACTCACCCTGCTTGAGGAGTGAGGGATCTTTCAGGGTAGGTCTGATTGCAGCTGATGACATGTTTTTGCGGAAGATGGCTTGACTGGAGGAGAGATTCCTGGCAAGCCTGAGCATGTCTAAGTCTCGTGATGGTCTGCCCTCGTCGTTTGCTCCTCAACCGTTGCGGGGTCCATGCTGTGTGCGTGCGATAAATATTTGCTTGCTCTGAACCAGAGAACACATCTAGTCAAACACCGTCAAAGCAGCTCGCGAAACTAAGATTCTGCACGCTGCTTGCTCACAAAGCAAGGCAAGGCAGTCTCATGTCAATCTGGGCGCCAGACTCGTGGCGCTCAAAACCCATCAAGCAAGATGTCTCATATAAAGACACAGAAGCTCTTCAGTTCAATCTTCAAAAGCTCACAAGACTCCCTCCGCTAGTCACAGCTGATGAGATCCGCAAGCTTCGCAAGTCACTTGCTGACGTTGCTCAAGGCAAAGCTTTTCTCTTGCAGGGCGGTGACTGTGCGGAATCGTTTGATGATTGCTCGACTGAGCCAATCGAAGCAAAAGTCAAAGTCTTGCTGCAAATGTCACTCATCATGATTTGGGGTGCTCGCATACCTGTCGTCAGAGTTGCTCGAATGGCAGGCCAATATGGCAAGCCAAGAAGCTCACAATTCGAGACGTTCGAGGGGCGGCAGATACCTTCCTTCCGCGGCCATAATATCAACGGCTTCAACCCGGATGACAGGGAGCCAAATCCTGCGAGATTGGTAGAAGCGTACTTTCATTCGAGTGCGACGCTCAACTACCTTCGCGGATTGCTCAGTTCAGGGTTCTCTGACTTGCGCGCTCCGGAGAATTGGTCTCTGGACTGGGTCAAGTCAGGCAATATCAAGGAGCAGTACTCCCAAATTGTTGACCGCGTCATGGACTGTCTCAGCTTCATGCACACAATTGGTGCAGATTCGAGCGATACATTCAAGTCTGCAGATATTTATACAAGCCACGAAGGTCTCATGCTAGAATTTGAGGAGACAATGACGAGGCTGGTCAAGTCAACACAGGACGACCAAGCAGCCTACTACAATCTGGGAGCCCATTTCATCTGGATCGGAGACCGAACACGACAGATTGATGGTGCACACATCGAGTACTTCCGTGGCCTCGAGAATCCCCTCGGCCTCAAAGTCGGACCAAGCATGGAGTCTGCGGAACTGATTCGTGTGCTTGATATTCTCGATCCTAACTGTGAGCCGGGCAAGGTGACTCTCATTTCGAGGTACGGTGTCGGCAAGGTGGAAGCATTGCTGCCAAATCACATAAAGGCCGTCCAAGCGACGGAGCATAAGGTCATCTGGGCTTGCGACCCGATGCACGGTAACACACAAGCATCACAAACCCACCCGCATCTCAAGACGCGCGACTTTGAGCATATCCTCGGCGAGCTCAAGGCCAACCTTAAGGTGCACAAGCAGTGTGGCTCGCTGCTCAATGCTGTGCACTTTGAGATGACTGGAGAATCTGTCACAGAATGTATCGGCGGTGCCATCGAGACGGTGATTTCTACCGAGAGCTACCAGACGTTCTGCGACCCAAGACTCAACTACAACCAGGCCATGGAACTTGCATTCCTGATTGCCGCCCACTGGCGCGACGCTCCACAGTGATAGAGTAAAGTAATTCGCATTTAGCATAGACAAAAGCATACATCTCAGGTACCTTTGTTCTTGCAGGTCTCCGGTTTCGTTGATGGCAACCCGTCTCGATCTTGCTCAGCGCGTGTCTTGCAGCGTAATTGCAGAGCGTGAATGCCACCTTCTTGTGCCATTTCCTCCTTGAGAAGTCCATAGATGATGCGATGCCTTGCAGCTAGCCGCTCGCCCTCGAAACGCTCTGACACGACAACAACACTAAGATGAGATGAGAGCCATGGAAATGTAGGTGAATCTTACCGAAAGTGCGTCTCTGGAGACGTATTCCCCTTCATAGCCGCATGATGTCTGTGCAGGTGCGAATCGTTATTCACTTCCAGGTAGGACGGTTGCAAGGCAGCTGTAAGTTTTGTACGCATCGCCAGCTCCATAGGTCCATATTTTGCTGTGGTTGCCATCCTCCGTATGAGCTGCAACTGTGTCCGCATGAACAGTAGCAGAGAGCCGCAGAGTAGTGCTAGAGAGTCTGAGAGAGAGGTGTAGATGCGCAGGTCGCGACGTCAGAAATATCTGCGCGACTCTTGGCCGACCCTCTATTCGCTGTGATTTGTGCGTCTCGGGGCTGCTCAAGCTGGGCCGACAGGGCAAGTAGATGATCGACTACACGACCCTCGATGAGAATACAACAGCATCCTCGCTTTTGTCCCTGGACGGAACTCTCGTCCTTCTCGACCCAGCTGCAGGTGCCGACTTGCACTTTCCTCATACAATAGAGAAGCCTGACTTGATCCTATTGTCTCATGCAGATCTTGCGCACCTGGGCGGCTATGTGTATGGATTCCGGCATCTTGGCTGGCATACTGTACCTTGCTATGCGACACTGCCGACTGTCAATCTTGGCCGCATGGCCATGTACGACGCCTTGAAGACACTCGGTGAAGGTTTGACTGTTGCAGATGTCAATGCTGCTTTCGATTGGATCACAGCACTGCGGTACTCTCAAGCAACTCAGTTGTCGGGTAAATGCCAGGGCATCAGCATCACAGCCTACAATGCAGGGCACACCCTCGGCGGTAGCATTTGGCGGATTGTACGTGGTGCGAATCGGATTGTATGGGCAGTGGACTGGAATCATGCAAGAGATGGTCATCTCAATGGAGCGGCTCTCTTTGTCAATGGACAAGTGACAGATGGTCTTGAGCGACCGTCTCTACTCATCACAGACGTGCGTAATGCGGCAAATCCAACACTGCCGACGCGAGTCAAGCGGCAAACAGCTCTTTTTGACAGCATCATGGCTACGCTAGCCAATAGCGGGTCTGTTTTGATACCGATGGATGCGTCTACACGCGCAATTGAGCTTTGCGAGATGCTGGAGATACACTGGCGAACAACAGAACCTCCTATACCCTTTCCCGTCTACTTCTTGAGCGGGAGTGCGACGAAAACAATTGCATACATTAAAAGTATGCTGGAGTGGATGAGTGACAAGATGATCAGCACCTACGGCTCGAGCGGCGGCCTATTCAATCTCCAATATGTCAAGGTCGTCACGAGTGCTTCAGGTTTGCCACCTGGTCCGAAAGTAGTCTTAGCGACATCGAGTGATTTGGAGGGCGGATATGCTCAGAAACTTCTGCACACACAGCTAGCAGCGAGCTCCAACAACTTGGTCTTGCTGACACAGAAAAGCACGTATGGCAAGGATACCCTCGCAGCAAAGTTGTTGGAAGTTTTTGAGAGCAGCTCCAACGATGCAGCGCCAGGCAGCATACCAGCCGCAGTCACGCTTGATCTCAAAACGACTATACTGACTCGGCAGAGCGTACCCTTAGAGGGCGAAGAGCTCAAAGTCTACAACACTGAGCAACAACGGAGACGAGAAGAGGAAGTCGCACGACTGGCGCTTGAGGAACGGAATCGAAATATCATTGACGCTGAGGATTCAGAGTCCGAGGATGAAGATGAGCGTGCAGCACTCGCGGCTCAGGGTGTTTTGACACGCGCAAGCCAAACAACCACAGCAATGGCATTGGGCTCTAGCTCTCTTTTGAGTGGAGCGACCTTTGATATGCTCCTCACTGACCGAGCAATTAGTTCACTGCCAACACGACTCAAGACGTTTCCATTTTTGGAGAAGCGCCGGCGGTTCGATGACTACGGCGAGGTGTTGCGTCCAGGAGAGTTCAAGCGCGCTGATCTTGATGATGATGAAGGCGAGCAGGTTGCTGTCCGGCAAGCGAGCAAGAAAGCAGGTCAAAAGAGGAAGTGGGGCGAGGTGAACAAGGTTGGCAGTGGACTAGCGCATGATGAAGACGAGGAGCGACTTGCGCCTTCCAAACTTGTTTCGAAGGAGGAAGAAGTGCACTTGCAATGCCGTGTGCGGTACATCGACATGGAGGGGATTCACGATGGCAAGTCATTGCGCAACATCATCGAGTCGGTCAATCCTCGCAAGCTGGTCTTGATAGCAGGGTCTGCCGAAGAGAAGGATGCGATGCGAGAAGCGTGCGAGCAGATGCCTGCCATGACAGAGGCAATCCTCGTTCCTGCAGCTGGTCAAGCGGTCGAGGTGAGCTTGGATGCAAATGCATTTGAAGTGCGCTTATCAGATACACTGGCGGCATCTCTTCAATGGCAAAAGCTCAGCACACACGAGGTGGCCCATGTGACGGGCAAGCTGCTGGAATTGGCACCTGAAGCCCAACCTGGAGAACTGCGTGTGCTGGATGTTTTGACCGATGCCGCTGATCTTGCAAGTGCGCCTCGAATTCAATCGCTCTTCATCGGAGATGTGCGTCTGGCTGATCTGAAGCGAGCCCTCTCTCTTCGTGGCCATGCTGCTGAGCTCCGCGGCGGTGGTGTCTTGCTGGTGGACGAGGAGGTGGCGGTGGAGAAGACTGCGAAGGGCGAGGTTGTGGTGCAGGGCCATGCGTCTGCGCACTTTTTCGCTGTGCGTAATGTGGTGTACGGTGCCCTTGCTCTGATCCAGTGAGGCTCGCTGGCTGCCGCTGGTCAGCAGGCCTGGTATACATACATAACTACATTGTACTGTCTATAAGTGTCCCTGACTTGACTTCGATTCCCCTGCGCGCACCAGAAAAATAAAAACTTGCTCACACTTCACCCCCCAACAACATCCTGCTCTGCTGTTGATCGGTATCAGCTTGTGTTCTATCTTGCCTCTAGCCACCAAGCGATGACTGAGGTCTCACCCGCACAAGATTCATCTGCAGCAGCAGCACAGACAGCCAGCAAGACTGTGTTCCATGACCCACAGGACTTCACCGTCAAGCATCCCTTGATCAACAAGTGGACGCTTTGGTACACCAAGCCACCCACGCCAGGTCAGCGCGGCGCAGAGGCATGGGCAGACAACCTCAAGGAAGTCATCTCCTTTGACAGCGTCGAGGAGTTCTGGGGGTAAAGAGACATCCCCTTCACATACAGGCGACTAACGAACCGCGTAGTGTCTACAACAACATTGCAAAGGCAACAGAGCTCTCGCAAAAGTCGGACTACCACCTCTTCAAGCATGGCGTGCGACCCGAATGGGAGGACAAGCAGAACCAGAAGGGCGGCAAGTGGGCATTTCAGAGCAAAGGCGCATCCAAGGAACACCTCGATGATATGTGGCTCTACAGTGTATGTCCCTCGACATAATGTCAATGAGAAAGCTAACGATAGATGCTGGCGGCAATTGGAGAGACGCTCGAGCGAGAGCAAGACAATGAAGTGATGGGTGTCGTGGTCAATATCCGCAAAGGGCACTGGCGTATCTCTGTGTGGACGCGTACCTGCTCCAACCGCGACGGGCTCATGGAAGTTGGCAGGCGCTTCAAGGAGATTCTGCGTCTTCCACCAAATGAGACACTCGAATTTGCCTCGCACAATGACTCGGCACACTCCGGGTCATCGCGTGCCAAGGCCAAGATGTCGGTCTGAGAACGCTGTCAGACGTTCATTACCTTCAGGCAAAAGCAACATCTAGCATTCGATAATCTAGTGATCATGCAGATTGTTCTCAACGCCATTGACCAGCTCCCTGACGCGTGCCGACAGCTTCTCCTTGACCACCTGTCGCTCCTTGGTGTTGAGTGTACTTGAGTCAGCCATGAGGGCATCGTAGCGCTCTTTCAGCTTTTGCGCGCACTCCCGCGCCAATTCATTATCCTCCGCTGCATACGTCGTCCCTGCACTGTCTAGAGCTGTCTCGTATTCATCCTTCGCCTCGACGAATAGCTCTTGCAGCTCTTGTACAGCCTTGGTGACATTAGGTGAGTCGGCCGAGAAGCGACCTGTGGCGTGGAACTTCGCAGCAATCAATCTGCGTGAATTTGTCGATGAGATGAGGGTCAAGGAAGGCCTGGCAGAGCGACAGAAGGTATGCAGCGGGCGACACGCTGTTGCAGAGACCATGCGGTTCAATATGCTGGCCATTTGGCGAGTGGTGGTGTGAGTTTGAATTTCAGGTGCAGCATCCACGGCCAAGTGCAAGTATACGGACTGGTCAGTTGATCTATTTCATTATCATATACTCGTCCATACAAAAGACAGTCCATTGACTGCGAGGGCTTCCCGTTCATGCTTGTGCTTCCACCTGCAACGTCTTCATCTCTTTGACCACACCGTCGTCAGCATTGACAGCCGACAAGACACAGTTCCATCCCAGCGCAACCAAATTGACCACAAGTAAACGATGCTCAAGAGGTACAAAGCGGAAATTGATGAGCTGTACAGCTGGCCATAGCTTCCAATTCGCAATCAATGTTGGTAGCCATGCCGCAGCGAGCTTTGCAGAAATATTCCGCTGTTCCTTGCCTTCCAGCAAGCCCTGCGCATAGAAGAAGTAGCCCAGGTTGATGGGCGCAAAGACAAGCTGATCGGCTGCTACACGAGCAAGTAGAGTCTTATTTGGTGTTGCCAAGTTGATATAGCGATCCATGAAACGGTACCAGCCTACCAGTACGGGACCTGCCATGGCACCCCCAAAGAAGACCATACGGCCAGTACGTAGGAAATCATGATGTATACCGCGCCGCTCAACGCCTTGTTGTGCGAGTACATCACCCAGGCCGAATAGCACGCCTGTAGAAATGAGCTGCGTGGCAAGTGGCCGCGCCGCGAGTTGAGCGCGATACCAGAGGAGGAGCTTCGACATTGACAAAATGTGTGTCCTTAGCAGCAAGCCTTTGAATGCTCACAGAGCAATGTTAAACGAATGCCTCGGTAATCAGGCAGCTATAGAGTCGTTTGGTAGTTAGTCGAGTTGATCCATTCACATTGATCGTGCGAATTCAAATGTGAGTTCTGCCTCATCTTCGACGGGAAACGCCAGGCAATGACCGTCGTCCGACTCGTCTCACACGCCTGCAAGCCTCGAGTACAACGCAGCCGCGATCGCTTACAACGCCGGATCATGTATAGACGACCTTTGCCGTCAAGCTTCCTCACTACTGAGTCACTAGCGACGGCACAAGTACGCAGCCAAGATTGGTAGTCAGTGGTAGACTATGCATGCGGCAGAGGCATATTCACTACGTCATTCTATGCACGATGAATTTGCTGCAAAAGACGAAAGTGAAACCTTCGGGCCACGCACAGGCACAGCTCTTTGCTGCAATGAGTCGATGTCTGCGTGCCGGCGAATTTGCCGCTCACGCGCAGCTGCAGGCTCAGCGATGGTACTTGTCAGACAGTAGCCAGCTGCTCCTCACCAGTACAGGGGCACGGTTACTATCTGCGTGCTGTGCGGCACACGCAAGTTCCTCTATACTTTGAGATATGCAGCAGTCCGGTACCTAGGCCTTCTTGGCTATAGTGGCCCTGTCTTCGCACAGCAATCCCTTTCGTTCAGTTCCGACGAGTATTATCGGTATTGAAATGCAATAGTACTTCGATCGCGCGTGAAAATGCACTTCTCCGCGCACGGCCGGACTCAACTTTGCGAATCGCGACATTGCTCAACGATAGCTGCCAAAATTGCAAGTTCCGCCAATGCCCCTGCCAAGTCGCTAGAGGCAGCACCATGGTGGTCTGAAAGTAAGTGCTTCAATGCCAACATCAGTATTACGAGCATCGGATGCTCTGTCTCCGGGTCATCAGGAACGTCGTGAGCTGATCACGTTGCAGCACCGGTGGCCTATGTTCTGCAGTGCACTGTGCATCGTCCGTCTCGAGGCTCGGCGGTATCATTCGTCAGTACAATACCGATCGGCCGGGCCAAGCAGCATTGACTATCTTGCCATCTTCGCCTGCCAAATCACACTGCATGAGACCTTTAGTCGCCTGACCCCTGGTGGGCCCGTCTCCGGATTGTTTGCGCAATCGCAGTCACTGAACCTGTACGTATGATCTTGTTGATGTATCATGTGTCTCTCCCTGATCGGCTCCAACTACTCAGGGTGCCTGTGTCAAGAATTGCCGGGACCTGGCCCACTGATTAGTTCTCCGGATCCTGAGGACCTGAGGCTGAGGTGTGCAAAGACTTTCGAAAGCTTAATCTGTGAGCCCCAAATCAAGGGAGTTAAGAACTATCACATCCTAAGTTGCAATGAAGTACTGCTACATCCAGGCCTTGAAAGACGCAATGTCGGGCGCGGATGCTGCGGAGCCAGCGAAAGGCGGGCAAACGCGTGCTCGGGTCAGTGGGTCGAAGAGGCGACTTCCGGAATTGTAGGAAGTTGCCCGAAGGAGTAAGTAGAGACTGTGTTGCTCTAGAGTAGCAGTCCTGTAGTGATTGTAGCCAACTTGACGGAAGCTGCGTGCGAACACTGCGAACAGTGCGAAGTCTTTGCAGTGGGCCAGCTGCCGAGTACTTTGTGTATGCAGGCGCCACAGACTGTTGGGCGTTCAACGGTGCAGGTGCATGCAGCCAAAAACTTATCTGCGGCCAATTGGAAGCGCGCCGCGCACAAAACGCTGCGCAACGCTCCCGAGACTGGAAAATCCGCGACGAAACATCCTTCTCGTTCGAAACCTATCAGATCAGAGTCCGATGGCAATGGAAGCCGCGATGGCCAAGTTCTATCTCGTCAGCAGACTCATACCTTTGTCACTTGTCAGACTCGAGGCATCTGGTGGCCTACAACAAGCCATCAGGAGTGACTCGTTGCTGCAGACGATTAAGCTGATCAGATACTGCGAATAGCGGTTAAGCTGGCTAGGCCTGTTCATTCAAGTGATATGATATTGCCTCGAGCTTACAGTCATTTCATGTGAAATTGTCAATATCCAAGAAGTCTCAGCCGGTGATTGCCGCAAATGTGGCCGACGACAGTCACTGCATGCCAATAACGGGCTTCAAGTGCGCAATTAGTTCGTCTATGCAGTCTCGTGCACACCGACAATATTGCCGGCTGACATGCTCGTCTTCGTTGTGGAAGAGTCGACAACGAACGCTGGGAGAAGTCGAGACTCATGTCAATTCATCTGAGCTTCACTCGCTAAAGACTACTCACGACGAGCTCATAGTAGTGAGACCAAACTGTAAAGCATGTGCCTCAATCCTTGGCAGTCACGGGACTTGTGTTGGCCTTATCCGGGAGTTGTGCTGCAACTGGCGCCGCCCTCGTTGCCAAGTACGAAGTTGTAAGGTGATTGACAGACATCAGTTGGACTCTCGTCTCGTGTCACGAAGTCGTGTGCAGTGCGTGGACGCAGCTCGCAAAGGGTTACTGGATTAGCCAAGTCCGGGGAAAACTGGGGAAGCTTGAAGAATTCGGACGACGGAGGTCGAGCCTGAATTTCCTTATCTTGCATGAATCGTGCAGCTACAGCCTGCGACTGGTGTACTTTAAATTCAGAAATAATGCTCAGTGCGCAGCGGCCCGAAGCATGCTTCCATGGGCGTTGTTTCAGCTCACAAAGGTGGCCCATTGGCGGCTGCCTTCCACTGTTCCTTCTCGAAAAGGTGCAATCGATAAGGCGAGGTGCAGAAACGCGATTGACAAGCACCACTCGAACACAAGGCCTCGGTGGATACTAGAGCTGCACATTGCATATGCCAAGACTCTGGCTTGTGCCATCTCATGATGCGAAGACCGTCTGCATAGCGAGGGCCACCGCCACTACCTGGCAAACTCAGTGAAGATCAGGCAAAAAGACAATGCTACGGGCTCAGCTAATCTATGAGCCGAATCACATGGAGCAGCTTCGTCAAGGAAGGACTTGCCCTGAGCTGCTGTCTGCTGAGCATTGAGCTTTCCCTTGGAAATGGCAGTTCATGCAGTGGTATGCACTGCAGGCTGCAGCTGTCAAAAATTTGAGCTTCATCTTGAGCTTCAGACTGTCCGCATTGACTCCTCACTGCGTGCTCACTGCTCACTGCTCAGCGGCAGCGAGTGATGCTTGGTGCCGGACAATGACCTGATGCTGTGTGGCGAGTGCTCTACATGAATCACGAATATCCGGCAGACTTGATGCCTTGAGAATTGATCATCATAAGCGTGCCTCTAAGCAGAGCGTGACTGTTCCTGAGGTCTGGCTTGTGATCGACGGTAGGTGTCTGACTCTCGAAGTCTTTGATAGAAGTCATTGGTCAGAGCATGCAAGGCTTGATTATCGTCATTGGCACATGCTTGATGCGGCGTCGTTTTCTTTTACTCGCTGCAGGGGGCCTGTGTATGCGCAGTGTTGACAGTTAAGGTCCCGTGACTCTTGATTTGCATAGCCGGCCGGCCCTGCATTCGAAGGAGTGACTCCGAGTGAGACCGTGAGCATTAGCGAAATGTCAGCAGCAGTGTAGTGTGCATGATGCAATCTCTTGAGTAGCCCGAAAGAGGAGAGGGCGTGTCTTTGACAGATCATGAGCGCTGACTGTGAGTCTGTAAGGAGTTGATACTGAGCTCCCGGTTGGCGGGGACACGGCGTTGAGGCGAGGGAAGAGTGCAGCAAGAGGCGAGTCTACGATGGCGTCCGTCAAGTCATTGTGGAATTTGTGGCAGATGTGAAATTGTGGGTGGTTCCTGAATCCTGGCTGCAGCTTCGTGCAGGCGGCATATGCACGCCGAGTTGTGTCAACTTTGTGTGCATGAGGAAGGGCGAAGATTCGAGGGAGAAATTCAGAAAGGACGGTGGGCTCGCTGCTTGTGAATTTCTCCTTTGAGGCAGGCAGGCATATAATTAGCTGGCCCCCTGGCGTGCGTCAAGCTGCGTGTCTCGATTTCATGCTGGGCTCATCTTGTTGCCACTTTGACGCTCATCATCACTCAAGGGAGACGGACTGCGAGGGGGCCAAGAAATGGCGGACAGTTCATCTGCGGTGATGCGGATTGATTGCTATGTGGGCTGTAGCTAGTGATACTGTATGATAGACTGTCAGTCTTGTTGGCCTATGTGTCTGTTGGTGAGTAGTCCGGGAAAGGGAGCAGCGAGTGAGAGAGATGAAGAGGATCTGGCCACGCAGGCCCGAATGTCCGGCAGAGCAGCAGCAGCCAGTAGCCAGTAGCCAGTAGCCAGTCCTGCTTCTGCTACTGGCTGCTGGCTGCTGCTGCTTCGATTGGGCAGATGCAGAGGAGAGGGAGGAACCCGCAGCCTGCATCTCTAATCACGACAGAAGCAGACCAGCAGTAGACTGTGGTAGACAATAGCAGCAGCAGCAGCAGCCTGTACTCGCTGACATCCTCATATACCATTCCACTGCCCCCCCTCCTCACCTCCTCGCCTGTCTCCCTCCCTTCCTCTCAAGGGCTCGACCAGCACCAGCACCAGCATCATCATCCTCATCATCCATTCCAACCACACAGCGAGCATAGACCGAACCAGCCTGCAGCAAGGCCCGATCGGGACGCAAGCACATCAGGCCCTCGACTCCCTTTCCGTCTTGAGGACGTGCAGCTGCTGTCAGAACAAGTACTCGAGGCAAGTGCACCTGTCCTGCGTGGAAGTGTGTCAGGGACGCCTAATCACCGCACAAGAAGGAGACCTATAACAAGGACACCACCCGCACCCTTCCCTTCCTCGCATCTACCCAAGGCAACAGGCTACCTACTCTTCTTCTCTCTCTCTCTTCCCCTGTCTTCTCTCTCTACTTCTTCTTCTTCTTCTTCTACTACTTCTACTCTACTTCTACACCGAGCCAAAGCACCAGATCTCTCTCGTGTGTCCTTCTTCTTCGATACGACCAGCCCTTTTTACGACACATCCCCTCTCGCATCTCTCTCGCAACCGCTTACGACATCTCCTCCGAGCAATCTTCTCCTGATCCAGACTCCCGATCTGCTCAGACAAACCCCCCGTCCTTTCGCAAAGAGCCCGTGTGCACAAACGACCACAACACTCCGTACCGAGTGACGCTCCTGCATCAGGTTGCACTCCGCCTTCTCGACGACGCCAAGCACGATCTACTCAACCCGATCGCTTTCACTAAGCCAGCACGCTTTTGCAAAAAAAAAGAGAGACCAACAACCCCTTCTATCCCTTTGCACCCAAAACCCTCTTCCACCAACAGCAGCAAGACGCGTCTTCTCTGCTTAGCAACGCCTACAATCGTCCCTCTTTGCATCTGACGCACATCACCCCCTTCCAGCTTTTGCCCTTTTTGCATCTCAACTGTTTCTCAACCCAGCCCGGCATCCTCTTTCCTAGGATACCTCTTGCATCTACATCGCGTGACCCCTCATCCCTACATTCTACAAGATGAAGCGCGCCTCACCCGAACACCACAGAGACAACGCTCCTGCAAAGAAGCGGTCAACAGGCCCCCTCTCACCGCCACAGTCGCGTTGCTCGTCACCGGAAGCGAGACGGATTGCCATCCAACAGACACAACAGAGACTAGAACGCGAAATGGGCGTCAAGTTTCAGCAAGAGTACAAGGAAGACATCGTCTCCTATATGCTTGAACTTCAGGTAAGAACAAAAGAAACGCGTCTCTTTCTCCTTTACTAACGCGTCATTAGAACACAAGCATGTCAGATCCAAACTTGATGGATATGCAACCAGAGCTCGAATGGGCAATGCGGCCCTTCCTCCTCGACTTCCTGTTGGAGATGCACGCCGGTTTTGGCTTGCATCCAACCACTTTGCACCTCGCAGTCAACATCATTGACCGGTACACCTCCAACCGGGTTGTCTTCAAGCGTCATTACCAGCTCCTGGGCTGTACTGCGCTCTGGATTGCTGCCAAGTATGAGGAAGCCAAGGACAAGGTGCCTACCTTGTTGGAGCTCAAAGCCATGTGTTGCGACTCATACAATGAGAAGCTCTTCCTGCAAATGGAGTTTCACGTCTTGCGTACTCTTGACTGGAAGGTTGGCACTGCCACCACGGACCAGTTCCTGCAGGTTGTCTTGACAGCGCCGCAACAGGATGACACGGCACGCACCCTTCACCTTGCTCGCATGCTCTCTGAAATTACCTTGTTTCACCGCGAGTTCCTTTGCTTCCGCCCTGATGCCATTGCTCAAGGAGCACTCTGCTTTGCGCGTCAAGTTTTGGACCAAGCCTTCCCTCACTACCCGGCCTATCCATCTGGCACGGAACGCGTCGTTGACGAGCTCATGCGCAAAGCGCGACACCTCTCCACCATTCTCGCCAATAAGTACGAGTCTGAGCGATACGAACACGTCACGTTTCGTCTCAAGCATTTTTTAGAGCCACCGCGACGCGTCCGCGTTGCGCAGAACCAGCTACAACACTTGTACCTACAGCAGCAACAAGCGTTGTACGGCGACATGTGCGAACACGATCCAGCGCAGGACAACGCAGACCTTACGAACGTCCCTTCGTCGTCGCCACGGATGCAAGCCGCTGGCGTTGCTCGGGCGCGACAGCAGCCACCGTCCAAATTGATGGTGACGCCCATTCGTGCGGGTCATGTGTACGCGCATGGTATGATTACACCACCAGCGGACGATGACGTGCGTGCAAAGCAACAGCAACAGCAACAAGCTTTGTTGGAGGAAGAGGAAGACACGTACGCAACAAGCGAACCGACTTTGTCACCCGTCTCGAGTGCCTGCAGCATCTTGGACTCGTACCATCAGCCATCGCAGGATATCCCTCGCTACCGACAAGTCTCATTGTCTCAGTAACAGACTTGTCGCACACCTACGCTCAATGTTTGCAAGTCTATGAATTCATGCAATCTCTTGAATACACGCGCTTGACGCATCTCTGGCACTTACGAACATCCCATGCCATCGCAAGTCACTTTGCTCACCTGACACCTGTTACAGAAGAGAAGCGCTAGCAAAAGCACGAGCCTTTTTAGACTAGCCATAAAGACAAGACAAACCCTTCTAGCAGCGTGCGCATGTTTCTGCCATCTTTCTTCCAAGTCGTTTTAGTTCAAATTCAAACCAACGCCTTTATATCCTTAAGCTTTCGCTGTGTCGTGTGAGTTCTTGAATCTTTGGTTGCAGGCTTTGTGCAACATGAACTGATCGCGTCAGCGGGGTAACAGGGTAACACGAGGTTGTACAATCATTCGTTCATCTGTCATACCACATGCTATATGCAGGGGTGTGTGTCAGTCACCATCCCCTGGATCATCACTACTCAACTCCTCAACATGCGTCGGGAGAGTCTCGACCTGCTTGCGTTTGCGCACAGGGGCACCCGATGCGTCTTTGGCAGCACGCTTTCTCATTCCTCCTGACGCTCTTGCCTGAGTCGTGCCAGCAGCGCCTTCACCACGCGCTTCACCCGTCGCTGCACGTTTCAATGCCGACAACCCTCGAGACATACGGCTACTCGCCGTTTTGCCATGTTTCCGACGTCCAGGCTCAATAGCAGACATGGTGCCACTCCCAACAACACCACCAAAGAAATCCGTCAAGTTGCGCTGTGTTCCTTCCAGCAACTTTCTATTCATATCCTTGATGACCGGCAAGAGGATCTCATCCGTTCGCTCAGCCGTCCATCCAATTTGTCGCATCAGAAAGCGTCGCAAGGTATCGACATCCGGCTGACCCCACACAAACGCAGTGGTATCCGCATCCACTTCAGGTTGTAGGTACGCTTGACGCACCATTGGATTCGGGAAAGCGTCCGGCAAGACGAGCTTTTCGGCAGTCTTGCGGAATTTGCGACGAAAAGGCGAAGCGAGATCGTCTAGTGACTCTCGATCAGCTTGCACGCGATCCACCCACTCTGAAAAGGCAGTCAAGCAAGCATCCTCCGTAGCATCACTCTCCTCGGCTGTGCGGAATTCTGCCAGCAGCTCAACGGCAGTGACAGGACCTACTTTCTTGATGCCTTCCGTGTAGTCGCTACCGAGCAGGTAAGCCAAATTGATGAGCTGCTGTCGATCCAGCCTAAACTCACGCTCCAAGTCTTGCAGAATGAAGCACTCGACGGTCTTCGCATCGTTGAACATGTTCTTGTAGACACGCGTCCCACCAAATAGAAAGACATCCGAATCATCCGTCACAATGCCATCCACAAGACCAAGTTGCAAGAGCGTAGCACACTGCGCTTCAGCTTCCGTCGGCGCAGTCATGTAGGGGATTCCGAAATGTGCCAAGAGCGCTTGACATTCTTGTACCATGACTTGCGTCACTTCATCTGCATCACGCAGGTTCTTCCGTTGCTCCCCCTTCAACCGTTTCAAGTCGTCTTCATACTCTTCTTGCGTGTACGCTGCCGCTTTACTACTCAGCTCGGCAGAGAAGCGCGCGTACTCGTTCTCCTCGCGTGCCATTTGCTCCTCCATGGCGTCCTCCTCAGCGAGACGCGCCATGTCGGCCTCGTCTAGCTGCGAGCTGTGTCGATCCAGCGTGATGGGAGCATCAGGCTCAGGGACCTCATCCGCTTCTTCCTCTTCCTCCAAGTCGCTCCAATCAGGACTTCCAGCTTGCACCTGTGAGTGTTGATGATCCGCATCCTCTGGCACTTCGTCTTCAGCAACGGACATAGGTGACTCTTGTACGTCCGTGATGGACGCAGGAGCCTTGACATCACCAGTCAAGTCAATGGTGCTTTCATCACGTATAATAGTGGTTGGCTGAACAGGCTCAGGCGAGGGTGTTTTGGGTCTAGGCGCCGGTCGAAAAGGCACAGGCGGTACAGCAGCAGTCTCAAACCAAGGTGGCGGGAAGGTCTCTTTTGTGGGCACCAGTATGGGTGACGGCTTCTCAACAGGCTGTAGTCTAGTGCTCTGGCGTTGATCGGCCGTGTGCAGTGCATTTTGAAGACGTCCTAGAGGATTCGGAAGCGCATCTTCCTTCATGGGCGACTTGACATCTTGCGTTGTTGCAGAATAATCGACTATTTGTGTCTCTTCATCATCACTCTCAATGACGAAACCAGCGTGTGTAGGGCCTGCTTGTGCATCACTCGAAGCCGCTGGATCGCCAGACTGTGCCACTTTTGACGTGGGCATTGCAACATCCTCGTCTTCGCTTTCAATCAAGAAACCACCTTGCTGAGATTGCTTCGGCTGCTCGAGTCGATCCTCGTCCTTGCGCAATGACAATTGTATCGCCCGCCTGAGGTCTTCTTCTTCGTCATCCTTCGCTTTAGAAGACAACTTGCGAACAGCTTGCTGCTCCTCTGTATCCTCCCTAAAAAGCGGAGTAGGAACGCCTTTTGCACTTGATCTCTTCTTTGATGCCGATGGACGAAAGCTTGGGTCAGGTCGCGTCGTGCTCATTTGCGCCTTTCTTGATTCTTCAATGGCCCACTTGATCATCTCTGCTTCAGTCATCTGTCGCTCGTTCGACGCAGCCTCATCGCCCTCGATCCGCTCAATGGGTACATCTTCAAAGTCATCATCATCGACATCGCTCTCCACCTTTTCTTCCTTGTCGATGATGATGGGTTGTTCAGCAGTATTCACAACTCCCAGAGACCAGCCCCCATTGACGTCGTCATTTTTGACCAGGACATACTCGCGTCCACGCTCAGAGGCAATGCGCTGCGGACCAGAGTCATTCATACCATTCAAATTCATGAGCCGATTTGTGAGATCGCTTCGTTCCTTGACACGCTCAATCTGGAAGCGGGAGAAGGCCATTCTGTCTGGAAACATGTCTGTGAGCTGCTCCGTGCTGAGGCCCATACGCAGCCTTGAGCGAAGTCGTGCGGCATTCAAGATACTGTATTGATCTGCTTGCGGCAGCGACTTGAACCATTCAGCATCATAGTCGATGTGTGAAAAGTCAGAGACACCCAAGTCTTGATTGTCAAAGTCCTTGGCGTACTGTGCGAGCTCCTCTGGCGTCATGAGACGCGGGTCATTGAGACTCCCGGCGCGATCAAGCGAGTTTGCTAGCTCTGGCAGGTGATACTGATCCGTACGCTTAAACTTGCGAGCCGCTTGCTCTGCTGGCTTGAGCGCCACTTCATCAAAGTACGTTGGATTTTCTGGAACCGCCTCTTCATCATTGTCGCGATGCTGCTGCGCGAGCTTGTCACGCTCAATTTGCTCAGCTGCGCGTTTCCGCATCTGCACAGCAAGAATCTTGCCTGCCGTCTTGACGACATCGACACGTCCGCCGTCCCTGAATTGCTTTCGCGCACGCAAGGTCTGTTTCTTGAGCAAGGGTGCTACGCCATCAAAGACAAAAACAGGTTTGATACCATGAAAGAGAAGCTTACAGATACGTCTGAAGAAGCCTACGATGTGTGCATTGCGCAAGACATTGCCTTCCTTGTCGCGGACGGCTTTGAGGAATTGGTAGATCCAGATGCTTGCATCGATGGCGAGGCGCTTCTTCGCGAGAGACTCAAGCCTGACTGGCCGCGCGCCGGGCTCGAGGACTGTCCAGAGCCCGGTGACTCCCATCTGTGCATAGGCCCCGAAATAAGCAAGTCGGCGAGGTATTGATTGATGTCTGTTGTTTCCGTCGCTGTAGATGACATCAAGGGAAGAAGGCAACAGTCACACTTCCGCGCAGACACGATGCACTCAGGACAAGGGAAGGAGTCCTTGCGCTCGTAGACCTGCTGCTTCGGAAGCGCCAATCTCAACGATACCTCCTCCACGCGCACTAAGAGAAACCAAGTGTCAGCTACGAAGCTACTTTCACAGACAGGAACATAGAGGAAATGGATGAGGGGCTTACACTCTGAAGAAGCGGTCAATGGGGATGCAGGTGACGACCTTGCGATTAGAGAGGTCGCAGTCGTACTGGGTCATCTGGGTGATGGGAGACGCGTCTGAGACTTGGTGTTGCGGGTCGGAGTAGTATGGCTTGACTGTCTCCGGGAAGACTTTGGTGGGCGGGGCCATCTTCTGTTCTGGCCAGTCCCAGCTGTACTGCCAGACTGTGCGAGAGTAGTGAGAGTAGTAGCGAGTAGTAGAGAAGAGTAGAGACTGTCTGGAGAAGACTCAGTAGAGTGCTGGAGCTGACTTTCTGTTCTGTGGTAGGACGCGCAATCAAGCAACCACAACCACCACCACCAGCTACTGATCCCTAGCTAGCAGGTACAGCGAGACAGCGCACAGCATGGGTAACACCCAGTCAGACTTCGGCGCAACAGGCGGAGGACCCGGGGACAAGGACAGCAAGAAGAAGAAGCAGGAGAAGCCTAAGTATGAGCCGCCACCACGCACCACCATTGGCAAGAAGAAGAAGAGCAAGGGGCCCGATAGTGTCGTGTCCCTGCCGACCATCACACCCAATACGCGATGTAAGCTCAAGCTGCTCAAGATGCAACGCGTTCACGACTACCTCCTGCTCGAAGAGGAGTTTGTTTCCAACCAGGAAAGGTTGCGCCCAACAGACGAAAAGACAGCAGAGGAACGCACGAAAGTCGATGAGATTCGTGGCAGTCCCATGTCTGTTGGTACGCTGGAGGAGATTATTGATGATGACCACGCGATAGTCTCCTCTACGAGCGGCCCAGAGTATTACGTCTCTATTCTCTCCTTTGTCGACAAGGACCTGCTTGAACCAGGCTGCTCGGTGCTCTTGCACCACAAGACAGTCAGTATTGTCGGTGTGCTCGGCGACGATGTTGATCCAATGGTGTCCGTCATGAAGCTCGACAAAGCACCTACTGAGTCTTATGCAGACATTGGAGGTCTCGAGTCGCAAATCCAGGAAATTAAGGAAGCCGTTGAGCTGCCACTCACACATCCAGAGCTCTACGAAGAAATGGGCATCAGACCACCCAAGGGAGTCATTCTCTATGGTGTTCCAGGAACAGGCAAGACACTACTGGCCAAAGCAGTTGCCAATCAAACATCAGCCACATTCTTGCGTGTCGTGGGATCAGAGCTCATTCAAAAGTATCTCGGTGACGGACCTAAGCTGGTTCGTGAACTCTTCCGCGTTGCAGCAGAAAATGCTCCATCCATCGTCTTCATTGATGAGATTGACGCAATTGGTACGAAGCGGTATGATGCGCAGTCTGGCGCAGAACGAGAAATTCAACGCACCATGCTGGAATTGCTCAATCAGCTCGATGGGTTCGACATGCGTGGCGACGTCAAGGTCATCATGGCAACAAATCGCATCAATGACCTCGACCCTGCATTGATCCGACCCGGTAGAATTGACCGCAAGATTGAATTCACCAATCCAGACCCATCCACAATTCGCAAGATTTTCCAGATTCACACCAGCAAGATGAACCTGGCGGATGATGTGGACCTCGAGGAGTTTATTGGCATGAAGGGAGAGTTGTCTGGTGCTGACATCAAGTCTCTTGTGAGTGAAGCAGGTTTGCGCGCCTTGCGAGAGCGTCGTATGCGCGTCAACAGGCAAGACTTTATCGAGGGTCGTGAGAGTGTGATGAAGACAAAGGACACGGATGGTGTCTCTGGTGGCATGTACCTGTAGAGACCCGCCAAATGCACTCGTAGCAAATCTTTCCGACTGGCCACTTTCTTGCGTCATTTCCAGCGACGACTTCCTCGATTCTTACTAATTGCCCTCTCGTTCCCTGTCCATTGTTCAGTTACTAGGATCTATCAGGCATGGCTCGCATTGCAATTGACATCATTTCCGACACCATCTGTCCTTGGTGCTTCATTGGCAAAAGGCGCCTCGAGCGGGCTATTGCCACTTTCCAAGCTTCATCAAAGACTCAACACACCTTTGACATCAAGTGGCATCCCTTCTACCTCGGCCCACCGACAGGGCCAGTACAGAGCAAGCTGCAGCGCTATGAGGAGAAATTTGGTGCTGCAAAAGTCGCGCAAATCATACCATACATGAAGCAAGTTGGGGAACAGGAAGGCATCCACTTCAGCTATGATGGACCCATTGGCCCAACCTACCTCTCTCACAGGATGCTGCAGTACGTACAGGACCATGAACCTGCCAAGACCGATGCTGTTGTCATGGCCATTTTCAAGGCCTATTTCGAAGAGTGTGGCAATATTTTTGAGATGCTGCCTTTGCTGGAGATTGTGAGTAAAGCAGAGACTGGCATTGATATGGCTGCTGCAGAGGCATTCATCTCTGACCCTGCAGGACGCGGCATGATCGACAAGCAGGTGATGGATGGCCAGAAGCAGGGCGTGAATGGCGTGCCTGATTTCACCATTGCCGGGCGCTACCACCTGAATGGTGCCCAGGAGCCTGAGGCCTTCCTACGTATCTTTGAGCAGCTGGCGAGCAGGGAGATGTAGACAAGTCATCTGTATACCTCTCTACTGTGAATCTGCCAGCTGCTCCACCGCGTCGCGTCTTTAAATTTCTCGCGACGCGGCGCCAAACTGCAGCAAGACGCCATCAAGGAGACACAGCCCTGCCACCCAAGTCTGTGCTTCACAGAGGCAGCAGGCTGTCAAGAAACAGTCTCGTCAGGGTGTTACTTACTGCTTGAGAGCAGTTCCGGGTCATGAGTGCTGACTCTCAATTGTCGGAGCTCAGCAACAAGGAGAATCAAGCACCCTCCACGCCTTCGACTCTTGCTTCCCTCAAGGCCGAGGGCAAGCGGGTCGTCTTTTCCCCATTACCACGTAAGACTCGGAGCTTATCGTTGCATTATACTGACGCATAGCAAACGAATCGTCCAAGACAGAGGCGCTCAGCTTTCCTCGCAAAGGCGTCTTGAAGAGTTCCTTCTCATCTTCTCCCATGTCGTCGCCCATTTACGAGCATGAAAATCCGCTCGAGGACTCATCGGCTGGGTTCATTGTGGTCTCTGCCATCAAGACTCTAGGAGGAACGGACCAGTCGGCCAAGCTAGATGCCTACAACACGCTTTTGACCTTGTTCAAGACCTATGACAAACTCCCCTCCAAGCGCGATCTGCTCGGCAAGGCTAATGCGCTCTTTGATCGTATACTTGAAGACCTTACACTTCCTATTGCCACCCCGGATTTGGTGTCTGCTGACAATGACAAGCAGACTCCGCTCTCCGCAAGAGCCCTCAAGCTCGCTGGCTTCATGCTCTACAACCACGACATCTGCTTTACAATCTCATCGAAGCGTACGCGTCAGTTATTTGATTTCACAATAGAAAAGATGGAGAGTCAGACGCGGAAGAAATCAACAGCCTCCAGTATTTTCTGGCTCTGGCACACACAACGCATGCCACGACAAGGCTTCCCATCAAGTGTCGCCCATCGCATGCTCAGGGTAGTGTCCAATTGCGAGTATGCATCCGCTGCAGTCGAACAAGAACGCATGCTTGTTGTGTCACGGCTGCTAGAGCAAGCCCCTGATGTCCTTGCTGCATTCCCAGAACGATGGGTCCCCATGATGCTCAACTGTATGATTTCACTGAACAGATCCCTTCGCGTCACTGCTCTTCGTGGGCTAAAAGTAGCCAGTCTCGAGTACTTGACAACGCAATCAGTCGGTCTTGCCGTGCAAGCGCATCTCAAAGGCGCCAGATATGCAGCTGCAGAGTCGAGACCAGAAGTGCTGTACATCAAAGAGGCAGAAAGGCTCTTCAAGCAATTCCTACGAGAGCTCGAAGGTGATTGCATGGTGGGCGAATCCTGGGCATGCGTGTGTACACTCTTGGCGTCCGTCAATCCCGAGCGTGGCCCACTCATGGCGGGCTGGCTCAGTATTCTGAGTCTGCTATTCAATCGTCAAGGCTCCGGTGGCAAAGCCATTGCACAAACCGCTTGGATCCGTCTCATTCATGTCTTTGCCCTTCATGGACCTCTGTTGTACAAGGAAAAGAACATCACCTATCTGCGTCGGCCAGTACTCAGTGTCTTGTCGGTTGGTAGCTCCTACAAAAAGGCTTATGAAGCAGCACTCAACACCACCAATGCTCTGCTGTTCGCACTCATGACGGCCTGTCCGACAATTGACAAATTGACAGTCTGGGAGAGCCTCGTGATGCCGATAGCCGACAGTTTGCTCATGACGGACTGCCAGGTGAATGGTGGCGAGCATGAAACTTTTTGTGCGCTCTTGACTGACTTACTGACTCCAGCCAGTCCCAGCGAGCCTCGCCAGTTATCTCAGCTACTGACTGCCACTTCCTTCCCAACGCACAGCTTGACTGGCTTCTTCACACCGAAATGGGTTCGCAGCAACATCATCACCGTTGCAGCGCTAGCACGACGTTGTTCGCTTCTGCACATTTCCGATGCACGCAAGATTGCTCTCTTTAAGGCTTTGGCTTCGAGCATCAAAGAGGCCACCGCAAAGGAAGTTCAGGTCAGGGAAGAGACCTTGTTCGCCATGGCAGAGTTGTGCCGTTTAGCGCACACCCAAGCTGCCACCTCGGTCAAATCATGCGGAGGTTCTGTATGGCGAAACTCTGGGCTCTACGCATCCTTGCTCCTCATCGCTACAAAGTTAGCTGGTCCAAGGGTTTTTCTTGAAAAGGCCTTTATATCTCCAGCAACAGATCAAGTCACTGTCGATTCCTCAGTTCAGGAACCCGAAGTTCTGCTCGTGCAAGTGTACAGAAAGTACACCGCTATCACGGACCAGGAGAGAATCAATCGCAACGACTACTTTGCAGGATTGCACAAATTTCTGAATGTGGCCGTGCTTGAAGAGAAGCCTTTGAAGCGCGGATTGAATGCCCTCATTGCGTGTAGTGCCTCGCTGTCATCGTATGATGGATGCAAATCTCGTGCATGGTGTGCCATCGCCCAGACCTTCCGTAAAAGGCTTGACGCTGCTTGGAAAGAATCGAAAGCGGTCAACACATGTGCGACGCCCTCCCCATCAAGTCGTCCTTGCGGTGTCTTTGATGCTGATGTGGCTGCTTGTTGTCGAAAGATGATCGAGACTGCCCCGATTTCCGATAAAATTCGTTTCGCAAGAGATGAGACCTATGAAGAATGGTCGCAGCTTTGGGAGCTGTGCTGCATGGTGAGCCACGACGAAGGGAGATACGATCTGGCCATCACTCATCTGCTGCAACCTGTGGTTGCTGGGCATGCAATTACAGTGGCACCAGCACAGTACGTTAGGGATCCTGGAGTCCTGCAGAATCTAATCAAATCACTCAGCTCATACTGGGATATTCAACTACCATGTCAGCCGAATGTTCGCTCCGGCACTGAAGTGCGACAGATGCAAGAAGTTTTGCTCAAGCTGTCAATGCATGCTTTGATAGTCAAGGAGGCCGGGCATGAGGAAAGGAGTTCTAGGGTTGATGGCTGGGAGCATCGCGCGCGAGAGACTTTCAAAAGTGATGTGATTGGGTTTCTCAAAGTTTGCGACATCACAAAAGTTGCTGACCACGTTGCCTGGCTCGCCAACATGCGACCAAGTACCTCGTGCCAAGATGTCGTCTCAGTACATGACGTTCTCACCCATCATCTCGGTGTGGCTGATCTGCAAGCTGAGGATGCACATGAGCGCTTCCTTCCTGTATTTTTGGCCTATACTCAGTTCCCAAAGACTTACGAAAGTCTTCGGTTGGCTGCTCGGGAGCTTTGGAAGACACACTTTGCGTCCAGGCTACAAGACACATCCTGGCTGCGCGAGCAAAGCGAGGAGGTACGCCAGCAGATGCAGTTCTACGAACCTCACTTCGTCGAGTCGGAAGAAGCAGTACCGTCTCCTGCTGAACTCAATAATGATGTTGTGCCGCTTCAGGTCGAAGTCGATAGGCAGTCGACCCCGGCAGATGTGGTCATGGAGGAGGCTACCGTCGCGGAAGAGCCTACGGTTTCGATGTTGCCATCTGAAAAGGTCCCAGAAAAGACATCGCCTACCAGGGTTGCCTCACTCCGGATAGGTGGATCGCCCGCGGCATCCATCTCATCGCCAGGACGCCAGAGAGTGATGGTCATTCCAGGCTGGAGGGAGCGAACACCTGCGGCGATCCAGAGTTTTGATCGCATGAGTCAATCCCTTTCTCAGGGTCCTGCAAGCCAGGAATCCGAGAGATCAAGTCTTTCCCACGGCGAATCACCTAGTCGACGAAAGCCGAGACTCATGCGACGGCTGACTGTGGATCTGATGGATCAAGATGTTGCACCCGAAGACGATATTGGTGCCGTTTATGATGACGCGAAGTCTCCAAAGTTGAAGCGTACTGGGAAGCGTTCCAGAGGGGCCTCGCAGACTCCTCAACGGAAGCGAGCGCGTCGTGCTGATACGGATGTCCAGCAGACACTCGAGACTGGTACAACTAAAAGAACAGAGCCACCAACGCCTGAGTCTCCCGCTGACAAGTCGTTCGCAATACAGAAACGTACAGACACAAGTCTTCAAGATCGTCTCGATAGCGATCCCGTCTCGGAGTCTTCGCCAAGTGTCTACAGTCGCATTCGACGCCCATCTGTTGACCCAACGACGAGTACGCGAGGCAGCGCGAGCCCAGCATTGAGAATGGCAGAGTTGCGAAAGGAGGCCAAATCCCTTAGTCCTGAACCGATGGATGAACTTGTTATTCTTTCTGACGTGGGCTCGCACAAGGGTTCTCCAGCTCCGATGCAGGCACAAGAGACACTCGCGGAAGCCTCCGCTGAGACTATCAATGAGGCCACGGATCGCGCACCCTTGATGGAACAGCAAGAGTTGGACGATGAAGACTTGTTCGTCAAGCAACTCCAGCACTACCGTACATCTTTGGAGGTGCGCGATCCGACAAGCACAGCAGACGACGCACATCGCGCAAAACTTGGTCTCATTATGAGAGAAATCAATCGTTTACACACTGTCGTGACCGACGCATTTTTGGCTTGATTACATCTGTATTCTGTAGAACATCTCACATATCGACAAGCTATTTGTTGTGACCTCCCGGAGGGATTCATGATCTCAAAGCAGTTTCTGGAGAGTCTTGTTGGTGGAAGACCAGTATCGCAGTCTTTTCCCGAAGATGTAGAACGGGATCGTCAATAATGAGACTGCAAGGTTGGCCATGCCGAGCCCAAAGAAAACCTTCTCAACGCCGAAATGATGAATGAAGCCATTGATCTTGCTGGCCGCAACAAAATTGAAGATGCTGCGCAAGACCACAATAGATACGATTGCTTCTTGCACGGTCGCAATGGGCATGGTGTCCATTAAATAAGTCATGCTCGCCAGGGATCCAAAGGCGATGCTAATACCGACGCTTGCGTAGCTGGCCAATACCAACGCAAGGGAGGATCCGTGTGATACAAAGTATCCGAATCCAATGAAGCCTGCGGTGGAAAAGATGGTCTGAGGAACCATGAGCCAAAGCCGAAATTCTGGCTCATACATCCCATCATTTCGACGTGAAAGCCGTGCAACAAGCATGTCAGAAGCATAACCTCCAATGAGGTAACCTAGCAGATTTGTCACCACACCAGGCAGGGCAGTCAAACCGATCTGAGTAGGCGTTAGGCTGTACGGAGCCTTTGTAAATAAGGCGAGTTTGGCATACCCAAAACAGTGCAAATAAACTGTGCCAAGACCGTGGACGAAGGTTCCAAAGATGACAGCGGGAAAAACCATAAGAGGCACTACAGGCCGAACGACAAGCTTCCAGAATGGTGTCGGGCTGAGTGAGCGGCGACTCAAGACTGAGAGACATTGTCGATACGATTTGCGCTCAATCGTCGGGTCGATGGACACCTCTGACGCACTGATGACTCTCTTGGTATGGGCCATGTCTGTAAGGGGCAACGATTCATTGCCACCGATGCTGTCTCCTCGAGAGAAGCCTGTTTCCAGCAGAAGAAAGAATACGGGCAATACCAATGCCAACAGTAGAAAGCCAGAGAGGGAGAATAGATCTCGCCAACCAAAGTGCTGAACCACAAAGCCTCCGGCGATCTGACTTATCAGGTAGCCAATTCCGTGTACGGCTCCAATGATTGCAAGGTAGCGACCACGCGTGTGCACGAAAAAGAGGTCCACAACCACACTGGACGCCATGATTTCGATACCCGATGCCGCAAGTCCCTGAAGGGCGCGCGTTGCAGCGAGCATAGGTAAAGTCCTGGCGCGATAGCACCAAAAAGTCATGCCAATAAGGAGCAGAAGGGAGAAGAAAAACACTGGGCGCTTGCCGTATGCGGTTCCGAGCGCCCCGGTAAGAAGTGCGCCCAGGCCAACGGTCATACCAAAAGTGCCTGAGAGTGCCTGCACGACAGGATCTAGCGGTTTGTGCAGCTCACTCGACACCTGCAAATAGCTAGTACCGACCATGGGACCAAAAATAGAGACCACAAAACTCAGGACGGCTACTGTCCATAAAATACTTTGCTTCTCTCCCCAGCTGAGCCTGAGTGGATCATTGGGATCGCTGCTGGGTGTCGGGACCAAGACCAGCTCCTTGTCTGATTTGACTTTAAGACATATGCGCTGTGTGCCAAGTACTTCAACGTTCAATGGGGCATTTCGTACAGCTGCAATACCGAGCGCCATGTCGGTCAATCTTGATGGCAGATTGTGACCTTATGGAACTTCAAATACGCCAAACATCCACTCTTGAGACGCCGCACGTTCAGTCCTAGACAAACAGCTACGCCATACGTGCTTACATCAACCCCGAAAGCCGACCTCGAGTGTTTTGAGCACAGTGGCTCATGGGCGAAAATGGGAGACGCGCTTACAGTTGCAGCCGAAACCAAAATATTATGCTTCAGTCAACAGCAATCCAGCCAAGTCTGCTTGGCGGCCCTTTGGCAATTTGCCGATAGAAGAAAGCGGGCATTATAAAGACTTCTTGAGTTTCAAGCCGCTGCGTTTAGTTTGCGCAAACACAGTACTGAAGCAGACTATGTACTTCATAATTAGTAGCAGTCGGTCGTAGTCGTGAAATGCAAGTCGCGTGCAGTAATTGATGTCATGCGCGCTACACGCAGAGCAGCTAAACCCAATATCCTCAGGACGTGCCATCGACCTCAGACGTCCAAGTATGACCGTCGCAGAGAAGCTCAGACCAGCAGAAGAGGCTTTTTTTGAGTCGGGGTCTGTGCAATGTACAGTTGACAGAGTTCCTGCAACTGCCAGAGTATGCTTGATCCGCCATGGCAGCGAAGGCATGATGCTATTGGTAGCCACAGCAGACGGTCAAGTTCTGCTCGCGTCGCCAATATACAAAGAAACATCTTCACAGGTTTCAGAAGAGGGCAAGGGCTTCGTGGTATCCGTAATCTTGGCTGATATGCGTTGCACAATTGCATTCAGTGATGTTGACAGACTGCAGGCGTACCTGCTGCCCTTCAAGCAGCTGATTGCCTCGGCAGTCGAGAATAACTATCGCTCTCGGGGTAGAACTCACCGATGGGTCTCCTTCTACCGACCGCTGGACTCATCTATTGGCAAATGCGAAGGTAAATCGGCACATGCCAGACCGCGGTCAACCACAGTGACTTCAGAGTCATCGCTTGGGTCGTCTGCATCTATCGAGGCCATACTCAGTAACCCGTTCTTCACCAAGCTTGAACACGGATCTGCTTCGAGCAGTCCATCTTCTGTGAGCAGCGAGAGCCGTGTGCAACGTATCAAGGATCGCTACCTTGCTGACAATCTGACTAGACGGAGAAGCGAGTTTGTTGAGCCTCAATCTATGTATGTTCGTTGCACTACTTGGAACATGGCTGGAACAGAGCTGGTGGAGTCCTTAAATCCTATGCTCAAGGATGATTTGTCCGAAGAACCGAAGCTGTATGCGTTCGCTTTCCAGGAGATGGATCTGTCACGACAAGCATATCTGTCCGCATCACCGGCTAAAGCAGATAAATATCGGGGACATATCGAGGAGTCCCTTGGCGAGTACTACGAGCTGGTGTGCTCACACCAATTAGTTGGCATTCTCCTCTGCGTATATGCGCACAAGTCCATCACACCAGCCATTAGCGATGTCGAAAAGTCTGCTGTTCCAACGGGCTTTGCCAATTTACTAGGCAACAAAGGCGCCGTTGGAATTCGTCTCAAGGTCTTCAACACATGTTTCGCATTCATCAATTGTCATCTTGCCGCTGGTCAGGCTTCGCCAGAGAAGCGAAATGATGACTTGGTTGACATTGGTAAGAGAATATTCAATGAGAGCGGAATCTGGGAAAATTCCCTTGATCGGGTCGACACTCTTTTCTACATGGGTGATCTCAACTACCGTGTCGAGCTCAGTCACGAAGAAGCACACATCTCACTGGATCAAAAGAATATGAAGGAGCTTTTAGCTTACGATCAACTTCGTCACGAGCGGCGGCGAGAGCATGCTCTGAGCGACTTTGAGGAGGCAGATATAACGTTCATGCCGACCTACAAGTTTGATATCGGCACAGACAACTATGACTCGTCAGAGAAGCAGCGTGTGCCGTCATGGACAGATCGCGTTCTTGTTCGTTCAAAATTGCCCATGCAAATTTTGCCTGAGCACTACAAGTCTTGGCCACAGTACATGCAATCAGATCACAAGCCCGTTTCTGCTGTTGTCAAGGCTACCTTCGAGACAGTTTTGACCGATAAATTAGACGTGGTGCGACAGGAGATTGTGCGTGAGCTTGACAGGCATGAGAATGAGGCCATCCCCGCACTGTCTGTTCTGTGTGACGAGGTTGACTTTGGGTGCGTCAGGTACAGGCAGCCAGTCACACGAACTGTGCGAGTCCGCAACGACGGTCGTGTCGACAGTAAGTTCAGGTACGTCCGACGCGATGCTGCAGATGACTCCCCTTGCAAGCGATGGTGTTGGTCACTACCCATCGGGGGTCTTCTTTCACCAGGCGAGGAGATGACGCTTCAGTTGACTGTGTGCCCTGATGCAACCGATGCACAAGCGCTCAACAGTGGAAAGGATACTTTGTCAGATATTCTCGTGATTGCCGTCGAGGGCGGCAGGGATGCCTATCTATCTATCAAAGGACAATGGCAACGCAGTAGCTGCGGACAAACACTCGTGGCATTATCTCGTCGAACCATCATCAAGGATGGTGAAGATGAAGATGAGTCTTCCATTCCAAGGGAAATCTACATGCTATGCGATCTCATCACTGAATTGTGCGGATCTGATAATGTCGGTGTCGCTACGCTATTTGACTACGAGCCCGCGGCCGAAGAAGTCGATGAATTTCAGAACAAGCTTGAGCAGAGTGCTCCTTCCAGTACGGCCCTCGCAAGCAAGTGCCATCCAGCAATAGCATTGGCCTTGCTACTCGAAATTCTCGATACACTGGCTGAACCACTTGTTCCTTGCGATATGTACAAAGACGCTCTGGCTAGCAGCGCAAACCCGCAGCAGGCCCTCGATTTCCTCGATACGTTGCCAAGTCTGCAAGCTAATGTGCTGATTTACTTGATTGCCTTCATGAGATCATTGCTTGAACTGCGACAAGGCAAGCCTGCGCCTGCGCCTGCCAAGACTGCAACAGCATTAGAAAAGGGCAAAGAACGTCGGGCCAGCGCCGGTGAGCTTGCTGGAGCGATCATGGGCCCATCCGCAACCATGGCTCGAGACTCATTCGTAGACCGGCTGTTTGGTATATTCGGCCGGGTCCTGCTGCAGCCAGAGAACTTGGCAGCAAGATGCGAAGATGCTGATGAAGCATTAGAAGGAAGACGGGATGAGGCGACAAAGAAGCGGAACTTATTACGCCATTGGGTACTAGCTACGTTGAACCAAGCTTAGACACAATGGATATCTATTCTGTCTGTATTAGCGTTGGTAATGCGCATAATGATCGAAGACGCGGTTTGACATCAGGAAAAAATTAGAGTGTTTTGTTAAATCGTCATGAAGCTCCGGTAATTTATCTCATCATCTGCCTGCCGGCCCATCGATTGGGAGCTGCTTGCCTTTTGTCAAGAAGCCTGATGTCAAAGTTGCAATCCATTGAATGAATCTGATGGTCAGCATAAATCTCGAAACTGGGTCTCGCTGGCTTCATGTCAGTAATCTTTGATGGAATATTTATCGTTCATGAATTGTCAAGTTGAACTATGCATTGAATTGTGGATTCATCATTCGGAAGCAGCGAGACTCGGGATAGGTTCTTACCTGTATTTCGTGGGCAATGATGACCAAACGTCGACAAAAGATGCATCTTAACCATAGAGACGATTGAGCGTCTTGACGTCTGGAATGACGCCATGTTGCTGCAATGCCGTGACTGTTGCCATATCGCGATGCTTGACGGCCCAGCTCATGAGCTCCTGACCGAGACTACTGCTGAAACTTGCATGTCGGACCAGGAAATCGAAACTTCGTTCTCGAGCAAAGAGTCGCTTGCGTGCCGACGCTTTGCAAGCGGTCAGAAGCACATCGTGATCGAATGCCGTTATTTGGAATTGCGCCCAGAAGGGGCCTTCGGTTGTTGAGCCATCATGGCCAGCCCAAATCACAAGGGCCTTGTTCAGTGATGAGGAACGAATGCGCACACCCTGAATGAAGAGCTCTGTGTACAGAAGGCGTTTCCGAAGGTCGAACGGCGGGACGCACAAGCGCAAGGGGATCGTCAGCTCTTGCCATTGACCATCAGTCATGAGATCGTGGCAAGCAACGATGGTTGTCGATGTGCAAAAACGTCGCCGCAAAGCCTTTTCAAGGGCAAATGGGAAATATGGGTTCAATTGAGCGATAAAGCATTTCTGCAGCCAGAGGGGAGGCAATTCTAGCCGAGCGTTGGGTACAGGAAGTGCATAGAGCAGAGTGGAGAGCAGAGTACACGTCTCCGCTAGTGCAGGATTGGTAGAGTAGCAAAAGATATCCAGCAATATCTCAGCCGGTAGTTTCAGCAATGACAATCGGCTTTGTCGTGAGCTTGAACATCTCCTGATCTTCTTGACAGCTACCAGACAGTCCTTTTGCTCAGGCTTCCGCTTCTTCGACATGCACCCATGGGTTGGGCGAGGTGCACCAGGTGAAAGGAAGGAGGAAAAGTGTTCTGAGGTCGAGCAGGGAAATCGCACGCGCAGACCAACCAACACCTGCGATCCATCCCAGCTGCCGCGTCCCTCGCCATGCGACGTGCTAGGCTCTGTTCAATCGTATCAACTCGCCCATTGAGCCATAGAGCAATGAGTGCTATTCCCAAGACACAGTCGACGAGTCAGCCTGACAGGAGCACCCCAACTGAGACAAAACCCCGTCACGATGCAGACACGTTTGGTGAGACGCCCAGTGGCAAAGAGACTCATAGCGCGCAAGGCAAGACGAATGGAAGCTTGCCAAGTAAAGCCGCAAATGCAGACACATTTGGCGATGGGCGAAAGAGGGCAGTGGACGAAGATCATTGAATATGTTGATGTCTCGCAGCATCGGACGCTCTGCACAGACAAATGCAAGGGCGCTGAAGGGCATACGATGAGTCTATAATGAGGTTTATTCATTCTGTACATAGCCTGCCTATAACACGACTTACGAGCGAGTGCTTGACCGTGTGCTGCGTCCATGACTTCATTGTGCGAAGCCACCACACCACCACATCGCCGGATCACAAGACCAGAGACGAGCAGGGTGGCATCAGCATGTCGAGCCGCAACAGGAGGATAGCGAAGGAAGTGGAAGACTGTCAGAAGCAAGACTCGTCCAATTTGACCGTGCGCGTGATTGGCGATGACCTGTCGCACCTGAAGGGTACCTTTGAAGGCGTAAGCTATCCACCAAAACACCAGCCTGCCACCGGCGCTGACGTCTTTTAGCCTACGGAAACGCCGTATGAAGGCGGTCTCTTTACTGTGGACATACAGATTCCCTCAGACTATCCATTTCGACCGTAAGCACCAGGTATTTGGAAGCGCTGCAAGCTGACAGATGATGCAGGCCCAAGATGAAGTTTGACACCAAGATCTACCACCCCAATATCAGTTCACAGACAGGCGCCATCTGCTTGGACATCTTGAAAGAACAGTGGTCTCCTGTGCTCACGGTTAAGTCGGCCTTGGTGTCGCTGCAGTCGATGCTGAATGACCCACAGGCGAATGATCCTCAGGATGCAGAGGTCGCGAGTGTCTACATCAAGGACCGACAGCGGTTCAACCAAGTCGCTCGCGATTGGACGCAGAAATATGCCATGCCAGCTGGAGCTGGCTCCTCAAATTTGCCAGAACCCAAGAAGCAAGTTGACCCCTTTGAAGCTGCTGGCTTCGAGAAGGCCTTTGTTGATGACTTCCTTGCCATGGGCTTCCCTCCCGAGAAGTTCATGGCTGCTTGTCGGAAGCTCGGCATCAAGTCTGCTGCCGAAGCAAATAATACGCCTGGTGGTTACAGTCAGTTGCTAGATACGTTGGCGTCAATGCCATAGGAGCACATATGCCTCCATGGATCAGAATCGTGTCACCCTTTATGCTATGCCATGCTATGCCATGCTATTTGTCCTGATTCGTAGTCTTGCTTTCCTTACTTGACAGGGCCTGCCTGTCGAGTAGATGTGGAATGAACAGCGGGAGCAGACAAGAACGCTGCTCGCATCGCTGGCGTCGGCGAGTTGCGCAATTGATCGGAATGAGGACTGCCTTGATTGAGTTCTCCGGGAATTCCTCGACAGCTGATTTCCCAATCCGATTGCGTGTCGTCAGATGTTGTTTCGGATGCCTCCACTGTTGAAGCATCGCTTTCTTCAAATCGTCGGATGCACAGTGCATCTGGCAGTGAGTGTTCATAGACCTTGTCTTCAAGCCGCAATTGGGTATGGTCTGGTAGTTGGAGCCAATTCGGTTCCGACGGATAAAATTGAGTTGACAGCCTCAGGCCCAGTGGAGACTGCTGACAATCAGCTGGCTGATTCGATGATGCTTGGACAGCCAATGGAACAATTGCTTGAGCAGGAGGGACACTCGTCTCTTTCTTTTTCAGCCACACTGGAATATCTTTGACCCGTAGTCGCTCAGGGGATTGGGTAATTTCTTCGTCATGCAAGAATTCCGCAACGCTCTTGCTGTCCAAGATGCTCTTCGATTGTGTACGACTGAGCTGACATTTTGAGACAAGTGTTTGAGTATCTTGACCACTGATCATGGAACCAGTATCGGCACGCTGACAGGACGGACATCTGGGCTGTTCATCCTTGCTAGCTGGTATTTGTGCTTCTGCATCCAGCGATGTGCGTGGAAGGCGCACAATGCTCTTGTACGGAGGGTCCCATGTAAGGATGTGGGCTGCAATTGCCACGAACGTTAGACTTGTCAGAACAATCAAAAGAATCTGCGTGTGATACATGTACTCATTGGCTTTCATAGTCACGAAGAAGAAGACCAATGTACCCGAAATAGTGCAAAGAAGCACGCCAATGGCACTGCGAATACCCCATTCTCTGATGCGTTGATGCTTGACCCGAAGAAGAGGCCAGCAGATGCGACATACGGCAAAGACGTGGTAAACGGCGATGATAGCCAAGAGTGGCATGGTGACATCCTTCGGCAAGCCCGAAACGCAGGTGTTGCCTCGCGCCGTGCTGCTGATACGAAACATGGCAAGCGGTCCAATCGGCGTGATCATTATGATGAAGGCACCAGCGACTTTGTATTCCATGCTTTGCGTACGTTTCGTATTCGGAAAGTTGATCTGTCTGGCGCTCTCCACAGTGTTGATCAAGAAGGTGAAAAGAGAAAGGAGAATGAGCGTATTGGAAACAAGCGCATTAATGAGGCACATTGTCGGTCTTTCCTGTGAATCGAGCATAAGAACGTAGCGCACTGCCGTATGAAAGGCAGCGTAGACCAAGAGACAGAATGAGTTGGTGAGAACTCCTGAAAATTAGTTTCGCCTCGGAAAAGGAGGAACGAACCCCAGTGTGTTGATTGCATAGCCAAAAGCTGTTCTTTACTGGTTGGAATCCGAGCATGAAGTATGTCAGTAGCTATACATATAGCGAGAATCAGAGTGATCGTAGTAAAAATTTGTCCAGCAAATTGTTCTAAAGATTCTCCTGAAATCTGGCTATTCGCATCGCTCAGGTACGCAGCTGCTTCTGTCTGACCGTACATTAACATGCTTGCGTAGGCTTCGGACTGATAGGTGTCCCTATCGTTGATGCCTGCAATCCGGATTCGAGTGCGCTCCTTGATGCGAGATCCTGAACCAGAGAACTGCAAGTACTCGACATGATAAATGCAACGCACGGACAATATACTCGAATGGAGTGAGGAGGAAGATCTGTGAGGCGAATGACCTGTGTGTCGGTGGGGAGCAGATCGAACTCTGTCATACTGCGGGATTGCTAGCTGCACAGTGAGTAAAGACTGCATGTGACCGCACGGTCGTGCCGTTGACGGTTCCACATAAGTTGCCTCTTCCTCGAGTTGCATCAACTTGCATGCCCAGGTGAGGTCGCTGAGATCCTCCATGTTGATCTGGCAGGCCAGATCTCGGCTGTGAGCTTTGACCGCTTCGCTTGGTGCCCAGAGTGTCAGCACTGACTCAAAAGCGACTCAGCGCGGCATCGATGGCAAAGCAGCTGCAGCGAAGTTCTCTGGCCCGACCGCAAGATTCTATGACCCGTTTCTCAGATCGCTGAGGCTGAATGCATACGCTCATACGCACCTTTACGCAGCGTAGACGTACTTGAGCAAGGCCACCTGGCAGATTGCCCAAGCTTAAAAGTCCATTAGGCACAAGGAGGGCCCACGAAACCAGTCCAACGAAGGGTAACGCGAGGCCCGAGAGCCTGATCCTTTGACCGCATGCTCGCAGTAGCTGGTCGATCGTTTTCCCATGATGCTGTCTAATCTTCACGAGATAGAATTTTTCTGGCTTCCTCGCGAAGGAGACAGGTCCGTCATCTTCGATGAGCAGCATGCATCTCGAGCAGACAGAAGATTGCCATACTACTGCTTAGATTGGGCCTGTCTAGCATCATAGTACACACTTTTGACATTCTCAACTTCGACTGACATTATTGCCTATCGCTGTCTACTGCCGATTCCTACTTTGCTAAGAGACGTAGGACCTTGGATGGCAGGTGCATCCAAGAATGCCGCACGCATCGCTTGAGACGACAAATCTGGCAACTGAACTGTTTGAGCGTTTCCGAGTGCGACGGAGGATTGCGGCGAAGTGAATTGGCTATCTGTTCCACTGTCCAGCTGAGCTGCAGGATCGCTACCCGTCAGACTGACTGCTGTCTCTACAGCCCCGGCGTTGGATTCGTGAGGACAGGCCGCAAGTCTTGTCTTCAGCAAGTCTGTGGGACAAAGCTCATTGTTGGAGCAGGAACTTGTGTCCTTTGGCCGTGCTAATTGCGTCGACAGTAACGGATAGGGTTGCGTCCTCTGTTTGGTGCCATGCGTCAGACGGCCTGATGACCACTTCATGCCCTCAGACGCTCTTAAGTATGACCAGCTCATCATTTGTAGTGGGACCATAGCCGTGAGACCACTTGAAACCTCTGCTGGAGACTGTTCATCCCCCGGAAAAGCAGGAGCAGGTACAGAGCAGTCCTCATCAAATAGAAATTCTGCCACACTTTTGCTGTCCAGAACACTGAATGTCTTCTTCTTGTACCTGCCTGGAGAGTAAGTTGAATTAAGCGTTTGCACATCTTGGCCGCTGACCAGAATAGCAGAGTCGAATGGAAGACGGCAGTTTGAACAATTGTGACCCTGAACACCAGTAGCCGGAACATGCGCCTCTTCACCCGGTGTCGAGCGCGAGACCTTTGAGAAGTTTTTATATGCAGGGTTCAGGGTCATGATAAATGCTGCAATGGACGCAAGCATCATCGCTGCCAAGAGGAGGCATAGAATCTCGGTGTAGTACATATACGCGGCAGAGATTTCCGACAGGATGAGAAACGTCATAGAGCCAGCAACAGCGCAGAGGAACACGCCAATCATTGTGCGGACGCCCCATGCTCTAATCGTCTCATGCTTGATGCGCAACAAAGGCCAGCAGATGCGAATAGCAGCGTAAACGTTGTGAACAGCAATCGCAATTTGTAATGGTAGCAGAATATCCCTTGGCAGACCTACAGCGCAAGTATTGCCTCGAGGGGTGCTGCTGAAGCGAAACAGAGCAAGGACACCAAGTGGTATATGTAGTACAAGAAAGGCGATGCCCATTTTGTATTCAAGACAATGCATGCGTCTGGTACTTGCGTAGTTGATCTTTCTGACTGTCTCAATGGTGATAAACAAGAAGACGAAGAGCATGATTCCAACGAGCGACGTGCTGAATAAATGATTGCATAAACAGATCGTCCGCTGATTCATTGTCTCCGTTTTCATAGCGGTATGCAGGGCTAAGGCTGATGCAGCGTACAGCCATAGTAAGAGAGAGGTAATAGAAACACCTGTATGTTAGTCTTGGCCGTTGAGCTTGAACACAAACTCCAATCAACTGGTTGCATCGCCCAGGCTTGCTCTTTGCTGACAGGAAGACGGTCTCGTAACATGATTGTGGCAATAAAGATAGCGATAGCAAGGAGCATCGACACCAATACTTGTCCAGCCGGTTGTTCAAGTGCGTATCCAGTAATGCGCGCGTTGTCATTGCCCAGATACGCAGCTGCCTCCGTCTGACCGTATAGGAACATTAGCGCAACACTTGAAAGCGCTTTAAAGTATTGTACTCAGTGCTGATTGTGGGAGGCTCTGAGACTATATGAGCACATTGTATCTGTCTGTGAAGTGGTTGAAAGACGCCCGACTCAACCACATTGTTGAAATACGAAAAGACTGACCGCAAAGCGGTCGGACGTATGATTCCGTCGCGAGAATGACAGAGCACTTGAGCAGGCCGGGTGGTCTCGAGCGACAATGACTGGGCGCTTTGGCCTTTCTGGCGAACGAGACCTGTCTAGTCGAAGAAACTCGTCGAAGATCAAAGTTCCTAATCTTGAGACATCTAGTGGAAGATACAAGTAGCGAGTGCACAATTTAGAAGCATGCCAATAGACCGATCTGGTGACGAGTCTTAGACACAGACGACAGCAAGCTTCTGCGCGCTATGCACGCAGCACGACTTCTGGTCATGGGTGCGGCATCTCCGTACGTACACCTGGAAGTGACCTGCCGGGAAACTTTCAGATGGCCAGCCTTTACCGAAAAAAAGAGACGGACTCCTTGCGAGTACTAGCTCCGTCGATTGGTGCCATATCAGCATGTGGACGCTTAGATCTCAGAACAGCCCGCTTCTAACTGCACTTGACTGTGTTATACTGGAGTCGGTGCCCTCTTTCATGCCAAGCTCTGATTTTCAGTGGAGCCGACGAAGCACAAGCCTCCTTGCAGACAGCAAGTCCCCCGCGGCCCACTCGAGGATCGAGGTCCTCGAATGCTATGCCACCTTAACAGAACCATCGCTATAGAATTCTACGAGACTAGAGTCATCAAATACAGTCCGATAGCAGTCATTGAGCTTCCTGCACATCTACCTAGGCTATTTCTGGCGAATAGTCGTCACAAGACAACGTCATCAAATGCAACAGCGCTTACATAGCAGATGAGAGCAACGGTACACGAAGAGAAGTACGTCCACGTATGACGGGTGCTGATAAGAAAGCCGCACGCGCCGCTGGTGACGGCAAGCCCAGCAATTCGAGGAACTCAAGGCTCCTCTTCTCATGATGTACATTGTGGCTGCCTTCATTTTCAGACAGACTCCGGTCCGATCCCAAGCTGAAGGGAGTTGGTGGCAGCCTGGATAGATCGTTATGCGCCAGCTGAGCATGCATTTCATCATCATCAGAGAATATATCGGTCGGTGCGTCTCTTCGTTGTTCGTTCTGCAGCTCGGCCAGCTCCAAGGACTGATGCAAGGGCTGATGCGACAAGGCAGGATCCCAAGACCGATCAGAAGGATGCAGGTTTGCCGCGTCGATTAGACAAGGTGAGGAACCTCGACGTTTTGTCGGCACAATCGGGATTCTGTCAGGAGTAGCGGCGGAAGACCAGCTCGTTGTCTCCGATGGCGTTGCGCCACCACATTCGATACCTCGTTGGGCATGCCATCTTTTGAAGTGAGATGAAGGGGTGAGTGTCCCGGCGGACATGAACTCCGTTGGAATTTGTTCTGGACTACCTGGCCCCGACCAATGGTCTAGTCTCAGCGACGCTTCGGAGCTAGTCAGATGGCCTGCTTCTGATGGTGACTGATAATCTGAATAGCTCAAGCACTGCTTTTGCTTTGCCATTTGATCGAGTGGTTGCTTCCTCAGTGGCGCGACGTCCTTGTATGCTGGTTTCCAGGTCATGATGAAGGCAGCAACTGACATCAGCATCAGAATCGACAACATGATGCATAGAATGTAGGTGTAGTAAAAGTACTCACCAAAAGCCACCACAAGTGTGAAAGACACACAAGTCACACATATACAGAGTATAACAGCAATGGCTGAATGGATAGCTTGGGCTCTGACACGTCTGTCATCGCTGCACAAAAGAGGCAGACATATGCGGATGGCAGCATAAGCGTTGTGAAGGCCGACGAAGAGCATAACTGGCAAAGTAACGTCACGCGGAACTCCTGCGATGCAACTTCCGCCACGAGGTGTGCTGCTCAAGCGATACAAGCACCAGAGCCCCAGGGGGCTGAGAAAAAGCATACACATGATGCCCGCGCGAAATTCCTTGCAGTTGACGGGCTTGACGCCAGGGTGATTGATCTGCCGCGCATTCTCCAGAGTGATCAAGAGAAAGACGAAGAAAGCGAGGACCAGTAACGTGTCGCAGATCAAAGATTTACTCACGCAAAGAAGTCGCAAATCCTGGATGGGTAGAGCAAGGGCTAGTCGATAGAAGCTTTGAGTTGTTGCGTACATCCACGTAAGGGACGAAAAAGCCAGAACACCTAGACATTAGCTCTCGTACCTTGAACCGCTGCGAACGGACCGCCATCTACTAAAGTCATTGCCAAGCGCTGTTCTTTGCTAGACGGCATTCGTGCGCAGACGATGGTCGACGACAAAGTGATGCAGCATATGAGAAGAGCCAATGACAAGAGCCATCCAGCAGGTCGTTCAAGATGCTGTCCAGTTATCTTTGCATCGACACTCGCCAAGTACAGCGCGGCTCTTGTCCGGCCATGGAGACAAGTCATTGCATCGAGTGGAATGCTGGCACGTACAACGCGTCGACGACCCGGTACTTATTGTTGTAACAGGACGTGACGGCCTCTTGAGGCTATATGAGGGCGGCGCACAGACATGAACTATCGCTGTTGACGATCTGTCCTTTACATTGTGATTCGTGGATGCCGAAGTGCCATGAAATGTACGTGCTTTCCGATCGACTTATTCAGCTCGGCAACTGCAAGTCATCGGCTTCTGATCAGGATGTTTTGTTACTGGTGACACCGATCGAGCCAAATGGCAGCGCTGAAACAAACTTGACCAGTGTGCGCTTTGACCTTTCATATGCGAGCCCGAGCGAGATTGACAGCTGCAGATCAGATGGCCTTTGCTTGTGATGTGACTGCATGGCCCGCCGAGGTTGCCTCACATGAATGTGTCTCGTAGGCTCGTAGTAGCTGTGCTCATAGTGCAGGGCCTGAGCGTCTCGTCTGTAGGGCATTCTTCTTGCGTGTTCGTTGAGACTTAGGTGACATGGATGCCTACAAACAGCCTAGCAAGATCATAAGGGACTGCTACCGTCCTTGGAGCGCCAGTAAATGTACGTAGCGCTGTGGATGCATCGACCTCGAAACAGTCTCAGGTTGTCAAGGTTTCCACCCAGTCAAAATCACACACCGCCACCGAGCAGTATTGTCTGACGGTCTGAGCGACATGAATCGACCAGGAAGTTGCCTAAATTCTGCTTCTTGAGCGACAGTCATACTCTTTGACCGCTTCTGATGTTCTATTTTGAGCGATTTTATGGTATCCATGTATGTAATCTCTACTAACAAATGCAATCTAAGGCACATCCATAAATGCCTCAGACGTTCGGCTTCTGACCGATGTAGGCCTTCGGACAGCAAGCGCATCCAGAAATGCTGCACGTACCGCTGGAGACGGCTCACCTTGAAATGGGAGAAGGCGAGCACCACTGTGAGCAAGGGGTTGCTGCAAAGTACATCCGCTGGCCCCCTGAATAGAATTATTCAAATGTACGCCAGTGCCCTGACGCGTCGGCAGCGAGTCTCTGTTTGTAGAGTCTAACGCAGTCATACAAGATACATCGGAGGACCCAATAGTGCTTCCCGGGAGCTCAATTCCGAGTTCCTTTGTTTCGTAGTCGAAAGTGGAGGTCTTTGGCCGTACGAATCGTGTCGCCGTTGATAAATGAGACTGTGCTGGAGCTTTGAGCCGAGGGCTCAAACCTCCTGACGACACTTGCTCACTCTCAGACGCTCTAAGACACGACCAATTGACCATATGCAGCGGAATCATGTCATGAGAGCCTTCTGACGTCCCATCAACAGACAAAATGGTCTTTGGAAAGGCAGGAGCAGCCAGGGAATGGTCTTCATCAAACAGGAACTCCGCCACGCTTTTGCTGTCAAGAATACTGAATGCCTTCTGCTTATGCCCGCTTGGTGAGTAATATGAACTCAACATTCGCGAGGCAGGGCTGTTGACCGGAGTGCCATTATCAAATGGGCGCTGTCGGCCTAAGCAGTTATGACACAGACTTTCGTCAGCCGGGATATGCGCCTCTGTATCCGGTGTCGAGGGTGGAGTAGTATGGAGCCTCTTGTATGGCGGGTTCAAGGTCATGATGAATGCTGTGAGAGAGGCAAACGCCATGGCTGTCAGTAGAAGACACAAGACCGCTGTGTAGTAGATATACGCGGCGGAAGTCATAAGCAGGACAATAGATGCCAGAGATGCGCAATTGGCGCAGAGAAGCACGCCGATCATTGTGCGAATGGTCCATGCTCTCATGCGCTCATGCTTGGTCCGTGATAGAGGCCAACAAATGCGCAAAGCGGCGTAGACGTTAAGAAAAAGGTTTGCTACCAGCAACGGTATGAGAACATCTCTGGGCAGAAATACGACGCATGTGTTGCCCCAAGGCAATGTGCTGAAGCGATAAACAGAAAGCGGTCCGAGGGGTGTAAGTAGTGCCATGAACACAATACCAACCTTGTACTCGGAGCACTGCATACGCTGTACACCTGCGTAGTTGATTCGTTTGACATTCTCAATAGTGCTGAACGTGACTAGAAGTAGCAGAAGCACGACTAGTAATGTACTGATCAAGTGAGATGAAAGGCAGACAGCCCACTTGTTTGTCGTACACCAATTGAGAGCGGAATTCAACGACAAGAATGCCGCAGCATTCAGGCCAAGTATAAGGGAGGTAGCCAGGACACCTACATATTAGTCTCGGTCATCGAATCTGGACACAAACTCCAGTCTATTGGCTGCATAGCCCACGACTGCTCTTTGCTGATAGGCATCCGTTCTCGCAACATAACCGTCGCAAGACAGACGCAAAACATCATGAACAACGTTGCAAACACCTTTCCGGCAGTCTTTTCGAAGACATATCCAGTAATGCGCGCGTCACTATTCCGCAGATACGCAGCTGCCTCCGTCCCACCGTAGAGGAGCATCAACGAAAGACTCGAGCGTGCTGCTGTGACCTTGAACTTGAGTAAAGGTCGTTGAGGGACAACAGATCATATCAGCACATCGTAGATATATGTGTGATAGGGTTAACCAAGTTCAAGACATTGATTATGGCGAAATTGAACAGCACGCTTGGACTCTCGATTACCTCCGGCACAGCTTATAGAGCATTTGAAGAAGTTGGGTGACTGGATCGAGTTCATGCAAGCGATGATGCACAATGCGCTTTGACCGCTGCAGATTAAGACCAAATCCAGGACCTCAGCTTCAGTCTCTGTGTCTCACATTGCATCTGTTGTGTCAACATCTATTGAAGGATTCGAGAGCCTTGAAGCCATCGAGGCAAGGCATAGTCTGTCTGGCAGACTAGGCGCGCAGCGACTAGGGCATATCATATACGCCTAACAATGGCAGCTCCCTTCGCGTCTCGTCCAGTTGTCAAACTTCCATGATCAGATGGCGCACCACCACAATCTTTGCGTCGATGCCACGGTGGCGTGTGGTAGTCTCGTGCTGGGAGTGGCTCCCGCACTGTTCGCGGCCGAGCGTACAGATTGTCCGCGGTCCTTTGCTCCAAAGAGGCGATTTCTCCATTAGTGTGTCACAGGCTGACAGCCTCACGACAGACCAGCAACGCTCTACTGTACTCCAGTATTGGTTCAGATGAAGACCAGATCTATCTATTCATGATGCAATCAGATAGGAACAATGGCAATGGCTTTAAGTCTTAACAAAATTGCAAATAAAACGACGCACGAGCCTCATGGCGCCTAAAGCTGTTAATTCGTGGCAACTAGGTACCTTGAAGCTGCCGTCATTGTCCAATTTCAGCAGTCCGTCGAAAGATCTGGTCATGCGTACGTCTCACAGCTATGTGCATCGACATCCTGTGCTTACACTGAAATGAACACGCTCTCCAAGTTCGATATGCCTTAGGCCAAAGGCGATGCGCGCAGAGCAGTACGTCCACGGACTGCAGGTGCTCACAAGAACGCAGCGCGCTTTGCTGGAGATGGCGAGCCTTGCATCTGAAGGAATTCAATGCTTCTTTCCTGGAATTGAGCCTTGTAGCTGCCTGTTTGCTCGTCAAAGGCTCGGTCTGATTCCAAGCCGACGACGGTTGGCGGCCAATTGCTCCGCAGGTCGTTCTGCTCCTGAGCATGTGACTCGTCGACCTCAAGAGATGCAACAGTCGATGCAACTCGTCGTCGTTCGTCTTCTAGATCGTCGACCCTGTTAGCTAAAGACCGACGCCGCGACGAGCTCTTCCAATACAAGAGAGATGGCTGAAGTGGTTCGACTTCCGGAAGACTAGACGAGGAATTGCGACGCATGCAAGAAGGTGTCGAACCCAATTTGGGAGCCGCAGCAGACGACCAGCTTATTGTCGGTGAGGGTGGTAGAGTGTCGTATTCAGTATCTTGTTTGACCACCCAACGCCTGAAATGGGAGGAAGCTGAAGGACTGATGTCAACATTGAATTCCGATGTGACATTACCATTGCCATGCAACTCGTCAAGCATTGCAATGGGCTTATCTTGGCTCATACAACAAAGTGAATCGCATTCCGGCGGACTGCCAGTGCTAGTCAAGGTCACTGACTCCCATGGTAAGAGGAACTCTGAGATGCTCTTCAACGTCGCCGCGGATTCTCTGGTGCTGACTTTATAGGCCGGCCGCCAGGTCATGATATAAGCAGCACTAGACATCAACGTCAATCCCGATTGCATGAGGCATAGAATGTGGGTGTAGTAAAAGTACTCGTCGCAGACCATAATAAGAGTGAAAACAACACTACAGCCACAGATGCAGAGTACCACAGCAATGGCCGAGCTAATAGCCCATGCTCTGAGGCGTCGATTTTCGATGGTCAGAAGAGGCAGACAGATGCGAATAGCAGCATAGGCGTTGTGAAAGGCGATTGCTACCATCAACGGCATCGTAATGTCTCGTGGCATCCCGATTACACAAGTGATGCCCCGCGGTGTACTGCTCACACGATAAAAGCACATTGGCACAAGGGGGAACAGAAGGAGCATGGCCGCGAGGCCACACCGATACTCCCCACACTTCAATCGTTTGACGCCAGGGTAGTTGATTTGCCGAGCAGTCTCCAGAGTGACGAACAGAAAGACATAGAAGGACATAACCATGATCGAGTTGGACATGAAGGCCTTGATCAAGCAAAGAACTCGCAGATCCAACATCGGTAGAGCGAAGAGAAGACGGTAGAAGCTTTGATATGCTGCGTAAGTCCATGTGAGTGATGAGGACGCCAAGACCGCTAGACATTAGCTCTTGTGTGACCTGCGTCAATACGTACCCACATCTACCGGTGTCATAGCAAAGCGCTGTTCTTTGCTGGAAGGGATCCGCTCGCAAATGATGGCCGAGGACAATGTGATGCTGCATATGAGGAGGGCCAATGACAAGAGCCATCCAGCAGGTTGTTCGAGTCGCTGTCCAGTTATTTCGGCATCCACGCTGCTCAAATACGCCGCAGCTCGGGTTTGGCCGAAAGTATACAACATCGCTCGCAGGTTGCCACTCGTATTGTATCTGGAACTCCAACCCTGTAAAAGTGCAATTGGGCGAAGTTATATGTGTGAGCACCATGCACAGACGCACTTTTCAATTTGAGGTCATGGACTAGCCAGCAATCAGCCGTCCTTGAAAACCCCCTGTCCATGACCAGCTTGATCTCAATCTATTACCGTCAACGGCCGTCAAATCGGCGCGGCCAATAGGTACCGTCGACAGAAACGCACGCGTGCGCTTTGGCCGCCGAACATGCATTGTGAGTCAGGCATGTATTCGTAGCGATAATCAATGACTGATCGCCCTGGAGAAGCTCAGAATCGGAATGAAACACGAAGTGGATCTCTCATCGTGTACATTGGCAAAGAGCTTAGCCTAAATGAGAGTTGCGCGAGGAGCTGTCCGACTCGTTTGCGATTGAGTGTGTACATTCTGCTTGTCCGAGCGCTTTGCGCAGCTGGCTATGAGGTGATCACTCCAAGGACGTCTACCGATCAGCGTAAGAAGCCACGCGTAGCTATTATTTATGTAGTTCAAGTCGAATGCTTGCACGGTCGTAGGCGTGAAGATGTCGATGCTTCCCGAGAAAGACTCGAAAAGGAAGTCAGTCGCGACATCCCATCACACACAGACTCGGTACTCTACTTGATTCCTGCTGCTGTCTTTCCAAGCACAGATTGCTGTCTGACTAAACATTGCGCTCCGTCAGCTCACATTGACTGCATCTTCGCGTCCCTTCGCGGGATGTCGCAAATCGATGTGCGCTCGCTGTTGGAACTGCTCGAATCACCTATACAAGGCTCACGAGAGGCTGCTCTGTCCACAGTGACGAGGCTCAAGGAACTGACACGCGATGCAAATATTGCTCAACCTCTTTACACTCCAGATGGTCTATCATGTCTACTGCGTTATGGCTTCCCTAAGGCGCAAGAGTATGATGCGACCGCTCTGGAAGCACAGCGATGCCTTGCAAACGCTCTACTTCAGTCCAATAACTGCGTTGAGCTCCTCATGAAGGACGAAGTCGGAGGTCTTGCGAGGATGCTTCAAGTGACATTGCAAGTTCAAGCGACAGCCGCGTCTGATTTCTTGCTCGAGCGCATTCTCTTCTTGCTATGTACAAAGTCAGCGAATGGTTTTGTCAGCCAAGCTGGACAGAATAGCATTGACAGTCTCCAAAAGGTCTTGGAAGGTCTCCAGTATCGTCACTTCGAGAAGTACTATCCAGGAGATGCTACACAAGGAGCGGCAACTGTTGAGCTGCTCAAGTTGTTATACTCCCTGACAGTCTTTGCGCCAGATATCGTCAAGCACATGGCAAAACTTACGCGAGTAGTTCTTGCATTGCTCGCTCAAGCCAGTCAAGAAGGTCAGATCGATGTTTTGCAACACGCAATCAGTCTCTTGACAAATCTGGAGATAGCGCCCGAAGAACTCGGATTGTGCTTTCCAATTTTGCCAAATCTTCTACTCTCTCGTCTTGAAGCGACCCTGGAAGCGCTCAAAGATGGTCAGAGTGGAAAACAATCCCTCAATGCCGATGAGAAAGCCGCACCTCTCCTGTCATTGATCTCAAAAATCGCTGCATGCGGTCACCAGGAAACGCGCAACTTGCTACGTGACCGTCTTTTGGTACAAGATGCCGAGAGACATGTGCCACTGGGACGCGGTCAGTCTCTCGCATCGCGTCTTTTGCATACGACAACAACCTCTGGATCTCTGACTGCGCGAGAGTGTATCTCTGCGCTGCTCTATGAACTCTCTGACAGCGACCCACAACAATTTGTGCACAATGTTGGGTACGGCTATGCCTCCGGTTTCTTGACAGCACACGGCCTACCGACGCCTCGACTTGAACAAGGTCAAGAAAACCCCATTACAGGACAGAGAACAGCAGACGAGGAAGCAAACTATGCCTCTTTAAAAGACATGACTGATGAGGAGAAAGAACGAGAGGCTGAGCGGCTTTTCGTTCTCTTTGACCGGCTTAAGAAAACTGGTATCGTTGATGTCAAAAATCCTATCAGAGAAGCAGTTGAATCAGGCAGGTTCGAGGAAATGTAAGTATCGACTTCAAGCTACTACTTTTTGCCTCGTGGCGTAAACTTGAACTTTTTGCGTCGGGCCTCTTCAGCATCATCTTCTTGCTCATCCGGCTCTGCAAAAATTGTCGGCGCATCGCCATAGACGCTCGTAAACATAGGCTTTTCCTTAGCCTTTTGATCGTATTTGAGCAATGCCTCTCTGGGATCTTCCTCCAGATACTGTCTTGCACTATCAATCACTTTCCTCTCCAGCTTACGTTCTTCGGAGGGCAAATCAGGGCGGTGAGATCTTTTCGGATCCTTGCGAGCTTCAGTCTGCATGCGTTTGAGCATCGCCGAGCTATCGCCGCCCAACACGGAATCCACACCAGCCTTTTCAGCATCTGCATCGTAGGCAATGGTTTCAACCGCCATTGTTTCTGCAAGATCGTCGACATGCCTATGCTTGGGCGCCTTTGCAAGAACCAGCTTGGCTCCATGAGAGGATCGATCGGGATCAAACAGCACCGAAACTGTACCATCGGCATGGGCTGCCAGAATCTGGTCCAACCTGGCGTGATAGTCAATGCGAATACAAGGAGAAGAAAAGGCTATCCGCTGTAGAAGCTCCAAAGTTTTGCTGCTGAAGACAGCAATGTGTGCCGAGCTACCCTGCGATGTTGGAGTGAAGATTTGCTGGTTATTTGGCGAAAAGAGGACATTTGTCTCTTCGTAGTCGCGATTAGGCAGAGGCTGATTGGTTGTGTGAATAGGTGATTTGAACATGCGCTGGTCCCAGAGCTTCACGACCGAGGCCCCTCTTGATGCAAACGAATGCCCATCTTGTGAGAAGGCGAGGCCAGTCACCGCATCACCAGCGCCATGCGCTTCGAGCACTATACCTCCCATAGGACGGTGCGTTGGTCCATCTGTCGACCATAAGCTAAGCGTGCCATCTGCATAGGCGCCACCGATTATCTTGCCGTCTGTGCTGTACGCCATTGCACTGCACTTGATTTTGCCTTGACCTGCTGTACGCGCCTTCTGCACAAGAACCTGCTTGCACCGCTTGAAATTGTTGACGTCCCATAATCGAATAGTCGAGTCAGCAGAGCTGGAAGCGCATTGCTCAGCCAGCTTCGGGTGCCAAGCGCCTCCGGTACATTCGGAAACATGACCAGCCGTTCCTTTCAGATCCCGCAAATACGGGTCTCCTCGAACCATCTGCCCAACGTCGTCTCCATCGCGTGTGAGAATGGTGGGTTGCCAAGTCGCCGCGACAACCAAGATCAAACGACCAGTTGCATTGAATGAACAAGCACGAATCTGATGACCCTCTTGCGTTTGAGTGGTCTTGAAGGGACGTCGTTCTGCTGACATACCGCCAAAGTCCCAAAGACAAAGCTGTCCATCGCGAGAGCCTGTGACAACGCGCGCACCAGAAGGATCCAATGCCAGTCCAGAGACTGGACGACTATGCCCACTAAGCTTGATTTCATGCGAGCAAGGTAGCAATTTAAGATCGCCTTCGTCATCTTCGTCGCTACTGACCTCGAGCGAATCGTCCGAGGCATGACTTGGCGCCTTGCGCGGAGCTAGTTCAATTGGGAGAGTGCGTCGACTTCGTTCATATGCTGCATTGATGTCTGTCTGAGCTGACCGCTGCCCAAATTGGGTTGTGCCAAGGAAGGCCTCTAATTCTGCATCTTCATCTGCACTCATCTCGCCTTTCCTCGTCCTACTGGCGACATATGGGTGCGAATTGTGTAGCTTGTTGCCGAAAAGCGAAAGTTGTCTTCATTCATTGCGCTCGCTCGCTTCGGCTCCACAAACTCGCGGGCACAAAAAGCAAGAGCAGAAGCAGGTTCAGTTCAGGCCGAGGGAGGAGCCAGACGTGATTTTTTGTTTGCAGAGTAGCTCAGTAGTAGTCTAGGGCTACTTCCACGACCATGATTCAGAGAACGAACTTCAAATATGTACGCCTGAGGTGCTATCTATGCAAGGGATGATCGGCTGAGCAAGCGGAAGCCCCTGAACGGCATGAAAGCCGATGACGTTTAACGGATGGTCGACTCGGGCAATCGACAAGTGGCCTGATACTCGGTCAGGACTCAAGGCCCAAGGGCCAAGCGCTCAATGCGCCTTAATATCTCTAAAGCGTACAATTCTCATTTCCCTGCCCCTGAAATTTTGTACCGCTCAAACTGAATATTGTCAATGAATCTGCAGCCTTGATCGGTGGCCATGGACTGGAACGCATTCTTGTCGCAACCCAACCCAACAGCCTGATCTTGAAGAAATCTTAGCTCATTACACGCTGAAAGTCCATCTTGATAAAGAAGTCAATCCCACGCCGATTGTCATGTCACTTGCGCTGTCAATACCCCTTGGCGATATCAGAAGAAGGGTTCACCTGATTAGCCCCTGAACCTTGGAGACAGCCAGGGAGCCAGCTCATATAACACGGCCATGCCCCAAATCCTTTCATCACATGAAAATGCATTGTGGGTCTTTACTCAACGTAAAAGCAAGCTAATCGTGCCTTAGCCTCCCTGCTGCGCAAATGCCTTCTAGTCACCCTCAGTCTCCTCGTTCAGGTCGGGTCCATTGATTTTCTCCAGCCCAAATGCAGGCAGTGCCATTGCATATTCACAGTCTACCGAATGCCGAAAACTACAAAAGACGACACGATTTGCAAAATCGCTACAACGGCAATGCAAAACAATGTGAGGGCAGATGGTATCTGGTGCGACACTCAGTCTGTCAAGACTAACGTCGTTCAAGACACCACGACCGCGAGGTTCACTGCCTGGCGTGTCGATATTCAGAAGGACCAGGCTGCTTTTTCGGGACGTTCAGCAAATGCAGAGCCCGACTGCTTCAAACCAGATGCGATTTGCGAATATGCAGAGTGGGACGTTGATTGTAGCGACTGTGGAAAGGAAGTGCGCTGCGAAAAGTAGAATCTGAGAATCACGTTTGCCACCTATGATCATCAACCCTGATCGTAATTGCTGCGTCTCATGCTTCTGTACTGCAATTGCTGGATGTGAGCGACACTACCGCACTCAGTGTGATGCTAGGCTACAGCTTTTTGTAGGTCTCAACAAGTATTTTTTGCCTGATCGAATTCTGACTGACGCCATGCATGCGGACTGCGCTGGTCCGAAAGAAGCTCGTGATTGAACCATTAGGGCGAGAAGTCATATCACTCAACGGCCATGACACCACGCTTGTGCCGTTGAAAGGGCTTGAGGCGCCATTCGACGTCCGCATCAGTCTGCTCAATCGTGCCCAATTTGATTTCATAGAGCTTCATGTCAAAGCGTGGGCCGACTTCTGCCAGCTCGACTTCCTTGCCTGAAGTCTTGACAAAGACGTGATTGCGGAAGGAAATGTAGTCATCCTGATTGCTGAATGTCACCACTCGTGGGCTGGTGACGGGCGGCGAGGGAGGGAACAAGGCTTTGAGCACCTTGCACGTGCGCTCGCCGAGCTTTGAATTGAGGTTGTTGAGGATGATGTTCGGATACGCCTCAGAAACACTGCCGACATTGGCAATGTCATGCCTCAATGTCACGTTGTGCAAGGTAAAGGACACAGTCGGGCCATAGGGAAAGTGTGAAATGACCAGGGCGTCTGGTTTACCGCGTGTTTCGTGTAGGATGATCAGGTCCGACACTTCACCTGACCGACAAGCACCAGCTATATCAGCAACGACGTGGTTACCTCTGTTGATTCGCTGTGAGTTGGGTATCAGCAGCCGCATCTCCTTGGCAAACTGGCCAAGCTTCGTCGAGGGATCTCTGGACGTTGTAATCAAGACTTTTGGTTCGCGCTCCCCCAAATTGCGGTACTCGTCATCCAGATCACCAAGCTCTGCTCCCTCGTCGAACTTGTAGTCTGCCCTGAGCTGTGTATCGTCTCGAATGGACTTGCGCAGGTTTGTGCTATCATTTTCCAGGGCCCGCTTGATTTGCGACCTTTTATCATGCAGTTGTGCTTCTTGTATCTGCTGCATACGCGCATGCAGGTACTGCCGCCGCTCTCTGGCTGTCTTCCTGAGCATCCTGGGCCTCTCTCTGCACCTCTCTTGTCCTTGCTCTCGAGTCCTCTCTGTCGCAGTTTTCGAAACATTTGTTGACTGGGGTTAGGGCGACCACTGCATCTATCTTGGCGGCAGCTCCCAAGCCAAGTCCCATACACATATCATAGTCGCCATGTCCGTCAAGCTGAACCAGGGAAAGCTCTTTCAATTCAAGCTCGTCCTCCTGGGCGAGTCCGCCGTCGGCAAGTCATCGCTCGTCATGCGCTTCGTCAAGGGACAATTCTCAGACTTTCGCGAGTCAACCGTATGTTGCACTCCTACAGCCCGGCCATCGCGCGCGCAGTTGCTGGCTTGATAACGCGTCTACCGTATGCTGACTGCTCTAGATTGGCGCCGCGTTCCTGACACAAACGCTTGCGCTAGACGAGGAAACCACCGTCAAGTTTGAAATTTGGGACACGGCAGGACAAGAGCGCTACAAGTCGCTTGCACCCATGTACTACCGCAACGCCAATTGCGCTGTGGTCGTGTATGATATCACACAAGCTGCGTCGCTCGACAAGGCAAAAGCTTGGGTGAAGGAATTACAGAGGCAGGCGCAGGATAACATTGTCATTGCTCTTGCTGGTAATAAGTTGGATCTTGCAGCAGACAAGCGTGCCATTCAAACGGCCGATGCACAGGCGTATGCGGATGAAGCGGGATTGTTGTTCTTTGAGACGAGTGCAAAGGAATCCGAGAATGTGCAGGCATTATTTGAGGCTGTTGCACGCAAGTTGCCCCTTGATCAGCCAACAAATCGCGCGGGAGGTGCGCGGCATGCGTCAGCGGCAGCGAGACAAGGAGGCGTAGACCTCAGTCGACCTGCGGCAGGTGGACTGACTGGACCAGGAGGCTGTCAGTGTTGAGGAAGAACGGGCATGGCTCGATAATCATCAGGCTGGTGCAATTCTACATCTTTTAAGCGTTATAACGACCTGTATATGCTTTTTCTTTTCACAGTATTCATGGCAACAATTTGGAAGGAAGTGTCTCTTTGGGTCTGTACACGTCAAGGGCAACAGGCAACGCACCAGAGTATCCAACATCACCCTGTGCCGTTTCGAGCTTCTTGGTCACTTTACCAAGTAGCTTTGCAATAAGGTGATCATCCATCAAGCCTTCCACCAAGACCTTCTTGACACCTTTTGCCATGGCAGAGCCCAGATCTTGTAAACCTTGCACCTCTCCATTGAGCAAGCCAGGTTGCTTCTCCACCTCAATCACTTGTGATGCCTTGACAAGGGCCATAATGAAGTTGAGCAATTCTTGATCCAAAATTGCAGGAAGACACACATGAACGCCCATCTGCACTTCACAAGAATCATTTTCCACCAAGGCAAGTGCTGCTTCTTTTTGGACCTGTTTAGGCTTGTTATCATCAGCATCTTCTACTTCCTGGTTCAATGTATCCTTGTCTGCCTTTGTTGGCAACGGTGGCAACAAGTGCTCATGATGCGGTAGCAAGTACGTCGGCAGTGTGAATGTGGCATCAGCACCACCAAGTCGTACAATCTTACCCATGGCCATATCGGAGACAAGGGTACGGTACACCAGCACATCGCCAAACTCGAGATGCGTGACAATGTCGTAGGCAGAAATGGTTGGCACAGCAGCCAACCCAGTCACATCCACTAGCTGTACTGCAAAATGCGCTTCTTCCGTCCATTGGGCAACACGCTTTTCGAGCTTGCGCAGTTCGGCGTTGTGTTTTGTATACTCCTTGAAGAGCTCCGATTCCAGCAAGGACTTGAGCCATCCACCAGAGCCAGCTGCAGTGATTGAGGAAATCTTTATTGGATGCGAATAAGCCAGAACATTGAGGAGCATACGTAGTAGAAGTGGCAAACGATGCAGGAATCGGCGAATTGCAGGAGGCGTCAGATTTTGCAATGTCATGACTTTGATGGACCGTTGTGGCGGGTTGGCAATGGATGGAACAGCATGCAAGTATGCACAAATACCGGCACGGTCGTCTTGCTCATCCAATTCCTCCGTTGTGCCATTCTGCGATTGTCGAGCTTTTTGACGACGCAACTTGCCGCGGCACTGCTCAATGCTGCTCGTCGAGGCAATCCACGCCAGAGTCGAGTGATAATGCTCGTGAGCTTCTTCATCTTCTGGCGATAGTTTCGCAACTTGGACAGCTTCGAGCCCTTCCTTTGCACTGACAGCTGCAGGAGCATGGCCATCAGACATGTAATCAGTCATTTTGGTCATTTTCACACCCGGCGTTATTGGTAATGCCTGTGCACTGGCTGCTGCTTGCAGAAGTGGTGTATTCGTCTGCATAAGTGCCCCGCCATCCTTACTGCTTCGAGTGCGTTCAGCAAGATCGCCAAAAGTCATTTCATACTGACCGCCCTTGACATTTCCATAGACATCGCCAATCACGATACGCCTGAAGAGAGGAATGACAACCTTGTCTGCCTGCAACGCCAGCTCCATATCATCAGAGAGTTTAATGCCTACTTCGATACCATGCACGGTGATGGTGAGATTCGATAAGCAGAGCGTCAATCCACGCACGACAAAGAGACCATCGACGTCGGTATCAATCTCGAGAGCGGGAATATTGAAGAAGGCCACTTTGTCACTGACAAAGTGCAGCTGATTGAGGACTAATCGCAGCATTGCTCGGACTCGTGTTGATAGCCAGTCAAATTGGAATAGTCCAATGAAAAAGATGAGCGGAAAGCAGAGGAAAGTAAAGATACGCCATAATAGCCAAGAGGTTGCGCAGATGGAATAGACCACATTGAGGCCTGCAATCAAGGACCAGATTGGGATGTCTGGGAAGATGCGACTTCCGTTGTATGCGCCAAGGAGAATAAAGTACACGAGAAGAGGAGCACCCGAGAGGATCCACCAACTCGGCCACTCATAAAGGAACACGGAGAGGAGGACAGCGAGGGCAAAGAATGTTGGGAGCGAGACGTGAAAGAGGTCAACGATAGGATCTGCCACGGGCTGCTTTGCGGCTGCAGAGGATGTTTTTGCCGCGAGCAATGATGATGGGAGGCGTATGAGGCCTGCTCTCCGCTTGCTCATCTACTGTACAAGGTTGTTGGTATGGTCACAGAGGTCATCTGCTTGTTTCTTGCGAATGTCCCATATGAAAAAGGAAAACGTCTCGGTGGTACGTCACTTTGACGACGCTTCTCTCCTCGACACGAAATAGATACGAGTCAGCTAATTATTACTCAGTTTCTACTGGATTGAAGCTCTACTATTACTGGCGTTGCTTATTGCTCATCGCTCATATGAACGCTGACGATGCCTTTGAGGTTGTAGACAACGACATCATCAAGACCATCTGCCACACCTTCAAGCTGCCTCCACCTGAAGAGGACACATTCCTATATGCGGCAGAAGGCATTCAACTAAAGCTACATCATGTACAAGAAGAGCTTAAATCCGGTCGAAAATGGCAGTACCAGTTCAAAGGGCAGTTGGTAGATGTCACCCAAAGCGATGTTGACGCCTACACGCACATCTTCAAATCATCCACAGCGACGGCAAAACTCCTCAAATCCTTCTTGGAGAATGCGAAAAAGAATTCTACAAGGCCCGCTATTGCCGCCTACTTGACCATCAGGAGAAGAATTGTACCAGGGCTCGAAGCGAAGCTGTCTCGTAAAAAGACACACTTGAACCCCTTCTTCGATATCTGGTGTTTAGCTTGCGAGCAACTAGGCTTCATGGGACCGCTACAGGTGGGCGGCTATGATGATCCGAGAAAGGTCCATCTGACGCATTCACTGCTGCCTATCTTTATGCACCATTTCGGGTGTGCTGTGCCGTGTTGGGAAACGCTCCAACTCATTGAGCTTGTAGCTGCTCATCGCCTTGTGCTCGACGTTGGGTGTGGAAACGGTTACTGGACCTGGATTCTGCGTAACATGGGCGTGCAGGTTGAAGCAGTGGACGACAAGTCTTCCAGTTGGCGAACCATGTGGATCGACGATATCGTAGGTGCTGATGCTGTGGCTTACCTCAAGAAACGCAAGTCTGCAGACGAAGTCTTGCTGCTCGTCTACCCAATCGTCGGCGGAAATAAACTGACGCAGCGCATCCTTGAAGCCTTCAAGGGAGACACAGTCTGTTATGTTGGCACGCAGAATGCCAATCGATATACTGCATTCGCAGACAAGACCATGATGGAGTACTTTGAGCAACGTGGCGGGTGGCAGATGATCGCAAGTAGCCCGATGCCAAGCTTCCCTGGGAAGGATGATGCTTTGCAAATTTTCGTTAGAGTCACCAAGTAAGGCGAATACGGTTGCGAACGAGAAAGAGCGCTGTTGCTCCTATGGCTATCGTGACACTGCCGCTTAAAAATAAGTCAGCCTGCTTACTGCCCCATCTGTCCGTCATTACAGAGTGCATATGTGCCCAAATCGAGTGAGGCCCACCCTGCTTCAGGACCAAATTCAACAAGGTCGATAAGATGTAAATCTCCAGGGGACGCTTTCCAGTCGCTTCCAGGACTCGTCTCAGCGGATCCGGAAGATACGGCACTGCTGCAGCGACGGCAAGATATTTGAGAATAGCAGCGCCTGTTGTAACAAGCGCAAAACTCGGCGTCCAGAGTGCCTTTGAGATGGGTGCATAGCATGGCATAAACAGATGAAGCGCATTACCTGAAAATAGCATCACTAGAGAAAGCACGACTTTCCACCGTCGATTGAAGAAGCGGGAATCGGCAAAAGTGCTGCCGGCAAGCATGCTGAAGGCTGTTGTCAACGTGCCGAGGAGGCCTTCAGGGTCGAACTTTGGCGTGTACATGCGCCGCTTGCCAAACAAGCCCATGTCAAGCTTAGACTGTGCCGTCTTGCTTGGATCGGGGTTTCTGTAGTCTGGATGGGCAAAAGGATTGAAGGCATTGTCTGCAAAACCCAGAGAGATGGCGTACCAGGCCAACAGCAAGGGAATGCCGTTGAAGCGACATAGAAGGCTTCTTGCTGGGCCATTGATGAGCAAGAGTGACAGGCCCAACCGCTGTAGGACACCAAGCATGCGGATTGGTGTGCCTTGTGCTTGCGCACTGATGGCATTGAGTGCTAGTCCAAGTCCAACAAGACCAAGACTACGGCGCACCGGGCTTGGCGACATGCCAGCAAGAAATGCAAAGGTAGGGAAGATGGTGTCTGCATAGGTGATTTGATCAATATAGCCAGAGTGAGCTAGAGCTTTCGTTTGAGAGAGGTTGATGAGCGTCATCTCGAGCGTGGTCAAGCCACGGACGATGTCACGAACTGGATCCCGCGACATGCTGTCAGTGCAGACTCAGCGCGATCAATATTTGGCTAGCAGAATGAAGCCGAGCTATGAACAGCCGCTGAAAGCTAGAGTACGTACTGGTTGTTCTCTAAACATCGATCTGCGTCGGCTCCATCGCAACAGCAAATTTGAAACCGCACTCCACATCCAGCAACGAGCACTTGGCAGATCGAGCACACCAATCCCGTAGCACAGTGCAGAGAGCAAGCATGCCCGGCCAGACGTATCCGATCGGTACTCGCAAGTCCAAGCTCGCTATGGTGCAAGCGGAGCAGGTGCAACGGGACTTGCAACAGCTTTACCCCGAGCACACTTTCCCCATCGTCGCCATGTCGGCCATGGGGGATGTCATCCAGACGAAGCCCCTGCATCAGTTTTCATCGCAAATGGCAAAGGGACTCTGGACGCAGGAACTGGAAGACTTACTCGCTCGCAAAGAATGCCGACTCGTGGTAAATTGTCTCAAAGATCTACCTACCACCTTGCCAGACGGCTTCAAGATTACGAGTGTCGGCAAGACAGAAGACCCTCGTGACGTCGTGGTCATGGCGAAGCACTGTCCCTACAAAAAGCTTTCAGATTTGCCGGAAGGCAGCGTGGTGGGCACTTCCAGTATCCGGCGGTCTGCTCAAATTAAACGCGCCTGTCCATACCTCGCCTTCAAGGATGTCCGTGGCAATGTCGGCACGCGCCTCGACAAGCTCGACAACCCCGAGCTGGGTTATTCATGTCTGATTCTCGCTGCTGCCGGTCTGGCTCGACTCGGTCTGCTCGAACGAGTGACAGAATACCTGGAGGCGCCCACCATGTTTCATTCTCCTGGACAAGGGACACTTGCTTTGGAGATCTGCGAAGGTGACCTCGCGCTCGCTGAATTGCTCAAGCCGCTCAATCACCATGAGAGTATGATTTGCACTTGGGCAGAGCGTTCCATGATGCGGTACTTGCAAGGTGGATGCAGTGTCCCTATTGGCTGCGAGACCACCTTTACTGGCGGCAAGCTTTCCATCACGGCTGTTGTCGTTTCTGTGGACGGCCAAACGGCTGTTCAGGAATCGTGCGAGGCAATGGTCGAGACATACAGCGAGGCAGAACGGCTTGGTGAGGAGGTGGCCGAGAAGATGGTGGTCAATGGTGCCAAGGTCATCCTCGATGAGATTGAGCTCACGCGGCACCGAGACTTGGACACTGCGCAGGTGAATGACCTCAACAGAGGCAATGCCGAGCAGGCTCAGCTTGAGGCTTCACGGTAAAAAGCATTTTGCATCTTGTATTTTATAGATGCGCATATAATTGTGACGGCTGTCGAGATGTGTCGCCATCGTTCTGTCCTACAGCCTTGACATCGACCTGTGCCTCATCGAACAATCATGTCTGCAAGCCTCCCGCACCTGTCGGCGGCACAGTCCGAACACCTGAGAGAGGAGCTCATCGCTTATGCCCTGACGCATGGCCTTGTTGTTCGGCCGCAACCTTCATTCCTGGCAGACAACCCAGGAGGCTCTGTCGTCGTGCATGCGCCAGTCGCACTGCATCCAAGCGGGTTTCCCAAGCAAGCTTTTGATCATGCCAAGGAGATTCAAAAGGGCTACAATGAGCTGTATGCCAAGATTGCAAATGACGAGAATTTCATGAGCAGAATCATGGCAGAGCTGGCGCCAGTGGACGATTTTATGAAGAAGTTGTGGGAGCTGCACTTGGCAGTCAAGGCAAAAGGCATCTTGCAGCCTCTCTCATTGGGTCTGTTTAGATCAGACTATCTGTTGCATTCAGACTCGGATGATCTGCTGTCTGCGAGAATCAAGCAGGTCGAATTCAATACCATCTCTTCCTCGTTTGCAAGTCTTGCTACGCTGACGGCAGACATGCACAGAAACCTTGCCTCTCGCGGTTTCTACAGTCCAGGCAAACCCGAGCATTATCACTTGCCCGAGAATCCGGCTATGCGTGCAATGGCGCGCGGACTGGCTCAAGGAGCGAGAGCTTACGGAGGCAAGACTGCAGTCGTCATGTTTGTTGTCCAAACAGATGAAAGAAACGTCTTTGATCAACGCTGGCTTTCAACGTGTCTGATGGACAACGACGGCATCCAATCGTATCGTGTTGCCTTCACAGACATTCAACAGCGCTGTAGCGTGTCAGCTGACGGTACGTTGAGAATTCAAACGCCCGACGGGGAGGTGGAGGTCAGTGTCGTATACTTTCGCGCCGGCTATGGACCAGAAGATTACAAAAGCGACAGAGAATGGGAGTCTCGCCGCTTGCTTGAGCAAAGCAAAGCAATCAAGTGTCCCACCGTCATCACTCAACTTGCAGGTTCGAAGAAGGTGCAGCAAGTGCTTTCGGACTCTGGCATGGTCGAGCGCTTCATCGATACTCAAGATGCTGCAAAATTGAGGGAGACTTTCGTTGGTATGCACTCTCTTGATAGCCCGCCCGCCGGTCAAGAAGCTTGCAAGCTGGCAATGGAGCAATCAGAACGCTTTGTACTGAAGCCGCAACGTGAAGGAGGTGGTAATAACATCTACCGTGAAGCAATACCCAAGTTTCTCCAGTCTATGCAGCAGGATCACTGGGCTGGCTTCATTTTAATGGAGCTAATCTTGCCGCCTGTCCAACACAATGCCATCGTCCGCCAAGGCAGTATATACTCAGCGAGTGTCATCTCGGAGCTGGGCATTTATGGCACGATCTTGTGGTCCAAGGATGGAACGATCCTCAACAATGACGAGGCAGGCCACTTGCTGCGGACCAAATCGAGAGACACAGACGAGGGCGGTGTCGCAGCTGGATTTGCGTGCATTGATAGTCCCAGTCTAATTTAGACTGCCTCTACTATGTAGCTCAACTGAGTCTGCAGCATTTGTGACTCCCGTGACTCTTGCTCTTGGTATCGAGAGCCCCGAGGCGCATCAGTCGATACAACCAGTCCCGGCGACTGAGTGTTCACTCTGACAGAGTCGCTATGTCGTGTGTGAGGGGACCACCTTCCACTCTACCAATTGGCGAAGAGACTGTGATTCCCCTTGGACAGCACGTCCTTGATGTCGCTCGAGACGACGGGGTATACGCCACATTGCACATGCGCAGTCCATTCGCCCAGGATGTCGTGCTCTCCGTTGAGCAAGAGAAGCTCTATCGTATCGGCAGAGGACCATCGTCCAACCTTGTGCTCACGGATGCGCGCGTCTCTTGCACACACTTTACCCTGCATAGCGTAGGATCATCACTGACGCTTGCGGACGCTGCTCACATCAGATACGCGTGTCAGACTCGATAGACAACCTGTGCTTCTTGACGGACACTTCAAGTAATGGCACCTACGTGCGCTATGCCATTCGGTCTCATGGCTCACCCAACAGCACTCGCCTTGTTGGCAAGGACTGCTGTGTGCTCTTGTCAGATGGAGACGACATTGAGATTCGGCATGTTGCCACCTTTACCTTCAAGCAGCACTATCAGTTCCCCGAAGCTGCTGCAATATTGCTCAAAGATATCCGAGACGACTACAAATCCGATACATGGTTGCTCAGCAATCGGTTGATTGGATCAGGCAGCTTTGGTCATGTCTTGATGGCACACAATTTGAAGACTGGTAAACAAGCATGCTGCAAGATCATCAAGCAATCTACGCGTCCACAGCAAGTTCGAGCGCTCAAACGGGAAGTGGAAGTGTTGCAAGGTCTATCGCACGTATGTTTTCTCTTGTCTGTAACTTGCTCTGACGCTTAGCCCAACGTCATCATGACGCTCGAGACAATCATCACAGACGCATACTACTATCTTTTCTGTGAAATGCTGTGTGGTGGCGACTGCTTCTCCTACTGGCATGCTCCGACCAGTGACAAGTCTGAAATCATGGTCGCTTTCCTTGTCTACCAGGTTCTCGAGGCACTTGATTATCTGCACTCACAGAACATTGTGCATCGTGACTTGAAGCTAGAAAACATCCTCATGGCACACCACAAGGATGCTTGTCGTGTCGTTTTGACGGATTTTGGACTTGCCCGTCGGATTGATACCGTCAAACAGGGGCGAGATCGTATGCTGTCCGTTGTGGGCACCGTCAATTCAATTGCCCCTGAGATTCTCGAGGTGCAACCGACATGGCCTGGTGCAGAGACACGTCAGGGTTATGGCGCTGAAGTAGATCTTTGGAGTCTTGGTGTCTTGGTGCATGAAATCTTGCTCGATTACTCACCTTTTGCCCTTGCACGCGACATGACGCCAGCTGCGCACATGCAAGCCATTGCCAAGCCTCTCGATTTTGTGCCGCGTACGGAAGATGGCATGATCCTGACGACTTTGGCAAAATCATTTCTGCTCGGCTTGTTACAGCCTGATCCTGCGCAACGCATGACAATTCAGGAGGCAAAGGCGCATCCGTGGCTGTCTCGACACACGAAGCCTTTTGATGCACAATACCACAAACTCCTTGAGGCATTGCCACAATTTGGGAAGCACTCGTCTGATCAAGTCTTTCAGACTCCTGCACCGAAGCGTAAATTGGCGATTGAGCACGTTTCGTCAGGTCTGCCAAGCGATGATCTCGTTTCAAGTCCTTGTAAGCGTTTGGTGCGAAACGACAACAAGAGAAAACGACGCATTCTGATAGAATTGGATCCAAATAGTGCAGAGATGCAGTATCGTGGCAGACGTCGATGCGCTCCTAGCCCAGAATTGTAGATGGTCGTAGGGAATCTTTTTGGATGAGCCCATCTGATTGTACAAGTCCGGGGATCATGACAAATGCTCGAGACTGCGTCATGCTTAAGCTTCTGCCATACAAGCTCGAGGACTGCCCAGGCATCATCTCAAGCTCAAGTAGATCATGGCTCCTCCTCTCGATAGAAGCTTTGACTCTGTCAAGGGACGTACGGTCAAGCTACCCTTCAATTTTCTCTGGGAATCGCTCGTCGAGAAGACTACCAAGCCCGATCGCTACTTACCTGTTCGCGATGTGACTTGTCGTGACAATGAAGACGGATCCATCTATCGCGAGATGAGACTTCCTGGTAAAGATGACTCACAAGGGATTGTCATGAAGGAGAATATCTACCACGATGAACAGACCAAGACTGTCGAGTTCCGCAATGTCGATGACGCAAACTTCATTGTTGTCAATCGCTATGTAGACGTGGAGGACGGTGCAGGCGGGTACATTGAGTACTTTGTCAAGGATAGCGAAGGCAAGATGCTGGGCTGGATGAAGGGTGGACGAGATGGCGCTGGTGAGGCCATCGAAAAACACTATCGCTATGCTGAAGAGAAGGAAGCCGCCCAAAAGGCTTGAAGCCTTCATAGAAATGCTTCAGAATATGCCGTCTATATCAATTCCAAATCGTTAGTCTTCTTGGTTAGAGTCAGCCCAGAATGCTCAGGGCAATGGCCACGACAGTGGCAAGGAGCATGAAGCCGATATTGACTCGTTGCACAGAGGCACCAGCGACCCAGAAGTCCACACCCGGAGCATTACAGCTAATGGTTGCATTGTTGCTGCGTTGTCCATAGGTAGAATCGAAGACAGTCTTGTTTGACGGCAGCCAGAACTGAATGAAGGCTGGACAGGTGCGCGCCACATTCTTCGGCAAGTCGCCACAGGGTAAGACTTCCTTGTACACGCCTGGATGTAGGTCTCTATCAAGGAGCGGACTGCGCGACTGATTACGAAGAGTCAGGAACGATGCTGGATTGGTTGTATCCGCACAGCGAGGAATTGTTACCGCGCACAGCCAATCCTTGTATGCAGCTTTGCAGTCGTCACAGGTAGACACCAGACTGTACTTGGCATCATCCGAGACATTGCATGCGTACTGTTGCATTGTATTGGAGAAATTCTGGAAGTATGCCAATGCACGATTGTCATAATATGTACCGAGTGCAACGGGATTGTAGAGTGTCGTGTTGCTCGGTACGCTATACGCAATCTCATTGCAGAACGCGAGATTGTAAATGATCTGGCACGTCGTGTCGTCTCTTGTTCGAAATTGCTGCACCGGCCAAATGGTCCCACCCTCAGTCAAGTTGTTGCGTAATGTGATGTACGCATCGTAAAACGTAGAGGGTTGTAGGTCGTGCACGTAGAACTGCTCCTTTGGCTGATTGCCTCCCCGCGTTGTCATACTCCGATCTGCGTTGGCTAGTGTGACTTGAGCCTTTGCGCGTGTGATGCCGCAGTAAGAAGCTTGAAGACTTTCTTGAATGCTTGCGTCGATATTGTTTGCAACAGCTCCTCGACTGGGATTCACCCATATTTGATAATTGGGAAGAGCATTCGACGTGAGATTTCCGGTTGTGAGTAGAGCAGCGCTAAAGTCTGCATCTTGTAGGAATAGAAACCTGTGCGTATCTCCAAGCAAAGCGTTGTGTAAAGGCGTCAAAGTAGAGAGACCAATTTGAAATGCAAAGCCATCACTCGACCAGCTTGAGTTACGTGCTGGTGCCCGAACAGAGATAAAGAGTGGCCCTGGATCACTCACTGTCAGGTTCGCGAAACCATAGCTCAAGACTGCTGTCTGCGAATTGTTTCTTGGTCCTGGCAGACTGGTGTTGCCGACATAAACGCGCAAATTGGGCACATATTCCCATGCACCAGAAGTCTTGTTGAGTGGCAAAGGCTGTGTACATGTATTGAGCGTGACATAAATGTCCATCGCCGTGCTATTTTTGGGAATATAGGCAAAGGTTGCCGTCTCGCCCCAGAGTATGGCTGCTTCCAAGACTTGTCCATCTTGAATTGGCTCAGATGTGTTGACGGCACGCGTAACAAGAGGTTGTGAGTACTCAAGGAGGTCTGGCAGGCCCAGATATGAGGGTGCAGCTAGTTTAAAAAGGATGGCGAGCGCAGCTAGCAGCATGGAAGTGTGTTTCAGCAGGAGAGCACAGCGCCGTAAGCAGACATTTCCAGACCTGCCGAGAGTACACTTTTGGTATACAGCTGCAGGATGGCTTTGCCAGGGAGTGTACACTGCTCTGGCTTGTTTGAGCTTGATGAGTTGCTGCACCCAACTCGTAAACGCAAGTCTCTTCACATGCAAATTGATGTCATCGAGCAGGCAGCCTTGGACCAACCATCAACCTGCTCTCTGACCAACGACCCACTTCATCGAGATCATGGCGAACGTTGAAAGCATCAAGAGGCAGCTGCAAGACTCCAATGCTCAGCTCCAAGAGAAGTTCAACTCCATCGCCACGTCCATCAAGGACAGGGAAGACTTCCCAGGCGCACAATATGTCCAGCGCTACAATCGAGTCTGGCAAGACTACCCACTCTCAACACTCTTCATGAGTGTTCAGCTGAGCTTGTTTGCACTGCCTGTTGCCTTCTTCCTTGTTGTGGTCGGCAGCATTCTTGCCGGTGTGGTCATGCTTGCTACTCTTTGGATGCTCGGTGTCCTTGTCATTGCCGCAACTGCTCTGTTGACTACCTTGTCTGTTCTATTCTTTGTAGGTATTGCAATCTGGGCTTGGCTGGCAAGTCTCATGTTGACTTACCGAGCAATCTCCGATGTTAGGCAACGTGGACTGCAAGCATCGCTCAACACCCTCGAGTCCAACATTCGGGGTGGCGTTGATCAGACAAGGCACTTGGTCAAGCAAGGAGCTGACCAGGCAAGATCATTCGGACAGAACGCTCAATCTCAAAATGTGAGGGACCAGGTGGAGGAGAAGGCTGAGGACGTCAAGTCCTCTGCCGATAAGCTTGCAAAGAAGGGACAAGATGCGGTAAAGGATGTGAAGAAGGGTACTGAAGATGCCGTCAAGGATGGACAAGACAAGGCGAAGGATGCAAAAGACAGCGCAAAGAGCCTGGCCAAGCAAGGTCAGGACAAGGCAGAGAATGTGAAGCAAAAAGGTGAGAAAAAGGCTTCAAAGGTGAAGGACGAGGCGAGCGACAAGGTGGACAAGGCTGCGTCATCTGCTTGATCATTACTCTCTCATATTCTGCTTGTGTTTACTGAATCATTTAGATATATCATTGAATACAGCTATTCATTTCTTCTTGGTGTTCTTTTCGACCGTGATCCAACCAGGGGCCATGCCACGCTCCTCCAGCACCGCTCGTACTTGATCAGCCCAGGGACCTTGCACCATGACTTCCATTGATCCAGCCTTCAAACCTGGCCGTACAATCGTTGACGCAGCACATTGGACACGCAATCGTTCTGCAATCTCCTCCAAAACATCCTCTTGAAAGTACGCCTCCAGTTGTGTCACCGCGGTAGTAACGCGTCCACCTTTGCCGGCACGGCCGCAGACATTGATGAGAACTTTTGGCGGGACGCCCTTTCTGACACGTCCCGTTTCGCCAATACGATAAGAATGCGTTGCCATGCCAAGACAACGTTTTAGCAAGACCCGTGTCGAGACGGTCTCGTGTGGGTAGTCAGATGGCAGCAATAGGTCTGCCAGCATGGGATCAACCCTGACGTTGTGCTTGCTAATGATGAGCGATTCACGTTCATAGTATTGCATCAAGAGGGTATTGATCTGTTGCTCCTTTACTAGACGTGCTTGCGCGAAATCGAGAATGGGCGCCAGTCTGGCTGAAAGTGTGTAAAGATTTTGCAGGTCTAATACTTTTGGCTTGGCCTTTTTGACAGGCGCAAGTTGATCGTCTTCCTGGTTCGCCAGAGGGTAAGGCACAAACTCCCGCAGGGCAGGTGCATCCCATGTGACATCCGTTACAATAGTCTGACCTTGCTGTTCTTTGCATTTCAGCAAAGTTTTTTGCTTTGCAAGAAACTTGCTCGTCTTTTTCCATGATGTTTGCTTGATTCCAGGGATCTCATAGCCTTCTGCTGTTGCAAGAAATGGTAAGATGTGTCTCTCCATTAACGTACTTGAAGGCATTGGCAATGCCAAAAGTGCCGCCTCTTCGCGTATCTGATAGAGTCCATATAGCAATGCTTGCTCAAAAGCCTGCTCAGCTTCTGCCATTGTCGGAATCTGTAGAGATCCTTGAGTAGATTCAGCAAGTTCGATCGTTTCGAGCTCTGTTGTGACTTCTTGCCAATCTTCCAGTGGCTCATCTTCCGCGGCGCCCTGTATTGCTTGTTGAAGAATCGGCAATGCATGACCCGGTAAAGGCGCCACTGGACCAGGCAATGCCATATTGGGGTGCAACGTATCCCCAATACAAGCGATCATCAAGACTCCTTTACCTGCTGCAGAATTTGCCGTACTGGCTTCAAACTCAGCTTTGCTCAACGCCGTGATGCCAATGCCAACAAGCACGAGATCGCCTTCTTCCTTGCGGTAGCCCACAGCGACAGGCAAGCCTGCCTCGACGTGTGGGAAGACTTGTATACCACGCATCATGAGATCTGCACCAGATTGTAGGAAATCTGTGACTTGGAAAGGCACCACAACGCATGGTAGTAAGTCAGGCGCTAGCTGCAACGTATATAGCATAGGCACAAGCGTCAGGCCTTTTCCAGGCTCTTCAAGCTGTACATAACGCGGCAGCTTGCCCTGCGTATAAAGTGTGACCTTTTCACCCTTGGCGGTCGAGGCTAGGCATGATCCCAGTGTAGGCGGAACAATAGTAGCAGCTTTTTGCTTTAGCGCTTCTTCCTCAAGTCCGTTAAAGCAGTGCGGATATGCAGTTGTCAGATGAGCGACGAATTGTTTACGTAGCTTGCCATTGATGGACGAGGCTGGTTTGAACGTAGCCTTCTTCTTGAACATAGCAGAGACTAGCCGCTCATGTCTGTGAAGTGTAGCGTCGAGGGATACTACCAAATTCTGTCGACAGCACACAAGAGACGGCGATGCACTTGACTTGACTGAAGGAGACACGAGACTCGACAGGCACATAGACCATCAGCATGCGAAGGATGAGGCTACAGCCAAAAGAATGAATTCTGCATGCAAAAGAGAAGTAAGGCAAAGGCGAAAAGCGCATATTATATGTTCATACGAGCGTCTCTTTCAAAAGGAGCACACCCTGTAGGTCGTTTGCGCCCGTCGCACCGACAAAAGGAGGTCAGAAAACTCTCCTGATCAAATGATGGTATTGCTTCCTTTTCACTTGTTTTCCTTGTTTGCCTCGCCCGGCTGGGAGGCCATTGAGAATCGGCTTTGTAGACTGAGTGGCTTCGCCCTGCATTGTTAGCTTTGAGACTCGGTCAATAGACACATCTGTGTGTCAAACTGCAAATACAGCCCTTGCTGGACTCTCTGTCCGACACACCAAGAGGATCCGCATCGAGAAACCTACCTTTTATAGTGTACATTTTTATTTGCCTGCAATTTGGCCGTGCAGGGCGACATAAGCATATCCGTAGGTGATGCGGTGGTCTGTGACTCTCCAGCAGCTAGCTTCTGCCTCAGGAGGTCTCGCTGGTGCTCCAGATTTGATTTGGGATCGGATTGTGTAGCAGCGGTCGTTTGCTGCTTGCCGACTGGGTGGAGTGGCTGCACTGGGATCTCGGCGGTGTTGGCATCGATAGACTGGAAGGGAGTCGACATGATAGTGAGGTCAAGTCTGTGTGCTGATGCTGCGCAGATAGAGAAGCTGGTGGATGGATGGATGGATGGATGGATGCTGCTTCTCTGTTGACGAATTTCACAACAAAAGACAACCAACTCTCAGCAGTCACAATTCACCGTGGTCTTCATGAATGGAAAATTCCTACTTTCACTCCCTATGCATAGACTAGAATGGCTGCAGATAGAAGACTACAGCTCCTGAATGCGAACACGCTTAGCAGAGCCTCCCTCTCCAGCCTTGCGCTTCTTTTTATTTGCCGACGCCGGGGCCAGCCTGGGACTCGTCGGTGCAGACAAGGCCTCATCTGGTGTGTGCAAGCCTGAGAAGTTGCCCTCACCTTCATGATACAGTGCTTCCAGTGCGGCAGGCGCAGCCATACGGCTTCGTCCATTATGATTGCCGCCAGAGGTTGCATCGCGCTCATCCAGCAGGCGGTCAGCATCACCATCCTCCAACAACCAAGAGACAACATCTCTGCCTCCACTGCCCTTTGCTGACTGAAACTCAATCTTCTTCGGAGCAGCAGATGCACCGTCTGCGCCGCCTGCACTATCAGTCGTACCTGCTTTGTAGTCGCCACCAGCAATGACAACCTGCTGCACAGCTTCTTTTTGTTTGGCACGCTCGAGAATGCGTTCTTCAATAGTGCCAGAGGTGATCAAACGGTAAACCGTCACCTGGCGCGTTTGTCCCAACCTGTGAGCTCGATCAATAGCCTGTGCATCAACTGTCGGATTCCAGTCAGAATCATAAAGCACAATAGTATCAGCAGCACTAATGTTAGCATTTCTCTTCAAATTGAGCAGGCATACGTCAAATTGATACCAAGACCTCCAGCACGAGTCGAGAGCAAAAAGACGAAAATCTCTGGTCGGGTCTGCCAATCAGTGACCATATCCCTACGGTCGGCGATCTTGGAGGAACCATCCAGGCGAAGGTATTTGTATTGTCGGTAGACCAAGTACTCCTCCATCAAATCAATCATCTTGGTCATTTGGAAGTAAATAAGAACACGATGGTCTCCGGCCTTCAGCTCAGAAAGCAGTGCATCCAATTTGGCCAGTTTACCAGAGTCCGTGATGAAGGTTTGCATCGACGGCATACGAATGCCGCTGTAGCCGCGCTTCTCCTGATCAGTGTGTGGATAGAGCGGCGGCGCTGGCGTGACGAGCAACTTTTTGTCCACAACAGCATTCTCTTCCGGCAATGACAAGCCATTGAGCAAACGACGTGTCGGTAAATCGAACGACGCCTGCTCTCGTTGACGACAGAAGGTATAGTCCGAGCAAGCGATTGCAACAGCCGGGGCAGTGACCTTTGGGTCGTACATCGGATCAACGCGATGCAAGTTGCGTGACCGAGAGTACGCCTTTGAGATATTCATGAGACGTGCTAACGCGCTGTCTGATGAAATCGGTCGTGTTTGAGGTGATATCTGGAGGCGGCCATTTGGGCGCACAGTGAGCTGTGCCTGCAGCGGGTGCTGTCGCATTTGCCAGACCTCTGATGCCGATAACCCCGCTAGACGTGCAAGACGTGAGGATTTGGCTTCTGCTGGGTTGAAGAAATTGAGCAAGTTGCCGAGGTACTTTTGATTGAAGCCCGCCTTGGAGTGCTCACTAGGTACATCAAGAAGTCCGCCTGCGCGGTACACGAGCTTTGGCAATGTGTATGACAAGGCTGCAGTGGACGCATACTTCAACTCAATTTCTTTGGTTTCCTTTGCAAATGAACCAGTCTTGGGCACATTGACAAGCGCAAGGGGTGCCTTGACATCTGTGCGTTCAAACAAGTCTGGGTGATTGCACACTTTGCGAAGTTGCATAACAAGATTCATCAAACTGGACAAGGCAGAGTCACTGTCGCTTGTTGCCTTGTCAAGGATGTCCTTTGTTGAAATTTCCTTACGCAAGGCTTGGTAGAGCTGTCGTTGGCGCATATTGAGGTCGCAAAAGACTTCAAGCTCAATCTTGTCACCAAGCTCCTTTTGAACGTGCTTCTTGACACGACGTAGCATGAAGGGCTTCAGGATCATGTGGAGTCGCTGCAATTGATCGGCGTTCAACTCCGAGTTCTTCTGGGCATGCGATTCAATGTCTTTGGAGAACCACTCGCTGAACTCATTGTGCGAGTCAAATAGACCAGGCATAATGAAATGCAGCAGGGCCCAGAGCTCCTGCATAGTATTCTGGATAGGTGTACCCGTCAGCAAGAGTCGATTGCGGCATTTGAAGGCCAGCAGATTCTTCCATCGCGACGACTGCGACGATTTGATGGCTTGCGCTTCGTCAAGAATCATGTATTGCCACTTGACATTTTGAAAGTATTGCGCATCTTGAACGACGAGCTGGTAGGATGTTACAACCACATGGAAAGGAGCATCCTCGGTATACGTTGCACGCTTGCGATCCCAGAATTTGCGTAATACTTTGCGGTCCTTGGTACTACCCCAGTACGGCAGGGCCTTGAGTCTTGGCACGAATTTGGAAATCTCTTGCTGCCAATTGTGGAGGGTTGAAGCAGGTGCAATCACCAGGAACGGACCCCAGATGTTGTACGTCTCTGCCAAGTGCGCCATGACGGAAATACTCTGCACAGTCTTACCGAGACCCATCTCATCCGCAAGGATACCGTTGATGCCTTGCTCATACAAGTTGACAAGCCAATTGAGGCCCTTTAGTTGGTACTCCTTCAATGTCGCATTTAGCATCTTTGGCTGAGCAATGATGGATTCACCCAACGTAGTTGGGTTCTGGAAGTCGAGGTCCATTGCATCTGCATCTGGCAGGTTTGCACGAGCACCACTATCGGTGTCGAACCCTTGTGCTTTCTCCTTGGCTCTTTGCACAGCCTGTTGTGCATTTCGAGCAGCAGCTTGTTGCAGGGCTGCATCATCATCTGCATCAAAGTCGACTGCAGTGGGCGCCTCCTCGCCCGGTTGTAATGGAGCTGGCTCTGCCACTTTCGGAGCAGACAGCCGCGCATCAGCCTGTGTATCCTCAGACTGTTCCGCTTCTGCGGTCTTGACTTTATTGCCGATAAAGTGCGAGTAGAGCTCAGTTTGAGTGAGCAGAAAGTTGAGCTTCCTTGCTTGACGGCGCGCTTCACGCTCGTCCTCTTCTTTCTTTGCCTTGTCAATGATTTCACGCTCTGCACGCTGCCGCTCCAACTTGTCGCCGCGCTCATTGCGTTTCCAAAAGTACATCATTTCACGCGTTGCACGCTTGCACTTGTTTTGCATATCCTTAACGTTCTTGTTGGTCCTGAACTGCCATCGACGCGCTTCCTTGGCACACAGCTGAATGGTCTTCTTGTGGTTGGCATTGCGATGGTTCTGGTGCTGTAACATGAGCCGATAGACCTTGGGCACTTCTTTTTTAGCAAGATCCTTCCAAACTTGATCATGCAAGGCATCTAGGTTACGCTTGGGAGGCACAATGGGCCCGAGTCCAGGCCCGTCATCCAAAACAGAATCAGCATCGTCATCATACACGGATCCCGCAAAGGACGCATTGTCTTCTCGCCTTCGCTTGATGCCGCGCTTTGGCGGCAGGATACGGCCCTCCTTGAGTGCTTGTGCTTGAGCAGCCGCATACTGTGCCGCTGTGCGAGCGCGTCTCTTGACACGCGCAGCTTCCTTGCGATTCTCAATCTTGCGATGCTCCAGCTCTGCCGCTGCACGCTCGTGCGCTTCCTTGACGTGCTGCTCCTCAAATTGACGCTGCATCTTCTTTGTACGTCGATCAAAGGCGTTACGAAGACGTGCTGCCGTTTCTGCATGACGATGCCGACGTGCTTCTTCGTCACGGTCTGCACGGTCTTCTGTACGCGCTCGCCAGTGTTGTTGGAATTTATAGCCAATCTCGGCATAGTCCTCATCATCTGAGACTTCTTCATCCTCGGAATCACGTAGGGCAGATTCGATATCGTAAGCGGCAATGACGCGAGGTTTATTGCGGCCGTCCTTGCGTTTCGTGCTCACTGCACCGTTCTAGAGTGTTAGCCTTTGTTCTGTTCAAAAGAGATTGAAGATGTACCTCATCAAGTGTTTTGCGGCGCTTTGACCAGTCCTCACCGGGACCTGGCTTGCGACGCGGTGTCTTTTTCTGCTTGGGTTGCACGGCCTGTAGTGCTTCTGGTGCAATGGTACCTGCTGCATGGTCCGCCTCTTGCGTTGCTGCAAGCAGGGCCTCAATGCTCATGGATCCCGGTTTCCCAGCAGACGCGTCTGTGGCCTGCGAGGCATAGGTCAGGGCACCATTCGCGTGTGTGCCATGCGTCTCTGGCGATATGGGCATGGCTTGATCGCCACCTGGGACACTGGCGGAGACGGTATGCGGCTCATAGCTATTGAGTGGCTGTTGCACAAACAGGTTGGCTGATGAAGCGCCATTGCTCGCCATGCCGTGACCATGGGCGTCGATTGCAGTACCATAGATACTCTAGGAGGGAACGTTAGACATGCTGAAACAAGGAAGAGGAAATTGGGCCGTGCATACCGGTGTCAGTGAAGGATGGGTTGCTTCGTCTTGAGGCATATCCCATGGAAGGGTCGCCGGTCTCTGCTCTGGCGAGGGAGTGAGGTCCGGCATGTTGTGGTCGCCGCCGTTGTACATGGCGAAGAAAGGCCTGTCTAGAGGCTGGATGGATGCTGGCGTCAGAGGATTTGTGCGGTGCGTTGGCTACGCGACTTTGATGCACTCGTGAGCAACAAGCTGCGGCGCTGAGGGGAGGCCGGCCTGGTCACGGACTGCTACCTCAGTGGTGGCCTTTGCAGAGGAGAAGGGGGGAGGAGGGAGGCCTTGCGTCTTGACGATGGGCTGAAGTCTTGTCTGGGATTTGTGGGCCCCTTCGCTGTGTGTTTCCCTGTGCCATCGTGCGGTCCCATCGCTGCCTGCCTGTGCTGCTGCTGGCCTGCTGCTTCGTCGACGCCGTGGACGCACTCGAGATTTTTGCCAATTATTGGGCCCTCCCCCATTTCCCGCCCGATGTCTCCTCGTCATGCTGCTCGCTCGCTCCCCCAAGCCCTAGATGACAGTGCCGAGCAAGGGCAAATAGCATACTCGGACTCTAGGCGAAGGAAGGGCCATGCGCTCAACATCCCGGACTATGTCTGACTATCTATCTTTGGTGTTGATAAACCTCGCTCCTCGAACAAGGGCTAGAGAGCTAGTCTATGTCAATTGCATCTTTCATATGGACTTGACAGGCCTGCCGGCTGTCTCTCAGGCATCCATTGCCTCGCTGCTTCCGCATGTATGGCCTGCTTGATCGGCCGAACCTCGTTACTTTGTGCGTGGTCCCTGGTCAACCAATCCTTTGATGCCGGCAAGTCTGATTTGACGGAAGCGATCAGGGGAACCTGGGACTACTGCCTCCCAGTCTCTATTGAGCCTTGGTGATAAGGCTTCAGCCCAAGGCATACTCTCAATCTCTTGCTGCTGGAGCATGTTGATGAAGCATGCGAGGAGCAATACGATATTGGCATCTCAAAGGACGCGGTTCCATCACGCGAAGTCTAGATGATTGTGCACAAACAAGAAATCTTAAGTACGGTCTTGACATGACATGAAATGGTCGCTATCAAGCTCTGAGTAGTCAGAGGTCTTTGTTGCTCTCGCACCAGCCTTCATCCAAGGCTTCGTGCAAATGGAGTGTGCCCTTGATCCTTCCTACTCGTCTCTTTAGCAGAGTTGTATAACGACTTGCTTGATCTTTACCCATCAAAGTCGATTGAAGTCATCAGTCTTGAAATGCCTACGCTTGATGGATATACTCGTCTACACCTGTCCATGCTTGGTCCATCCTTGTCATATCAGAAGAAGTCTTTTGATGTTAGCAAGTCTCGACCCTGATACCATTGAAAAGCTTTTCCTTGTCCGCTCTTTCAGATGACCTTGGCCATTCCTTGCAGATATCAAAGGATTTCCGAAAGACGCGACCAGACTCGAGTTCAGGCGCGTCGACGAAAGCAATCAGGCAACGAGAGCATCAGATAACCTTTGATAGTCTGCTCAACGGGCGGCATGTCGACCAAGCAGATGCCAAACAGTACGCCAGCGAGTAATGGCAGGCAAAGTACCCTTCTTGGCTTCTTCAAAAAGACACCCGCCCGTGATGTACCGCCGAGCACACCAGCGCGTCCAGCGGACGTCCCTACTTCCTCACAATCACTCCTTGTAGACGCGACGCCAGCCACTGCAGTACGTACATTACAGACTCAAGAGGTCGCTTCGAGTCCTGCCTCGCAGACACCCTTGAAGCAGCGCGCCAAGAGACATCAGGCGGTTGGCAAGGAGAACCGCAGCACGAGCACGTCTTACAAGGAGGCAGAGTCGAGCGATGAAGAACCACTCGCTGTGCGTCATGTCAAGCGACGCAAGCAGATTGAGATGGACTCAGATGACGAGTATGGCCCGCCTATCGAGCTTGATAGCGAAGTCGAGGCGCTCATGGATGTAGATGTTGCCGACCCTACAACGGTGAAGCCTTCAAAGAAGGTTCCCAAGACCGCTTCAGTGCCCCAGCTGACGACCTTGGCATCCTTCCACGCATCTGCTGCTGGTGACAGTCCTCCGCCGTTATTGCGCGAGTCATCCTCGAGAGTTGCCACCAAAATGCCGCTGTCTCGACAAGAAGAACTCGTTCAAACAGTTCGGCCATGGCTACGCCCCGAAAATATCCGTGACGCTGATCGGCGAAAGCCAGACGATCCGCTGTACAATCCACGCACCCTCTACATCCCTCCCTCGGCACTCGCAGAATTTGGCAACTTTGAAGCACAATTTTGGTCATTCAAGAAGGAGAATTGGGAGGCAGTCATCTTTTTCCAAAAGGGAAAGTTCTACGAGCTCTATGAAGATGATGCCGTGCTTGGACACCAGCTTTTTGATCTCAAATTGACCTCTCGAGGCATGCGTATGGTGGGTGTGCCTGACTACACGTTTGACGACTGGGCAGCACAATTCGTTGCAAAAGGGTATCGGGTTGCGCGTGTTGACCAAATGGAGTCTATTCTTGGCAAGGATATTCGCGAAAAGGAAGGCGCCAAGAAGGACAAGATTGTCAGGCGCGAGTTGACGCAAGTTCTGACACAAGGTACTTTGGTGGATCCCAATATGCTGACTGGTGATCACAATACCTACATCCTGTCGCTCAAGGAGATGGAATGCGACACGGACGGCGCGGTCCCCAAGTTTGGTGTTTGCTTTGCAGATGCAGCTACCGGTCAGTGCTACTTTTCGAGCTTCAAAGATGATTTAGCTCGAACCCAACTGGATACACTCCTTTCACAAGTCAAACCTCGAGAGCTAGTCCTCGAGAAGGGCAAATTGAGTCCTGCAAGTACGAAATGCGTCAACAATGCTGTCTCGCCACAAACACAATTCAATTGGATCAAAGATGTCGACTTTTGGGAAGCTGACCGCGTTCGTCTTGAACTAAAGGAAGCACGCTATTTCGACAGTGATGAGCAAGACTGGCATCCTGTGTTGCAGCGTTGCTTGGCTGATGAAGCGTGTGGCAATGCTCTAGGCGGGCTGCTTTGGTATCTGCGCAACCTCAAGCTCGACCATGGTCTCTTGTCCCTTGCAAATTTCGAAGACTATCATCCATTGCAGCGCGCTGCGAGTTTGGTGCTTGATGGTGGTACTCTTGTCAATCTTGAAGTTTTTAGCAATACCTGGGATGGCGGTAGTGCTGGTACCTTGTTTGGTCTCATCTGCCGCTGTCGATCACCCATGGGTAAGCGCCTTCTCAAGCGTTGGGTTTGTCATCCACTACGTGACATTGATGCACTCAATGCTCGATTCAATGCTGTTGAATTGCTCATGCAGGATCATGCTTTGGCAACGTCGCTGGAGACGCAATTGCAGGCTCTCCCTGACCTGGAGCGGCAATTGGCTAGACTGCATGTTGGCCGATGCAAAGTTGCCGAGTTTGTCAAGGTCCTCGCTGGCTTCTCAGTTCTTGCGAAGCTCCTGCAAGAGCTTGCTGCGACGCTCGAGGGGAAAGATGTTTTGATGGAGAGCATCTTGCAACAAGCGCCAGACATGACTGATCGGCTCAAATACTGGCGCAGTGCATTCAATTGGGAAGCTGCTGTTTCGAATGATCCGAAACGTCCTGGGATCATTGTCCCGAGTCCTGGAACGGAGGAAGATTTCGATGCGTCGCAAGAAGCACTGGAGGGTCTCCTGTCTCAATTCGATCCACTCTTGCGTCAATACCAGCGTGAATTGAAGAGCAGCAAGATCGCATACAGGGATGTCGGCAATAGCAAGGACATCTACCAGATTGAGGTTCCCGTCGCTGTCAAAGTGCCGAGTGATTGGCAGCAGATGAGTGCAACAAAACAAGTTAAGCGTTACTGGTCCCCTGAAATTGCAGTCTTGGTGCGACAACTCCTCGAGCAACAAGAACGACACAAGGTTATTGTTGAATCACTACAACAACGCTTGTATAAACGCTTCGATGCAGACTTCTCAAGTTGGCATGCTCTTGTCGTATGTGGCGCGCAGCTGGATTGTCTATTGTCCCTAGCATCTTCCAGCAAGACCCTTGGCGCTCCTGCCTGCCGTCCTACCTTCTTGGCCCATGATACTAGCATTCTGGATCTGAAATCCGTACGTCACCCGTGTGCTGACGCTACCACCTTCATTCCAAACGACATTCTGCTTGGTGGCACGGATGCTGCGCGGATGTCGTTGTTGACAGGTCCCAATATGGCTGGTAAGTCGACGCTACTTCGTTCAGCTTGTACGGCTGTATTGCTTGCACAGCTAGGCCATTATGTGCCTGCTTCCAACTGCACCCTCACACCACTTGATCAGATCAGCGTGCGTACAGGCGGTGCAAGGGACAACATTGGTGGAGGACAAAGTACATTCATGGTTGAACTTGCCGAAACTGCCACGCTCCTCTCCTCAGCAACACCAAGATCGCTCGTTGTTCTGGATGAACTTGGTCGCGGCACAGGGACCTTTGATGGTATGGCTGTTGCCTTTGCCGTTTTGCAACACCTCTTGACGCGCATTGGCTGTCTTGGCTTCTTCTCAACACACTACGCACTCCTTGCACAGGAATTCGAAAAGCACCCAGGATGCAAATTTGAAAACATGAGCTTCTTGCTGGATGAAGGTGGTGACGCCGGGCAGGGCAAAGTGACATTCTTGTACAAACTTGTTGCTGGCATTTGCTCGCACTCGCATGGTCTCAACGTGGCACGCATGGCCGGCCTGCCTGAAGAATTGATCACTGTGGCTGCTGAAGCGTCGAAACGATTTGAAGCACAGCACGGAACAAGTCTTCAGCAGAGCAGACAACAGCCTGAGATCCCTCTTGGCCTTGAGAGTGACCTTGTAACACTGTTTGCTGCAGTGCAAGGCAATGCAGAAGAAGTCACAGAGGATGTCTTGTTACGAATCGCAGACTATGCAGGTAGCGTTTTTGCATAGAAGCCTTCCCTTTGGTCTGCATGCACGCGTTCCATTGCTATGCTTCGTCATCCATCAAGCCAGCCTGTTCCTCACCGCCAAGCTTGTTGAAGAGATCCGCTTGCTTGCTCTTCTTGCCAAGCGCCATACCCTTACCCCTTGGCACAGACTTTGCACTCAGCTTTGATTCAAATGCCGGTTTGGCAGGCTCCTGCCACGCTTGTTGGACGTGCTGAGCCGCATAGTTGTGGCTGTCGTTGAATCCGCCATTCCCGCCATTACCCCCGCTACCACCACCAGCGCCGCCACGTCGTTGCAGCTCTTTACGTTGCGCATCAAGCTGTTTGGCCCGCTTCTTACGCTCCTCTGTAGCTTCTTGCTCCTTGTTGCGCTCAATAATCTCCTGGATGCGTTCTTCGTGCGAGTCCATTTCTAGAAAGTTGCGCACCTGTGAGAGATTGACATTCTCGCGGTAACCCAGCGTGCAAACCTCATCGAATGCTGTAATCAAGTCAAAAGCAGAACGCAGAATCTCCTGCTCACTGCAACTCGCCTTGCACGTCGCTGTGACGATCTGTGCGAACAAGTGCAGCGTTGCAATGTCTTGCAAGATATTGCTTGCACGGTTTGTGATGAGCACCATGTAGAGTTCTTCTAGTGGTTGATAGACATAACGCACACTGTCCGTTTCGATCGTTGTGTGTTGAGCGCCAGACGCCGTATCAATCAGGCCCGGGAAGCTGGCGAGGAGACCCTCGATACGCGCTTTGGGAAGATCTCTGAATTGACGCGAGAGCACCGGCTTGCCGCCGCGGGTACAGACAGAGGCCGCGAGTACGACCATGATAAAAAGAGTCTGCTGTCGAGCTTGCTGAGGATGTATACCAGCCTGTAGCCAGCACTTGAGTAGCTGAGGTCGTCGCGTGTCAGAGACGCGGACAACAGCTGCACGTGTCTGCTGACATAAGAATTGATCTTTTCAAACTACTTTCGCAAAACAAGCACTTACTCAGTTCCTTACTCTGCCTTCGAGTCGTTGCGAAGTAAAGCTGCCAGGCCAAGTGCACATCTTATTTGCTTTTAATGCTATCTGTCGATACTGCTGCCAATTGGCTGGCTCTCACATCTGTCAGAAGCATGGCTACCTCCACGAGTCGCTTGCCACGGGAGATGACTCTATCGCTTGAACACTTCCTCGCCAGGAACCGTAGCTTGCATCTCTACCGTCGTATCCATCGCAGTCTTCGCCAAGTCGCAGACTCCCGTTCGAGGCAAGAACTCGCAAACTGGGCACGCTCAGACTTTGAGCGACACCGCCACGAGAAGGACTTGAGCAAGATTCGATATCTCTACTCAACGGGTGCACGACAGGTCCAGCAGATGGAGGCCAGCTTCGCGTTGAGTCGCTAGAGGGTCCTACTAGAAGCGAAACTTCAGTTTGTCTGCGGGCTCATCGTCATCGTCGTCGCTACTCAGGACGATACTCTCCTGCGCTTGCGTCTGACTCTTTCTTGACGTCGCAGGAGATGTCCGCACAGACGCCCTCGTGGGTCGTGTATTGGAAGCACAAGACTTTGCTGTTGTAAACGACTGTGAGGCGTTCGCGGTCGATCGTCCTTGTCGGCTCTTCGCCGTAGCAGGTGTTGCACGCATAGTAGCCGTGTCTGGAAAGTCGTCGTCGTCGTCGTCGACCATTTCCACGTCGTCCTCACTGTCACTCACCTGCTTTCTCTTTCGATTGAACCTCGTAAGATCCTGTTGAATCTTCTCATCCGAATCAGCGATGAACAAGCGACCATTTGTTGCGGGCTCATCATCATCTGACCCTGCGTAGTCCTTGGGATTCGTTTCTGCACCATCAAAGTCAAAGGCAAAAGCCAACGGATCCGCTCGTCTGCCTACACCGATCGCTGAACGTTTGTTCCGTTGCACAGCAATCCGTTCAGCAGGCTCGTCCTGTCGTGTCTCGCGTTCCAGCCAGTCTAGGTCGCGCATGCCAACCGAGTCTTGCTTTGCTGTGTCCTTCACCAGCAGCACAGTATAATCCAGACCACCGTAATGTCCCTCCAGCACGTCACCTGCCTCCACATCGCCTTGCGGTCGAAATAGCTTGAAATTGGGCCGTCCTTCCCAACGTGGATCCCAGTACCCACGATTTGATACGGTGGTCTGTCTTGCCGGCGCAACCCTCTTGACCTGAAAAGTCGTGACAGGAGCAGGTGGACCAGCCCATTCTACGTCTCCATCCATAGCAGCCTCGTGTGCCTCTTCAATAGCCTCCTGGTCGATCTTTTCTTTCTGTGTTTCTAATTCTCGCAAGACTTCATCTTCCGTGATTTGAGCAACGGGCTCCTTTCGCTTGCGCACCGTTGTAGTCACTGGCAACTCCTCGGGCGATGTAGCCTCATCTGCACTTCCTTTCCCGTTTGATAACTCTGCTGCTCGAGCAGCACGCTTTTTTGCAAACTCGCGAGCAGCAGGTGCATATACAGGAGCTTCTTCCTCAACCTCTTCAATCTCTTCTGTGGGAGCCAGTATGCGCTGTGACATTTGCGTTTCTCGTCTCGAGTTTGTTGGTTCCTTCCTGGTAGAACCCCGGGCTTGTGAGAAGAAGCTACTGATAGTCGATTGCTTCGCTGGCGTCTTGAAAGGATCTTGTGGAGGCTGTGATGAAGGGACATGCGAAAGGGGTGGCATGACGAGTGATTGACTGGCAGGTATCGCAGCGGCGCGTGGTTTCGGAATGTGAATACCAGTGGCAGAGGAGCGTTTTGTCGTCGTTGCGGACGTTTGTTTCATTGCTGCCATCCTTTCAAAGGTATTAACGCGTATACGCTTGGCAGCAGGGGGTGAAATTAGCTCGACACTGGCTTCTCGCGTCAAGGGTGGCGGCGCCATTTGACTGGACAGGGGCATCTGGCTCGATCCTGGCATGTTTGGTAGAGGCGGCATACCGGAGGAAGGCACACCCAGTTGACTGCTTGGTATGGGTTCCATGAGTCCAGTCGCTTGAGAGGCGCGAAACACGTTGTGTGTCCCATTCGACAGGATGATATCGAGCAGGTCACCATGAAACATGTGCTCCGTACATGTCCGCCGCGCCACTTCTAGAACGAGGGTCGCGGCATCGTCCTCCTTTGGGATGACCCATACCGGCTTTTTGCATTTCAGCGCAAAAGTTGCAAGGGCTTGAGTGGTCAGAGTACCTTCATACAAAAGGCATTTCCCGCGTCCTTCCTCGATGACGGGTGCGATCTTGCTGTATGTATGGTTACACGCAAAGATGAATTCCAGGCCCTCAAAAACTGTGGAACGAGCTTTTGCCTCGTCAGATCCAGGTAGTCGTGGCAGACACACCTCTGGACTATGCTTGCCCGGTCGCTCTGTCGGGTAAAATTTGGAATCGCGAGCCTCCGGCATGTTGCTCATATCTTTACGTAGAGCATCTTGAGCGTCGTAAACGACTGTGATGAAATCAGGCGACACGATAGGCAAGCCTTTGATGAGCGCCTGCAGTCCTCGTGGTGTATTGACAGTTTTGCAAATAACAAGCGAGGTTTTGTGGGTGATTGAATGGGAGGCTTTGATGTCCAATGCATCGCATTTGCGAAGCAGCTCAGCTTCATCGGGTTTGACTGCCCCTTTGACAATACAGACGACCATCGGCCGCCAGAGGATCTTAATTTCAAACTCAAATTTGCCCAATTGGATGGTATTGCTCTCCTGGGTCAAGACACATATTGCGTTGTTGTACGTTGATTTGTATCGGATACCATTCACAAGGGTGCCGAATTTTGACTTGTCCGTTAGTGTCACTTGAGAGCGTGCATTGGACTGCTCATGCGATCCAGGGACGGCTTCTGCCACCACAATCTCAGTATTGGCACGCGATACCGTCTTGTCGACTTCACCACCGAGGAAGCATTCTGAGCTACGTCCTAGGGTATAACGACTTCCAGGCGGCAGGAGAAGCTGCTTGAACTTGAATTTGAGAGTGGACGATTCAGGGATTTCAAGTATCCACATATCGTTGGTGCATAAGTGGAAAGAGCTATAGCGATTCGCGAGACAAGATCTGCCGGTGACGATGAGCGAATCTTGATATTAGTGTATCTATAGTAGACCCGCGATGAACTCAAATTCTAGCAATCAAGCATGACTCTTTGCCCACAATGTGATGTCTGACTGCCTCGACGCGTCTTGGTCGCTTCGTGTGAGCTCCTCCGCGAATTTCACCACCACAGCGCAAGGCTCAAGCTGCAAGACACAGGACTGATATTCTTGCTCAGCTGGCGTGTGGATATGGGCCTCGTAGACTACGATGGTAGCTCTGATGACGCAGGGAGCGACATGCCTAGCGAGATAAATAGTCTCAAAAACACTGCTCCAGCCAAGCGCATCGACGTCGCACCACTCGTCTCAACAGAAGATCCACTCGAGATGAAGCTTGTCCTAGCTGGGGATGGGAAGAAGGGCATGATCACGAATGCAGACTATGCGACACTATCAAGATCAATTCAAGGTCCTCAAAACCCTTTCAATGCGCGGACACTTGAGAAGAAGAATGTCGTTACGGGATTTGCAGAAACACAGGCCTTTGATGATGCTCACTTTCGTCGGCAACATCAAAACTTTGCGTCACTGGGCTATGTCAAAGATCCGTCACTAGTGAATGCATTGACTGGGTCTGTCTATGTCGGCGATGTGGACAGGGCTCTTGCTCTGCACGGTGCAGATGCGCATGACCTTAAGCAAAGTCGGCAAGTCAAGCGTGATCGAAAGCGGAAAAGAGAAGGTCGTGGCGACGTGTCTGTCATTGAAGGTGATGCAGCGTTTCGTGGTCCTTGGGCAAGGTACGAGATCGAAGCGCCAAAGGATGCTGATCTCGAATACACGCTTGAGGAGGAAGATGCTGCCCCAGAAGCGCTGGTCCCTGCTCACAAGCCAGAGATTGAGCTTGCAGATATTAGAATCGAATCAAACTTCGGCGCCGAGACGTCAGAGTTCTTTGGCAAATCGCTGCGCGACTATCAAGGAAGAACATATATGCATGTTCCCCGAGATATTGGTATCGACCTAGAAAAGGAGCCTGGTCAAGAAGAGTGTTTTGTCCCAAAACGCAATATACATTCATGGACTGTGCACAAGAAGAGTGTCACTGCATTGCGCTTCTTCCCCAAATCCGGGCATTTGCTACTTTCTGCATCCTCGGACTCGAAAGTGATGCTCTTTGATTGTCACCACGAGCGATCGCTTCTCAGGGAATATTCTGGACACTCCAAGGCGGTACGTGATGTCTGTTTCAATGCAGATGGTACACGCTTTTTGTCTGCAGGTTATGATGCACAAATGAAGCTGTGGGATACCGAGACTGGCCAATGCATCTCCAAATACACAACCGGGAAATTGCCGTACGTGGTCAAAATCAACCCAGACAAAGACAAGCAGCATGAATTCCTGGCGGGCATGTCAGACAAGAAGATTGTGCAATTCGATATGAAGTCTGGCGAGATTGTGCAAGAGTATACACACCATCTTGGACCTGTCAACACAGTGACATTCATTGATGAGAATCGACGATTCGTCACTACGTCTGATGACAAGTCGTTGCGTGCCTGGGAGTATGGTATCCCGGTACCCATCAAGTACATTGCGGAACCAGAGATGCACAGTATGCCGGCTGTTGCTGTGCACCCATCGCAAAAGTACTTTGCATGCCAATCGCTTGATAATTCAGTCGTGGTGTACTCTGCCATTGACAAGATCAAGCAACAGCGCAGGAAAATCTTTCGAGGACATGGTTGTGCGGGTCATGCGATTGAAATTGCCTTCTCCCCTGATGGTAAGTATCTGAGCAGTGGTGATGCTGGCGGGTATGCGTGCTTCTGGGACTGGAAGACATGCAAGTTGCTGAGCAAGTTTGCGGCGCATAAGGGCCCATTGACCCAAATAGCGTGGCATCCGCAAGAGACGAGCAAAGTTGCTACGGGAGGTAATGACGGGGTGATTCACTATTGGGACTAGGTCAATGCTATAGGATAGGTATCATGTCTTGCTTCACCTTAAGCGCTTCATCACTGCTGCTTCTGTAGTCCGGTCCAGGTCCATCTTCAGGCGCGAACTTCAAACAGAAAAAGACGCGCACATGAAGTAAAACAAATACACTCGCCACCATCCAGCAGCAGGCCATGGCAACCATTACCATGACATTGCACCAGGCACAGAGGGCGCAAGCAGGGCTACTCCCTCTCCCCATGTGTGGTGTTCATTCGACATCGCCGATTCCCGACGCCGGCGCAATGTCACCGCTTGAACAGGCAGAGGCGTATACACGCGTCCCCATGCAGCGTAAACGGTCGCGCGAGCAAGCATTTGAGCAGCAATCAAACGACCGTCCCGTGCTTTACTCACCGCTCAGCGAACGCTCCTGTGCATCGACGCAGAGTTATATGGAATCACCGAGTGATCTTGTTCGGACGCGCAAGCGAATGGGTCAATTGATGGATGAGGCACAGCGAGCTCGACAATCCCAACAGACTGTCTGCAGATTGATGCAAGGCGCTCGTCTTTGTGATGAACAACCGTTCCTTGGCGCAATACGGAGCTGTACGTCCTGTGGTGTGGTACAAGGCAATTTGATTGACTGCGCAGTCTGTGTCTCTGCCGTGTGTCGTATTTGCAGCATGACACTGTACTACGAGGGTGACAGCGTTGATGCTTGCTTTGACTGCGCTCATGGAGGGGATGCGCGATGACTGGATATGATGAATGCACTTCACACTTTTGGCTTTGGCCATGGCGATACAATGCTGTTTCAAATGCTATGCTGTTCTACCTCCTGTACTTTCACTGCCGATACAATGCATTCATGACATGATCTAGGCGCGAGGCACGATCTTGGACGTACCATGCCGAGTCTCTTCTTGACTGGCATGACACTGACACCATTGTGCGATCCACAGGGCTGCCTCAGGGGAGATGACGGGAGCCGAGTCGCACCAGCAATAGCCCCTGCGTCTTCATCTTCCAGCTTGTAAGGTGGTGGCAAGTCCTGAGAAATGCAACGACTGCTAGGCTGTTCCTGCTTTGCCACTTTCTGGTTGGCACGACGATAAATGATGCGATCCGGAGACGACGATAGCTCGACCGTCAGATGATCCTCAAATGTTCGTTTAGCAGTCATTGCTACAGGCGCAGGGACAGGCTTCGGCTGAATCCGCACTGGGTGTTCCTTTTTAGCAGGCCGTTGAAAGAAGCTCGCGATACCAGGTTGTACTAAAGCCGCCTTTATAGTTTTTGCAGGTTTGACCACTTTGATAGGCCGACAAACGTTCAGTTGTTCTCGAGGTGCATCACGCAAGACCGTACTAGCACTCGCAAATCCCGCCATGGCACCTGCCGGTACAGCTGCGGGCCCGCGCTGTAAGCGAGAGGTATCGTCGTTGGCTTGAACGTCATGTCGTTTTGATGGCAGATCAATAAAGTCGTCCTCGCTCGACCTGATGAGGCCGGCAGGTAGCATTTTTCCCAAAATGGCTGCAAGTTCACCCAGCAGCTTGCTGGTCAGCTTGGGTCCACGATCCATAAAGAAGGGTTGCATCACCGGTGCTGCTAGGAAGCCACTCAGATGGACAGACTCGAATCGAGCGGATTTGAGTGGATGACTGAGGTAGAGGAGGGCTTTTGCGCGGGTCATGGCGACATAGAGCAGTCGCCGCTCTTCGTCCTGCTCTGTATCTTCTGCTCGAGATGAGGGAATACTGCCGTGGTAGACCCCAGGAATAAATACGACTGGCCATTCAAGTCCCTTGGCGCTGTGAATGGTGGAAATGGTAACAGTCTGCTTTTGATCACTGTTGCCAGTCCCGGCGTCTGACATGAGTGATAATGCAGCAAGCAGGCGGTCAAGTGAAGACTGCTGTTCGTCATTGTAGCCTTCCAATGCCGGAAGGCCCTCATCTTCTTCGCTGACATGGCCTAAAATGTGTGCAGTCTGTGTGAACTCGGTGATGTCTGCCAAACGGTCTGCGTGATCTTCTGGGTAGCACTCTTTGATGTAGGCTTCGTAGCCAATACCAGCAATCAAACCTTCGAGAAGTAGCACGACCGAGTATTCCGCATCTTCCTCGACGCAAGTTCGTGCATGCTCAACGACCTTTACCAGGCTCGATAGCCGCATACGCAGTGACGCGTCATTGCGATCCGATAAGCTTAGTCTGCCCTGATACGCCATCTTCAAGGTCGCCCAAATCGGAAGCTTCCGTTGTGCAGCATGCATAGAGAGCTGCTCAATAGACTTGGCACCAAACTTGCGGCTTGGCACATTCATAATTTCGAGTAGTGCCGGTGCAAAAGGATCTTGAATGACTCGCAGGTAGCCGACGAGTATTCGAATATGTGGACGTTCCAGAAACTTGCGAGCATTGGCAAGCTTGTATGGGATCCATTTTCGCTGCAATGCCTGCTCGACTGGCAAGGTCAGAGATGCAGACCTGACTAGAATTGCAACATCTTGCTCAGTGATGAGAGTGCCCGTATTGTTCAGCAGACGACGAATCTCAGTCGCGAGCCAATCTGCTTCCGACGCTGCAGTCTGGAGAACACGAAGGCACGGTTGAGGTCCAATACCGTGGCGTGCAGCCAGCTGTTTAGCGGGCCTATCTGGATCTTGCTCAATGAGAGCAGCAGCGGCAAAGACAATACTGCCGCTCGAGCGATAATTTGACTGCAAGTACACTTCTGTACAGTTGTAGATTTGGTGCATGCGTTGGAAGTTGCGAATATCAGCAGCACGGAAGCCATATATACTTTGATCGTGGTCACCAACAATTGTCAGCTGCTGCTTCGCTTGAGCAAGTAAGGTCATGAGGTTGAACTGCACAGTAGAAGTATCTTGGTACTCATCGACGAAGACGTGCGAAATGCGAGAGACCGCTTGCGGCATGAAGATGAGCAGACGTATGCATTGTATGATCAAATCGTCGAAATCAAGCAGATTGTGTTGCACCAAGTGGTCTTGATAGGCCTCGTACACTTTCTGCAAAGCGTCGACCATGGAAGGTGCCAGCTTGATAGGGCACTCTCGCATTTTCAAAAAGCTGCGCATGTCTGCCGGCTGCACAGCCAAACACTTAAGCTTGCTCAAGTGAGACATTGCAGTGCTCGGTGAAAGCGTTTCGTCCAAGTCGCCGTCTTTCTTGATCTTCTTCAGCACCTTGGCAACCACGTTGGGTGACTCTGAGGCATCCGCAACAACGATTCGTTTCGGTAGTCCGATAGCCACTCCATAGCGCTGCAGATAACGTAACGCAACGGCGTGGAATGTGCCTACTATCAACTTGCGGGTGACATGTTCACCTACCAGCACAGCGAGTCGCTCCTTCAGCTCCCTTGCAGCCTTGTTCGTGAAAGTCACAACAATAATCTGTTCTGGAGGTATTAGGCGCTCGACAATCATAAGAGCCACGCGCACAGTCAGTACGCGTGTCTTGCCGGAGCCCGGGCCAGCAAGAATCTGAAGGACAGGAGCTTCATGCAATACACAGTTCCGCTGTTCTTCATTCAAGCCTTCCAGCAGGATGTCTCTCTCCATATTCAGCTGTATCAATCGGATAGCAGTATCTGAGCTGTGCTCATTTAGATCAGCTTCTGTACGGAATAATCAGTAAATACTAATCACTGATGTGTAGAGAGGGTACTAGTCGACTAGAGTCCAGAGACAGAGCGCACTCGCTGGTTGTCGCGCGCCAGAATTTGTAAACAAAAACAAATGGAACCACGACACCGCGATACCACACATCCTACAATATGGCAGCTACAATGAAGAGCGCTCCAGCGCTGCCAACTGTTGACTTCAGTCTTCTCACAAACCTCAAGGACCGTATGGACGCATTCACCGTCGAGTTCGACAAGTTCTTTATCGCAGGACGCGAACAGTTGCGAAAGGAGAAGAACGACTTCGCCGCAGGCATGGCAGAGGACAGCAGTCAGCAAAAGGCGCTGATCCAGGCGATTGAGAAGACAAAGACAGATCAGCATGAGCTGTTGGAAGCCATGCAGAACGAGCGCGCCGAAGTGCAGGAAGTGCGCGCTTCTATCTCGGAGTACAGCAAGAAGCAAGAGTCTCTCTCAGGACACAAAGAGCTTCTGGAAGGACAAATAAGCGAAGTGGAGGAGATTCTGGCAAAGAAGCGTGCGGCGATGCATATCAAGAGACAAGAATTGGCTTCACAGCATGCCAAGAATAGGCCAGAGTTGCAAGCCTGGGAATTACAGCTTGGTCTTCGCATTGAAACGGCGGGTACGGATCTTTTGCGCTTCACATTCACGCGCGTAGATGAGAAAGATCCAGACAGACCATGCCGGATGATTGTGGATGTCAGCGGACCCGACTATGATGTGACAGAATGCTCGCCAAATTTGCCAGCGTTGGAGTCGATGCTCACTGAACTCAACAGTTCAAGGGACTTCAGTGCCTTCCTCAAAGTGACTCGACAGGCTTTTAAGAGCGCTTGTAGGGTATAGATGATTGTGCAATGGAAGTCATTTCAACAGTCGGGTGATTCGTATCCGTCAAAGGCCGTTCCGATTAAGCACTTTCCGTTGATATCTCGTTTGTGCTCGTTCATTCGTTTTTTGCACATGGCGACAGCATACACAGCGGCGTCCAGAGACGGGACTCGAAATTGGGTTGCCATCAAGGTTTCTTGACAGAAATCGTTGTCGTGATCCTTGCCTGGATAGAGCCTGACCGCATGATAGTGCGCGTACCAACACAGTTCCAGTTTTGCTATTTCATGATGAGTCTGAAGCGTCGGACAAGCACAGAAACGCGTCCAAGGGCCATCCGTTTCTAAATGTGCCGATCAGTTCCTCCCTGCGCTCATTGATCCATTTCTTTGCGACGCGAGCAGCATAGTGATGATTACCCCAAGCGCCCCAGCTCAGCATGAATCGATGAAAGTCAACGACGCAGAGTTCGTAATGCTCCAACATGGTCTCGTAGGTGTAATGTTTCGTAAGCCTACCCGACTCCGTGATCAGGTGTTCGTGGTAATAGCGAAGCAAAACATCCAGACTTCGCTCGTTGAGGTCAGCCACAGATGTCACCAAGAACGCAGCAACATCGCGCATCGGCGTCGAATACCCACAATACTGGAAATCGTAGAGTGCCACGTCTGTATTTTCCGCGTTGAAGAAGACGTTGGCAGCTTTGACATCCCCGTGAATCAAGGTCATGCCGTCAGCTCCAATGTTCTTCAACTTCCGATCGATGAAACCGGGCAGAACATATAGCCAGTCCTTCAGCGGATTGTTATCGGTCTGAAGGTTCCTGGCTTCCGCCCGACGCGTGTCCAAATACCAGTAGGTGCCCGTCTTCCAGTAGCTGAAGCCTTTGCTTCGGCCACTCTCCTTGATGTCATCTTGTACAGCATGGCTGAGGTCGTTCTCTCTTGCATTTGGTGCTAGAATGATGCGTAAGCCCCTAGGGTCGTCTTTTCCATCAGAGCCAAAGTTGGCCCCGTGGAAGCGTGCTAGCCAGCGAAGGACCATTTTGGCACTTTCATGGTCCAATGGCCGAGACTTTGTCACTGGAAAAGACTTCTCAAGATCCTCCATCTCGAGAAAATCAGTGCCGCTGTCGATGTACTTTGCAATCCTAGCAAGGCCAACATGCCCGTTGAGGTTTTCGATGTACAAATGTCGCTCAACTTGATACGATATGCGCTTCCGCATAGAATCATCCGATCGACCATCAGGTTCGTCGTCAAGCTTAGGCAACATGACGCGTTTGATGATGCTTGTAGAGCCATCTGCAGCAGTCTTGCGCGTTATCTCGCCATACCCTTTCCACAGCGTAGCGATAGTCTCTTCGGAGCTCTGGTCTCGTAGCTTTCTTTCAGAGCCTTCCAATTTCGTATCAGTAGTCCTTTTGAGAGACATGAAGCGTCGACGATTGGTTGTGGTAAAATCTTGTGAAGTCGTTGCCACCAATCGCGGACGGCACGGAAACCCCATCTGAAAAAGGCTCTAGCTTCAAACTCTGCTGGCTACAGGGTCGACAACCGGTACTCCCTGGCCAGCTGCAGTCTGCCCATGTCATGCTTCACTAGGCTTGATTGCTCCAAGTCTTACTGAGTAACAAGTATGGAACACGAGGCAATTGAAGAACAAATGGCGCTTGAATGCAGCTTAGAGCGCTTGAATGATGCGGCAAGCTCATTTGGGTTCACTGTTCAACATATGCCAGGCAGAGGCCGCTGCTGTATAGCTACAAGACACATACGCTCCGGCGAGACTTTAGCTCTAGATCCACCACTCCTCTACTGGGAAGATGAACCCATGCAAAATTCTGTCGTTGCAAATAGTCTGTACAACGCATGCGGCGGACGTGTACACGCCAACGTGGTCAATCTCTTCTCAGCTTACATCGATGCATCACCGGACATTCAAGAACGTGTCGATGACTTTGCAGTGACAGGCTCTTGTCGAGAAGCTCGGTTGATCGCTGACAAGACTGCTGTGTGGCAGGAACTTTGCAAGCGAATTTGGATTGGCTGCAGCAAGTATCATGATCAACTCAAGTCAACGTCCAACATGGTCGCCTTGCTTACCAAGTCACACATCAATGCACATGGTTTCAATGGAGGTCATGCCATGTTGGAAGTTGCCAGCAAGTCGAATCACGCTTGCAGTCCAAATGCGACCTATGTGCCAATCATTCTCGATGGACGAAAGTTCATGCGCTTGCTCGCCATCAGGAATATTGCACCAAAGGAAGAGATCCTCACAACATATATCGCTGGTCTGGATATGCTTAACTCGACTCGGAATAGACGAGCATTGTTTGTTACACAGAAGGCATTTGTTTGTCGATGCAGCCGATGCATTGCACCTGACTTGCAATCTCGCTTGCCATGTCCAGCCTGTAAAACAGGTGCCATGATTTGGCATGACACAGTAGAGCACCCATGGCATTGCCAACAATGCGGGCGCCGATTCTGGGATGGCCAGGTCAATACGCGTGAGAAACAGCTACAAGGCCTGCTGTCCAACCTGGACAGTCAGATGAATCGTAGTGGATTTCCTCCTTTGAGCATCATGGCTTTCCTCATGAGAGATGTTGAGGAGGATCTTGGACGGCATCATTATCTTCAGATTCAAGCGTGGTCGCTGATGGAAGAGCTCTTTGCCTATCGGAGCGTGGCTGGTCTAGCAGACGATGCGACAGAACGTCCAGTACGTCTAGCGAACGCCTGGAAGTATGTCCGCTTCCTCATGCTAGAGTTCTGGAATACAACGCCTGTTGTCGCTACCAACTTGTCAGTCCTGAGACTACAGACGCTCATTACTCACGGAGCCGACTCTCAATCAGGCCAAAAGCGCCTGCCGCCTCCTGGAGCACCGTTACATGAGCTCAAGAAGGTCTTGAAGCGAGCGAGCCAGTTTCTCACAATGTTCTTCGGCGAACAAGATATTGATGCTCAGTCATTTCGCCAAGCACTTCAAGACTACAACTGTTGCGCCCGGGAAAGCTGCGACAATACACTCCTGGAGACATGCGTGGCGTGCCCAAAGTGTTCTCTCCTGTATTGCAATCGGCTGTGCTTGAAAGCTGACAAAAGCTCACACGGAGCTTACTGCACACTTGCACAAAAGGTCGGCGTCCTAGTCCATGATCCCAGGGAACTGATAGCAGCCATATAGAGGTCAACATGACCGGTTTCAGTAATCTAATGCTTACAGCTTTATTGTCTATCCTTGATGATTCAAGATTGCTGCATCCGCAAGGCAGACAGCACGACACTCTGCTCGAGGATGTCCACTGCTTGCTGCACTTCAAGATGCCGTCTTGCCATAGTCATCCAGTCTTTACTCAAGAGTCGAGGCCAGCCTTTGAGCTGGTTCATCTCGCGAGTCGCCGAGTCCAGGTCGTTGGCCTCCAGATAAGCTTCTGTACGCGCCAAGATAGCCTCGACATCAGAGCCGGGGACCATACCCTGCTTCCTGAACAGCACTTTGGAGAGTAGCGCAGAAGTCGCATGACCAGCGATACCGGCACCTTCAGGCAACAACGCAGCTTTGCGCACCTCATCCGCCACGACACGGAAACGATCCGCCAATTGACCAGTTGTGGGGATACCATTTTCCATTGTTTCGCGGTCTAAAGCACCAATGGCTGCCCGCACAAGTGTGTCTTCACCAGCAATCTCCTTGACAGCCGCAAGCTCCTGAATGAAAGGTCTGGACTCTTGCTCGTGCAAGACATTTTTTAGTGCATGCATAGCGACTTCCAGATCCTGAAGCTTGACGCGGTCTTCAATAAAAGCTCCAGCCTCGACATTGAGTTGCTTCAGCTCCGTGATGCCCTTCTCGAGCTTCTCCAGCTTACCAAGACGTCCACCACGCTCTTCTTCCACGCGAGCACCAATTTCACGGTTGAAGCGGCGTTGCAGCTCAATAGCCTGCTCCATCAACTCATTCTGCAGTTTCTTTTGCGCCAATTTCTCCACTTGAGCCACTTCCTCCTTCAAGCGTTCTGTGTAGGCTTGATTGAGCCGTTCACGTTCTTGTTCAAGCTCCACCGTCATACGTCGCTCGTAGTCAGCAATTTGCTCATTCACCTCGCGAATATGCTGTTGTTGAATTTCGCCGTAACGCTTTGCTTGATCAGTCAATTTCTTCTCCAGCTCAGCATGCTCAGTCTTTTTGATGTCGCGCACTCGCTCGTTGAGTGACAGGACCTCTTCCTTGGCATTCTCCAGACAAGCCTGGAAGTAAGACGAAGAGCCATACTCGTTTGCAGTTGTAATAATACCATTCAAGGCGAATTGAAGGCGTTCAATGACACGATCACCAACATCCTGGATTTCGAAGGGCTTGAGGGGTGCACTGGGTGGAGGCACCGTGAGGGAAGCAGGGTCAGCGGGTTTGGTATCAGCCTTGCCGACGAAGCCGACAGGCACGGTGTTCGTACCAGCAGCTGCTGCAGCTGCAGCATTGGCGGCGTCGGTAGGAGGTACAGAGGACGATGCTTTGCTTGAAGCTTTACCAACAATTTGTTCGGCTGCCTTCTTGAGTGTAGGCTGTGAATCGCGATGAGCATGGACAGGAGCAGGCTCAGAAATCTCTTTTGATGCTGCAGGCGCACTCCTGCTCTCAACTCCTGTCTTTGGTGCAGGTTGCGTGGACTTTGCATTGGGTGCCAGCTGAGGGCTTGACTTGTTGACTTGAGCAGCATCGTTTGCACCCCCTGGAGTCGCCTTGTGCTCCTGCTTCAACGCGCTATTTTGCGGACCTGGCTGCAGAATCTTGGCCTCTGAAGTTTGGCTTGCTGGGTCATGCAGACGTGCTTGCGCTCCGGACCTCGGGATATACACGGATGCAGAAGAGGAGCGTGTAGACGATCTGCCTGCCTGTGCCGTTGCATTGGGGAAGCGTTTGCGGAACTCTTGCTCTTGAATGTACAAAACAGCGTCTTCGCCATATGGCACATACTCGGTAAAGATCTCATACACTGTATCGTTTTGAAGAGAACCGTAGACACCGCCGCCAAAGAGCAGTGCTCCGCCGAGAATCGTCGCGAGCAGGGTATTTCGCAGACGGTGCGAGGCTCTCGGCGGTGGAGGCGGGGGAGGGTTGGCATGAACCACAACAGGTTCAGATCCCATTGGAACTGCACCACCTCGATTAAGTTCAGGCACAGCTCCGACTTGTGCAGCTGGAATAGGCTCTGCATTCGCTTTAGTGGCCGCTGCCTCTGGCGACGGTGGCATCATGGGCGGTACGGCATCCTGCGAGCTTTTGGGGACACGGGCCGCCCTATTGGGTGGTAGAATGGGTATATCGGGCCTTGTTACATAGAGCCTGACACACGGCCTGTGCCTGACGACCCTGCTAACCGACCTCATTTGCTGTAGCTGCTGAGTGTAGTAACTAATTGGCTCTCCCGCCGTGAACTTGGCGCGAGGTCCGACGAATGCACGTGTGGCGCGAGAGAGCAGTCCGATGCCAGCTACTGAGCTGCTACTCCTCTCAAAAGTACTGCCAGTACATGTACTACACCTAAAAAATTGCATACTGAAGGCTACGCTTGCTTACTGCTTGACCAGTCATGACTGCTAGGAAGGCTGCGCATGCCGGAAGCTGGTATTCTGACAATGCCGCTGAGCTCGGGAGCAAGCTAGACTCCTACATCGCACAAACGAACGCTGAGCAGCACAATCTCCTGGGCGCGCGCATCATCATCTCGCCTCATGCTGGCTACTCGTACTCTGGCCCAACAGCTGCATTTGGCTTCAAAGCCCTTGACTTGACTGGGATGTGCGTACCGTGCTGCTCTCCAGAAGCATGCTGACTTGCAGCCAGCGTATCTTCATACTTGGCCCGAGCCATCATATGTTCATGAGGGAGTGCGCTCTTCCGCAAGCCACAGTTTACGAGACACCTCTGGGGCCTCTGCAGATCGATGCTGACGGTATGGGTGCCGACCATAAGACTCAGACTGATGTTAGCAATTGCTCGACTGCGCGCAACCGGCAGGTTCGAGAACTTGGCAAACTCTTATGATGAACGAGAGCACTCTATCGAGATGCAGCTACCGTTCCTGAAGCACATCATGGGAGACAAAAACATTCCCATTGTTCCCATCCTCGTGGGTGGCCTGTCATTCGATGTCGAGTGCGAGTACGGTGACATCCTCAAAAACGATGTGGCAAACCCTGCAAACGCATTTGTCATCTCGAGTGACTTTTGCCACTGGGGCCAGCGGTTTCGATACAAATACTTCCATGCTCCACCAAACGACCCGGTCAAATCGGTCAGAAGCGAGAAGAACCTGCCCATCAAGATCTGGGAATCCATCGAGCTGATGGACCGAGAGGGAATCAGATGCATTGAATCGCAGTCTCACGAAGCTTTCGCGGACTACCTTGACGAGACGGGAAACACAATATGCGGCAGACACCCGATCTCTGTCATGCTTGCTGCTATGGAGAGAGCTGGCTTGCCTGGTGCTTGGCAACTGCTAGATTATCGTCAGAGTAATCAAGTCATCTCCGGAACCGACGGCAGTGTCAGCTACGTCAGTGAGGTGTTTGTACTTTGAGGAAGCAGAAGCAAATGATTTTATGTATGACTAATGACCATTCAGACTGTAGCGAACTTTCTCCCATCAGCAGCTTCCAACATCCACTCCCAGTCAAACACACTGCAAGGTTTCTTCACCGCTTGCGGTTTGTTCGAAAAGGTCGTTGCTAGCAGCAATCGCATCGGCGTATTCTCTTCAACCAGTCGCGTCGGCCTAGTCTCTTCATCCAGCCACCAGGGTGTATTAAGGTTGGCAGCTTCCTCTAGCTCCGCTTCCATGTCAATGCCAAGCGATTCCAACTCCATCTCCTCGTCGTCAATAGCATTGGCAGCAGCATGCCTCTTGCGGGAGGGCCCTTCCACCCGTTCATCTGAGTCGGATGACGCGATTTCCTCGATGCGCCGCTTCTGCTTGCGGGCACGTAGCGGGAATGAGGGACGAGTTACAATGCCGGGCGATGTCAGCACGGACGTTTGCGAATGAGCTTGTTCCTTTGATGGAGCAATTTTGTTGTCATAAATCCGCGTCATCTTTTCGGATCCCTTGAGTGAGGCAGCAGCGAGACGGTCTTCTTCGTCGTCCATGTCAGAATTCTCACCGACATTGTCTCGAGCTGCTGTATCAGTCTCAGACTCGCTGTCAAGCACAATAGGCCGCTGCGCCGATGATGGAGCAGGTATCGATGGATTTTCCGCCAAGATATCGTCGACACTTGCATCCGACAGTTCTGACCGCTCAGTGTCCTTCAGATGTCCCTGCATTCGCTTAAAGTCTTGCCGACCTTGCTCGACCAAATCGCTTGCCGTCAACCGACCATTATCATTCGCTTTGCCAGCAACCTTTCTGAGCTCATGCAAACTATCCTTGAGCAGCACAGTGTGTCGTACCACTTGAGAAGCAGAAATATCATCAGCCGGCTGGAGAGCCTTGCCAGCGGCCGATCCTTGCGTCCGCGCAGGAAGCCCAGGCTTGTTGCTTGTTGACAGATTTCGTCGCTCCTCCAGCTCCCATGAAGGCGTCTCTTGCACATTGCTGATCGACACATGTTGCCTGGGAGTAGCTTCTGCATGCTCTGATTCCTCTTGTGTCAGAGCAGACTGCACTTGCACGACTGTATCCATAACGACAGTCCCCTCGACGGAAGGCTGAGTGACAAGGTCAGCATGAGACTGTTGTGTAGTTGCGCCGGCATCCGCTCCAGATTCCAAGGAAGACTGCTCCACCTCTGTCACTATTTGCTGCTCAACAACTGTTTGCTGCCCGTCTGTTTTTGCCACCGTAGTGTTTGTTGTGGTTCTCACAATAGCGGCACTCTCGAATGGTGTGGATTCTGCGACTGGCGAGCTGGCAAAGACAGCACGGTAACGGTCGCCAGCTGGTGGCATCATCACGCGTACACGTGTGGGACTCGAGGGAGAAGAAGCCTTGCGCGACTGCTGCGTACTCGCTTCCCTCTCTCCCTGTGTTTGCAACGTACGCGCCTCAGACCTGGCCCACTGTGTCTCTTTGGCGGGAGACGATGGCCTCAAATTTTGAGTCTGTACTTGCATAGCAGCAGGCTGTGGCGTTCGAGACTGAAGGGGAGGAGAAAGTCGCCTTGGAGCTTGCGTAAAGGGCACATCGCTGCCAGCAGCTTGCGCTTGAGATGACTGGCTTTTGGTCGACGTGGATGACGCAAGTGGTGAAGTAGCCTTTTGCGTAGCGAACAGGGTGGCAGTCTCGTTTGCGTCACGCATGATGGTGTCCGAGTCTGTTTTGTGGACATTACCAGTCCTGGCCTCCTCAGGAACCAGCATTGCTGGAGTCTCGGCGTCCATCATCTGCACGTCAGAGGCGAGCTCGCGAGACAGATCGCCTTCATCAGGCGGCGTCGGCATGCTGCTCTTGCCTTGGCAAGACGAGGGCGGTGTATGCATGCTAGGTGCTGAGCGATACTCAGGTCGCACAGGTGATGCGATGCCCGTGACTTGCTGGATTGCCTCGGCAGTATCGGCAGGTTCACCCGCTGCGTCGACCGATAAGGGTTCTTGTCCCATGAAAACCGAGCCAGAGGGAATCTTTGCATGCGTTGCCATTTTTGTCGTGGTGATTTGAGTGGGCTCGACATCCTTATTAACACATTGCGATTGGGCTTGCATACGCATCGGCTGGACAGGGTCAAGGAACTCATCTTCACTGCTACTGCTGTCGTCGCGATATGACACTTGCGTCGGCAATGACTGAGTCTCCATGGCTGGACCAGGCAATGGCACAAAAGATTGCCTCGTCTTGTACGTTTCGCCCTCGTCGCTATCATCGTGCGAGTGAATTGGAGCCGGTATGTGGCGGCCACCTTGACCAAGCGGAACACCAAGATCCTGGTCAGCGTAACTCGCGGGGGCAGCTGTTGCAAGCGGACTGCTTGCAGGAGCAGCAGCATTTGTCAGCTCATTCATGTTATCACCATGCAGCCTGCCAGGGATGAAGGGAGCGACAGAGTCGGGTCTCGAAGCAACAGGTGAATCAGGCTCACCAGGGGACGAGTGAGGTGGCGGGCTATTGTGGCCTCTTTTAGGTGGCGGCGACGGCGAAAGCTCCCATTGTGATGCAGGGAGCTCGACGTCATCACCGTCATCCTGTGCAGATTCTTCTGTCGTTTTCAGACTTGCAGCTGTGTGCTTCTTGGCAGCTTCTAAAGATTGCTTCAGTGCATCTGCAACGATTTTTGCAGCAGCAGCTTCCTTAGCCTTCTTGGAAACGTGCTTGATCGCCTCAATCTTGTAATTGCCTTCAGGCCTCCAGCAGTCTTCACTCTCGAGCACTGCAACTTGATCGACAGGAATGGTCTGGTCATAGTAAGTCAAGTCTTGGAAATCAGACCAGCCTTCGTGAACCAGGACTCTCGTCACGCGTGGAGCGACAGACTCTGCTGCCTCTTCCGCTTCTGCAACTTGACTTCCAGATGGAACGCTAGTTTGAGGTATCTCTAGCTCTTCGACCTGAGCGGCGACTCCGGGCGATTGTGGCGGCGGCGACCTGGAGCGTGCTTCTGCCTTGGCAGGGGCAGTCAGAGCCACTTGGGTAAACTGGGGCTCCATCCTTTGCAATGGCGTAGCTTGAGAGGAACTGAGCTTCGCCGCGATAGCGCTTGCAGAAGGAGCAGCTTGGGCAGCAATCGGAGCAACCAGAGGTGCTGAAGGTGCCACAGCATTCAGCTCGGAGTGAGAACGTTGTGAAGAGGATAAATCCTTGGCCTTTGCAAGTGGAATTTTCTGAGATGTCCCTGGTTTTATGGGTGGTGCGGACTGGCCATTTAGGTCCATGCGTACAGCCTTCGCGGAGGTCTTTTGAGCAGCTTCCGCTTGTAAAGCCCTGCGTAAGCTCGTAATCACTGGGCTGGGCTGAATCACAGCTGGCGTGGCTAGGGCTGATGTTGGGGACTCAGTCTTTTTGACGGAGCGCGTCGGCATTGCTGCAATTGCCGGTGAAATTGTAGGAGAAGGCACAGCAGGCTTGACCGCAATGTTAGCGAGCCCTGAGGGTAGTTTTGTAAGCATTGCAGCTGGCGCCTGTGTGCATGGCTGTGGGGAGGCTTCGCCGATGTCTAGGGAGTCATCAGATTCATTTGCCTGGCTGCGGATTTCCTCGTCGTCTTCATCGGCTCGTACAGGAGATGCCACTTGTGCCTGTAGCAAGCTGCCAATCTTGCGCGTATTCAGGACTCCTCTGGCTGGGACTAAAACGTTGAAGTCCTTGGGTATACCGAACAACTGCTCACCAATACCACTAAAGACCGAGAAAGACGAAATGAGTAGCCTGGCTTTCGCTCGCCGCGCTTGATCTTTTCCGGCTTCCAAAAAGATCTCAACATGGCCTTTGATATTGTGTATGATAGCAGCCCTGAGTTGCGTGAATCGCATGCCTGTCTCCCCAATAACTTTCTTCTCGCATTCTCTCGTGAATGTACACGGGATCTTGACTTGACTATCAGACACCCAACCATTGATCAGCTCGCTATCTGGCGTCCTTTCGAAGCGGAAATTGAGGAACTCGAGGAGCTGCAAGGGCTTTGTCCGCTCCAAAGGCTCCCTGTAAGCTTTAGCAGCGCTGATCCTGGCGCACAAGTCTTCCTCGAGCCATCCATGCAGTACAGCAGCCATCGAAAAGTTGAGCTTGGCAACTGATCCACCCTTTCATAGACCCGATTACCGATTAGCTGCTGGTAGTTGCACTGGCCGACTTGCTGTGGGCGGTGTTTAGTCTGGTCCACTCGAGCTCGCCGTCGCGTCAAATTGAAGAAAGCGCGCCAAAGAGCAACGCCCGCAGCAGCACCAAATAGACGCACTCTCAAGGGGTTAGCTGTCGCTTGCCAGGGTGTTTTGCATGGCCACCAGGGGCATATTTGTCGCCTGACCCTCGCTGCTTAGTGGATAGAAGCAATACTGGAACAGACGGCTCACATTAGCATCGCCTTGTGTCGACGACAAATGCGCACAGCATTCTAGCCCATTCTTCTCCTCATTCACTGTATCACAGCGTTCCGTATGGCTAAAGATGCTCAAGCTATGCAGGATGTATCCAACGGCAGTTCGCCGCACCTCTTCTCCTTTCCGTCGCCCCCTCAGGAAGAGGAAGACACCACAATCGGAAAGCTCTATACGCAGATGCACAAGCGGATCGCATCTATTGTCAACACAGCAACACTGAACGTCATGAGTGCAGAATCATCGCCCGCTAAGTATGCGCAGGAAGCGCCGGACGCCATCAAGCACAATAGAGGCAAACAACCGGCGTCCGAGAGATCTGTTGAGCCAGACACGGCCTCCGGATCAGGCATGTCCAGCTTCACCTTCCCACAGAAGTCTGCGCCAGTCAGTCACTCTGCCAGCGTCCGCACTTCAGAGCGCGACCAAAGCACTGAACCAAGAGCGAAATGTATGCTACCAGGGAAGACTGGCGCCGCGCTTGCTGTCACGGCGCCGCCAGTGGTTCAACAAGTCAATGCAGAGTCTGTGGTCATGCTTGAAGAAACGCTGCCTTCTCCCCAGTCAAGTCCGGCTCGCTCTCGAGTCGACAAAGGCGCAGGTAGTTCTACTGTTATGGGCCTCGGATTCGCCTTGCAGCGCGAGCTCTCATCAGAATCTGAGATGCCGCCAACGCCATCCCAGATGCAGAGCCGCAGGCCTTCGCTTGTGCGCGAAGATTCTATTTCAACAGTGCTCAACCGTCTTCGAAGCGGCCGCCTCAGCAAGAAGTTCTGGATGAAGGATGAGAATGCCACTGCATGTTTCTTGTGCGATGCAGTCTTTACGAGTAAGTCAACCCTTGATATGGCTCTTTCTTACATTAGCATTCAGGCGAAAGCATCATTGTAGGCTATGTTTGTGCATCTTTTGCAGCAAATGTACGACGTGGACCACTGGCCAGCGCATCGGTCACGATGAAAGCTTCCGAACTTGCAAAACCTGCAACCGTATCTTGAACGAGTACACAGTCAGACCATCAGACCAAAGCAATCAAGAAGCCGAACGGACAGATCGACCGCAGCTTCGTCTCGACACCTCGGTTACAATGGAAATGTCTCCGTTATCGCAAGGCCCCTTCACAATGCCCAATAATCTGAAGCCAGTCAGGACTCCACTCATGGCTATTCCAGCAACGAGGATGGCTGCCGATGAGAGGGAGGGATCCAAGCGGTTGGAAATACCCAACATCCAACTTGCTGCTGTAGCGTCGCCTGCCAAGCAATCTCGCCGACCGAGTTTACCGCATACGGCAAGCGAATCTGAAGTATCTAGTCGCCCTGCTTCGTCTCAAGCCGCTGCGCCGTGGAAACATGGGCTTCTTGGTGGACTCAACGTCACGAGGCCCTTCAAGCGCCGCAATACCTTCCAGGCACCTTCCCGAACGCCATCTTTTGAGCAAATGCCAAGTGAGTCGCAACAAGATACCCCTCAAAGCTTCCGGTCCCCAAGTGATGAAGAGGGTTGGTCTGGTACGGTGAAGGCCGGCAGCACTGGTCTAGCACGGAGCAAATCTTCGCGCCACGGAAGTTACAGAGAGTCGCCATATTCCCTGGCAAATCAAGAGAATGGCGAGTCTCGAAAGTCGAAACGACGCGGCGTAGGTGCCCAAGCCAGGACTAAATCGAGGTCCATGATACGCCATCTCTCTGTGCATGGTCGATCTGGTCCGTCTACACCAGGACAGATGGACGCCTCTCGCGGCCGTACAAGGAGCACGTCCAACACAACGTCAGTACAGACGCAAGTGACTGAGTTGAATCTCATTGGCCGCGCGCACGTCAAAGGTCTGCTACATCAGCTCCTGAAAGACGCTCATGTGGAAGACATCGAGTCCTGGGAGAGGACGCTTTCTCCCATCTTGACACTTGTTGCTGAAAATATACGACCAAAGGTCAAAGAAGGAGCAAGCGCCTACATCAACAATTATGTCAAGATCAAACGTATTCCAGGAGCAAAGATGAGCCAGACGCAATTCATCTCAGGAGCTGTCTTCACCAATAAGCTCGCACACAAACGCATGACCAGGCATATTGATAATCCGCGCATCATGCTCATTTCGTTCCCTTTAGAGTATCATCGAGCTGACTCGCAGCTCATGTCTCTCGAACCAATCATTGCTCAAGAAAAGGAATATCTCCAGAATTTGGTGAGTCGCATGATGGATCTACGACCTTCGTTGGTTCTGATTGATCGAAGCGTCAGCGGCCTTGCGTTGGAATACCTGCTCGAGAACAATGTCGCAGTTGCTTACGGTGTCAAACCCACAGTAATGGCTATTGTCGCAGAGTTGACTGGTGCGGACATCATCACTTCCGTGGATCGTCTTGCCTTCCATCCTCGCGTGGGAAAATGCGATAGCTTCAGCGTCAAGACCTTCATCAATTATGAGCCGCCAAAGCCCTTCAAGAAGACTTATATGTTTATCCAGGGTTGTCCACCAGATCTCGGCTGCACAGTGGTTCTACGAGGAGCTCCCATGTCGACGCTTGAAAGTATAAAACGCATCACGGAGCTCATGGTCTTTGTCGTGTACAATCAGAAGCTGGAAGCGAGTCTTGTCAAGGATCAACATGCAATACAGCGCGCACCGGAATCTTTCCTTGCTTTGCAAAATACCGATGACCTCAACTTATTGGATGCTTCGTCCGGCGAAGCGCTGCGTGGCAAACCTTTCAGCAAAATGATTGAGCTGTTTGAGCATCGCATCTTGTCATCGTCGCCGGGCGTGCAATTTGAACCGCCGTACATACTGCGCAAGGCGCATGATCTTGAGACGCGTCTCGAGCGTCACAAGATGCTTCTCGAGAAGAGCGATAGTCAAGAGCTCAGTGACCATGAATCGAAGCTGCTGTATGGCAACAATCTGGACGATATCTCAGATCTGAGCACTGAACAGCAGCGAAATGTACGACAAATTGTGCAAGCAGCAGAATCAAGTCGGCTGCAACAGGAGTTGGAGCATGTCAAAAATCAGTGGGAAAGTTTGCTTGATCAGAATCCAGAGTTGACCAGCCCATGGACGCGCCAGTCTATCTCCGTCTTGTACTCTACCGTGTGCACAGAATCGGGAACGCCATGCAGTCTACCACAGACTGAAGTCATTGAGTATTACAAGGACACCTACAATGAGTATCCACTTGGTCAGTACGTGGAAGAATGTATCATTGCCGCTATGCAACCGTGCCCTACTGTCTTATGTCAGCGCCGTAATATGGACCATCATCGCAGTTATGTTCATGCAGAGGCGCGCGTGACTGTGGTCACAGAGCCTTTTCCTTGTCATTTGGCAGGCATGCAGGACACCATCTTGATGTGGAGCTATTGCAAACAGTGTAAAATCACCAGCCCGCTCGTGCCCATGTCAGATAACTCGTGGGCATATTCATTCGGCAAGTACCTGGAGTTGACCTTCTACGACAAGGACTTGTGTGTGCGTATCGAAGACTGTCCTCACAACTTGTGCAGAGACCATGTTCGCTACTTCGGTTTCCGTGACATGGCAGTCCGCTTTGACTACGACCCAATCGAAATCATGGCGCTCTCGGTACCACAACCACGTATCGATTGGAAACCAGAGGGGTTTATCCGCCTCAAGAATGAGGAATTCAAGTCACTGCAGTTCAAGATCTCTGTCTTCTATGACTCGCTCGAGTTCCGGCTGTACAATATGAATGCTGAGACGCTAGTGATTGAACAGACGGAGGCTTACAAAGCGGACATTGCCATCATGCGACAACAGGCAAAAGACGAACGTGTCTATCTGGCCAATCTCTTGCAAGAAATCCATGACAATTCGCCACCTCTCGACTATCTCTGCCTCAATCGAGCTTTGAGGGCGACGCAAGAAAAGGTGACTCAGTGGAACCAGACCTTTGAAGAGCTGGAGCGTCTGTATTTGCCATCAGAGAAGGACATCAGGAGACTCACTACAGCGCACCTCAAGAAGCTGTTCTTGCCCGATGAGTCCGTCCGACCTGCTCTGACAGAAGAAGATGTTGAAGTCGAAGCGAAGCGATCCGTCAGTATACCAGTCGGCATGGCTCCCGACAAAGACGAGACATCGGAGAAAACAGGTGTGGCAGAGAAGGCCAAGCCAGCGCCGGAGAAAGTCATTCACCCAGTAGCTTCTATGCCTGTCATTGGCGAGCATGATGAGGAACCAAAAGGATTCCACCCTCGCCGCATGTATGAGGACTTGGTGAGACCACGGATCGAGGCCGCTTCAGAAGCTGAGAGCCTGGACTTTGCACGAGCAAATATTTTACCCGACCTGAATGCTATAAAGGCTGAACACTCGGAAATACCCAAGCCGGCAGGACTATTGCGCACCAAGTCTGAGGATGTTGTGCCTATGCACCGACCGGCTGGCTCGCAGGCCTCGTCACGAACTTCTTCTGTTGACCTCAAGCACGGCCCAAGTGGCATCCCTGTCCCGAGATCTACCATGAATGAAGTCTGGCATCTGCGCAAGAAGTCGACGTCGGGCTCCCACGTCCTGAGCAAGCAGATTCAAGACCTTGGGGAAGCTATCGTAGGATCTGTGGAAAAGCGCTGGCAGGAGCAGAAGCGATTCAGCTCTGTGTACAAGGACACACCGCAAAAGAATAAAGCTGGAGAAACAAAGGTATCCAGTCTGGCAAAACATTTCGATCAACTCTCGCGCGAATTCGAGAAGGAACGTCTCAAGGCACGTAAACTCCTCAGCTCTCGTGGTCGTCCTACCTTTGCAGTCGCCACTTCCAAGCCCAAAGTTGCCGTTTTCAACAATGTCGATGACGCAGTCGATGAATCTGATGATGAGGATCCGAACCTTGAGCCGTTGCTCGACTATAATGCAGAGCCCATTCTCATCAGCAATCCGGCGACAGGCGAAAATACTCCAAAGTCGACCCCGCTTCTTCAGCCAAACATTGTAGGAGCAGTGTCTACAGAGCAGATTCCGGAGCAATACCTTGGGCCTGATCCAGGCTGCAAAGAACTCGACGAGGGAATCAGCGAGACCGAGAGCGTCAGCCCTGGTGATGCGAGGAAAGTAGTGGTGCAGCGACAAGAGTCCGAGATGTCGACTGGCCTGGTGCCCGCTGCCGAACGATCGACTTTGCTTAAGACCTTGTCCAATTTCTGGGCAGACCGATCTTCCAGTGCTTGGACGGCACTGGAATATCCATTGCCGCCATCCGAGCACATGTTTTTGGAAAGCGATGTGGTGATTCGGGAAGACGAACCAAGCTCTCTGATTGCGTTTACATTAAGTGCAGAAGAATACATTGCTGAGATTGCCGCTCTGCGAGAAGCAGCGCGGCGTAAACCTGCACAAGACAATTTGGACAATATGCGATCAAGATTGAAACCAGAGGACCAGCGTATACACAACACTTTGAAGAATGCGACAGGAACACACATGCGATTTAGCTGGGGAGGTTCTGGTAGCAAAGCTGGTGTCAAATTGGCCTCTCGCATCTTCTTTGCTGAACAATTCGATGCACTCCGACGTTTCTGTGGTTGTGACGACAATTACGTCGCTTCTCTCTCCCGTTGCGTCAAGTTCGATTCTTCTGGTGGCAAATCCGGTGCGGCGTTTCTCAAGACTCTGGATGATCGCCTCATTGTCAAGCAAATGACAAAGATGGAGACAGAACAGTTCCTCAAATTCGCGCCAAACTACTTTGAGTACATGGCCGAAAGCTTCTTTCAAGGTTTACCCACCTGCTTGTGCAAGATTCTAGGCTTCTATCAAATCACAAGCAAGAACCCAGTCACAGGAAAATTCTTCAAGATGGACGTCATGGTCATGGAGAACCTTTTTTACAAGCGAAAGACCAGCAGAATCTTTGACTTGAAAGGCAGCATGCGCAATCGCAAGGTTCAGCAAACGGGCAAGAAGAATGAGGTTCTGCTGGATGAGAACTTTGTCGAACGTAAGTCATTTTTTCGCATGGGCTAGCTAATAACAGTTGTCTCCGAGAATCCGCTGTTCGTGCGCGACCATGCTCGACGATTCCTGAAATCAGCCCTGCACAACGACACGCTATTCCTTGCGCAAAACAATGTCATGGATTACTCACTCGTCGTCGGCATCGACGATGATAAACATGAGCTTGTTGTGGGCATCATCGACTTTATTCGCACATACACATGGGACAAAAAGTTGGAAAGTTGGGTCAAGGAGCGCGGGCTCGTAGGAGGGGGCTCTAGCAAGCCGACTGTCGTCACGCCCAAGCAGTACAAGGTTCGCTTCAGGGAGGCGATGGATCGCTACATCTATGCAATTAAGTGAAACAAGCAGAACTGTAGTGCTTTTGAATTCTGCTCTTGCTAATGTTTTATCTGCCCCAAGCGTTGACCATCAATTCTTGACTTCTTTCAAGATCTTCGCCCTCACAGGTTCAATTGGATGAATTAAGTCGGAGTCGACAGGATAATTGCACACGGCGTGATACTGCTTGAATGTAGGGTGAATCTTTTGGCCGGTCCACTCTTCGATACGGCATGTTTCCTTCAGGCATGGTGGGAACTTCAGCGACTTGTCGTCCTTGTGATAGCAGCCAAGATGTGAACGCACGCCAGTTGCCTCGTGCTTGACCGCGTAGACGCAGTGTAGGCTCTCCAAAGTCTTGACTGCGTCTTCTGAGTCAGTATCAGGGCACACCTCTTTGCCGAGCGTTGGCAGGCCACCGGGCGAGTCCATGCTTAGTGGGAAGTAGCATGGGTGGTGCATCGGCTGTCCGCTGTGATTAAAGGTGCTCGCACCCACCTTGCAGTTCTTGATGATGACCTTGACTTTGCGTATCGAATTGCGCTGATAGTTGAGGTAGAGTGTGGTAATCAATGCTGTAATCAGCACAAAGATAGAGTATCGCTGGAAGCCGATCGCCATGTTGATGATGCTCTCAGAGGAATTAGGAAGCTCTACTTGGATGTCGAAGTACACAGCAAAGATGGATCAAAGAACTCAACAAGGTGTGAGGAGACTGCAATGGCTGACGTGGCAGCTGTTCGAAGGAGCGGCGGTTGAGCACCCCTGAAATTGTTTGGCGAATGCAAACATAAATCAGGAAGCAAGAAGAAGATCAAAGCTCTTTGAGTCGAGTCAGTGTAGTATACCCCTGAAGATTTGGTCAACTTCGGCATTTTTGCAACGCGCGCACGCTTGCAAGGCAAAAGCAGATGAACATTTGGGGTACAAGTGGCCAGAAGGCAAAGTCATTCAGCTGCAAGGATGACTATAGCTATGTGGAATTGAGCAGCATGAGATTTTCGCTGCAGCAGGTGTGATAATGGAAAGTATTTGATCGATAATCAGTGTGCTCAAGACGATTTCATGCAACTCATGGGTAAATGAAACGTCATGGGTATACCACCTCCTCTATCATCACTTTCTCACGAATCAGCCAAGTGGAATCTGGCTTTTGGCTTCTATGGAAACGTCAAACCCATGCAAGGCCTTCGAGACACTGAAAACCCCATCTGAACCCGAAAAGCTGACTGTTTTTGACCTTCGCTTCCTGGCAAAAATTAATACCATAAAGCGTATTATTCGAACCTGTCTGAGGCAGGTGTAAGTTCGACGTCAGGTCTGTCATTGTGTCGATCTCACGAGCCACATGGGGGTCGTTCTGTCGGACTGTGATGAGGTGCGGGCTTTCCAGTTCGGCCACTATATCAGGGGATTGCTTGGTGGGCTGCTTGAGTCCAAAATAAGTGAATAGTCTGCTGGGACTCATGGTTAAAAAAGGCTCGATATTATCGAGCAGACGCAGCTAGCCACGTCGGCAACAAAGCGTCACATGGACCATTCGCAGGTGCGAGTCGGCGCAGTCAGGTGATTTTGAGATATTTGATCATGTGGACAGGCTGTAAATGTATGCTGCTGATGGGCTGATGGCCAGTTTCCAGGCTCAGCTTGGAAGCTATAGCTGCAAGAAGCGGCGAGAGACAGTCAATCTTTGGAAAGCAACTTCACTCTTGCAGCAACAAGCCTGCAGCTTTAGGGGGCATCTGGCCTAGGCATGGCCATGAACTCTGTCTTTCCGAGGCTGGGGCTTGTCATAGTCAGCCCATGTGCTGGCTATGTATTATTCCTGCATAAGTCAGGTTTGAAGATTACGACTTAAGCAGACCGCAGCTCCCTGAACAGTTATGAGAAGCAGAGCAACTTTGACATTTGGTGGCGTTGAAAACTAGAAGGCCCTTGTTCATTGATATTTCTGCTCAAGATGATTGCTATTCATCTTCTTGAATCTTGTAGTGCCATGGACACCAGTGATCAACGAATACCTTGCGCTTCCCAACTATCGTCTCTTCCACAATGGCACCATACAGCCAAGATACACCTCTCCCTGCCCCTTCGAAGAACCGCCAACCCGAGCTGAGACCTTTGGGACAATCACGTTCACCCCATTTTAGGCCATGATCGCCATTGACCTGAGCTGCCTGACAAGTCTCAATGCCATAGAGCCTAGTCTTTCGACCTTTTGTTGGCTGCTCAGTGTCGGGATAACCGTAGAAGAACGTCAAGTTTTGGACTATCTTGAGCTTTTCCTCCGCGTCTGGGTCGCCTCGTCGAATAGTGATGAGGTGCTTGTCTTGCAATTTTGTCGTCACAGCAGGATTTTCCAAGGTGGGTTGTTTGAGACGGAAGTAAGAGAAGCTGTCGTCGATGTAAAAAGGGTAAATTCCATCTCCATCTTCAGGGTCAGTCGACCAGAAACATGGGTGTGAGGCCTTTGTTGGCGATTCGGTAGTCTTAGCATGTGCCGTCTTTGACGTCTTGGTGGCCTGCAGCTGAACGACAACAGTGCTGAGAACAGCAATCAAAAGATGTTGAGTGCGCATTTGATGTTCTTTGCAAAGCTTGACATTTGCGAATCAGGAAGTGGGGCGGTTTATAAGGCTTCTACAATTCAGGGGTAGCGTCTGCGATTGCCTTTGTGCAGTCCTTATACGGGCATCTTTTGGACAGGACAGCCGCGCGGCCGTGCTATGAACAGCACTCGTCTGCCTGAATATCCTATATTTACGAACAAGACAAGTTGGTGATATAACATACGCGTCACATGAAGCCATCCGTCGCTGGACCAGTGCTCTATCTTGGCGGCGCCATTCGGGAGGAACAGTGACCATGTGGTGCAGAGAATCAATGAGACTTCATTGATATTTGTCGCGCATCATGTGGCCGATGATGACCATGCAGGCTGCCGCTTGATCAGGTCACCTGCGTCCAGAGTCGCTGCCCAGGCGTAGATAAGCTGGATAGAAAGAGTGCTGAGACTGCTGGTCAAGGTTGGTTACAACTGCAATGTGGCTAGCACTAGTGGCATGAGTTGTTATGAGACTATTGCATCCTTCTCAGTCTACTATTCAGCTTGAGTGTGTTTCCCTTTTGGAAACAAAGCAGGGCATCTAGAATCCGAAAAGCTGATAGCAGGCACCTGGAGAAGTGAAAACAGGTGTCCAGAAGGATTTTTGTCCCAGTACGTTATCATCTTGACCAAGCCTTGAACGAAATCGGGACAGTCATAGGTGGAAAAAAGAAGACCTCGTCCCTTGGTTGCCGCAGCGAATTTGCAGGCGTCAAATGCGTAGAGCGTATCCTTGGGGGCGGTGTTTGTGCCGTTGGGTTTGGGGCCAAAGAGAAATACCAGTTCGCTGGCGTGCTTGATCTGGTTGGGTAGAGACTTTTTATTGACAGTGACTTCTTGAGAGGATACCAGTGCCTTGCTCAGCACTCCACCGAATGGTCCTGCAGGCACACTGAACTCGTAGTAGGTGATCGATTCGAATGCTGCAAGATCGTATGGAGTGCCAACTGGAGAAAAGCCCCAACGGCAGTTGACTTTCTCAATAGGCTTCTTCTTCGGGTCGATTTGAGCAGCCCCAACAGCCGCCAGAAAGAAGATGACTGATTGCATTTTGGAGTTGCGTTTGCTTGGGTGGTCCAAGACGGGCAGTTGGCGTCTTTAATGGTCGAACAATTTCAGGAGAAGTCGCCGTGAAATTAGATCGCCCCTTTCCTTGAAGCGAGTCGAGCGATTTTTTCTCCATTCGAAGTGGACTTGTAGCAAAATACTTGTATGCCGCATCTCTACTGTTCGTGTACGGTTAAGGGCCATGGTCTGAGGGGTTTCGTCTTTTGGGTACGCCGATCGAAAGTGCAAGTTCATCTGAAAGCATCTCTCCTGAAGAAAAAGGCGAAACAAAAACAACGACGAGGATCAAGCAATACTCTCAGCGTATACTCGGCCCGCTACTCGTCCCATCATGACGCGCGTGACGAAGATGGGTCGCAAGACTTATGAGCAAGCAACTCCATACGGCCATTCATCTACCCTACAGGATGCATCGCCTACATCGCAACAGCAACGGTCACGAGCGCCTCTTGCCTCGCAAGCAGAGATGGAGTCTTCGCTCGGCTTCAAGAGCCAACGTGGCGAAGCGCGTAGACAACGGCGTGAACGCGATCGAAATACGGGGAAAGTATGTTTTGCGTGTCGCAAAGAGGGTCATCGTATTCAAGATTGTCCAGAGACGACTGCATCTGGTGCTGTGCTTCCTTCTGGTGGCAAAGGCAGTGGGAGAAATGGAAAAACAGTGCCGCAGTCGATATGTTATCGTTGTGGGAAATCAGATCATGCGCTGAAACAGTGTCGCTTGCATCCCTCCAAGGGACTACCATTTGCGCGGTGTTTCGTGTGTCAGGAACAAGGCCACATCACATCAAATTGCCCGACCAACAGTCGTGGTGTGTATCCCTCTGGTGGATGCTGCAAAATTTGTCGAAGTGTTGAACATCTCGCCAAGGACTGTCCGCTGCCGGATGAGGTCAGACTGGGTACAGTTGTTGGGATGCAGAGTCTACAGGGGAGTAATGCAGTACCTATCGCTGGAGGAGGAGGTGCAGATGACGATGACTTTCACGACTTGGCAAGGGTGGAGAACCAGAAACGTGCACTTGCTGCATCGCAAGCTGCCAAGAAGTCGGCGACAGTTGCGGTAGCGCCTGTCAAGCAGGTGGCCGCGAAACAAGCAGTGGTCAAGGGAGGCAACAAGAAGATCGTTTCGTTCTGAGCCATGTCAGATACTTTCTGCTTGTTTCATGGTCAAGGAAGCTTTTCCGTTCAGTTTCATAGAGCATACAAGAAGGCGACAAGGCGGCAATTCAAGATCCAAAGCACATGTTTCAAAGAGCCATGGTCACGTTCATCGCACTGATAGCAGCAGTCTGCGCCGTGACGCTCGCAACGCCAGTCATGCAAGCAATGGGGACGCATCCGCCAGTCAAACGCGACATGATTGCAGACTTTTGGAATGAGAATAAGCCAGCGCAGGGAAGCAGCCTCATCAAGGACAGCGCAACCATCAAGCCAGCTCAGGACAAGATCCTCCAGTAAAAGCACTTCAAGCGCGTCAATGTACCAAATACATCAGCAACAAATCGTTGGATTTAGAAAAGAAGCAATTTCGAGTATTCTTCTCTAGCAAGAGCAGCATCCTGTCATCTCCTAATGCTTTGTCTCCTTCTCAGATGTCTTGTCCATAATCGCCTCCACGACGCAGTAGACTGCGAATGCGCCAACGCCGAGACCGAGCCCCGGAAGCGCTGCGAGGTACCGTGCGCGGGGTGCAAACACTCCTGTGTGTCGCCATGCTTCTCTGGACTGTGTCAGTACTTAGAATAGAGTGACTTGAGTGTCTGCTTGCCTCCTAGACCATGGATGCTGTGCCATGATTGTGATGTCTCTTGGCTGGAGACTTCTGTCGCTGTCTTGTTTCTGCTTCCACCACAGTTTCACCACCACAAACCTGCACAAACCAGCCTATACCCGATACTCGCAAGCTATATCCTCTGGAATTTCTTGATTCCTAGTCGGCCATGGTCTCTTACACCCAACTCACGCATGGAAACCTCCAAAGACACACAAACCTCCCTGGCCACATCACAGGCCCCAGTGCCGACAGCAACGGTCCTATCCGGCAAGTCTGGCAGTACAACCTCGATGCTGAAATGTACATGATTCGCGATCTTGTTGAGCGCTATCCGTATATTGCCATGGATACCGAGTTTCCAGGGATTGTTGCGCGCCCTATGGGACAGTTTCGGAGTGCGAGTGATTATCGATATCAGGTCATGCGATGTAATGTCGATTTACTCAAAATGATCCAGCTGGGAGTGACTTTCTGCGATGAACACGGCAGGCAGCCCGAAGGTGCGAATACATGGCAATTCAACTTTGCATTTTCCCTTAATGAGGATATGTATGCTGGCGACTCGATTGCGCTCCTCAAGGAAGCTGGTATTGATTTTGTCAAGCATCAAGAGCATGGCATCACGCAGCAGGCATTTGGCGAACTTATGATCTCATCAGGCCTTGTTTTAGCGCCAGAAGTCAAGTGGCTGACATTTCATGGTGGATACGACTTTGGATATCTGCTCAAAGCACTCACATCAACCGCACTGCCTACAACGGAGACCGACTTTTTGGCACTCTTGAGCTTGTATTTTCCAAACTTCCACGACATTAAGTATACGGCACGCACGGTTAAGTCGCTAAAAGGCGGCCTTGCAGAGATTGCAGAAGACCTGAATTGTCCGCGTCATGGCGTTGCTCATCAAGCTGGGTCGGATAGTCTACTAACTGCTCGCGTCTTCTTTGAGGTCTGGCGACAATTCTATCCGAATGGCTTTCCAGAGGAGTTTAGCAATAAGATTCATGGGATTGGTAAGACAGACATGACGATGGCTGCACAGCAGGGACAGGTGCAGGGGCAAGGTGGACATTCTCAGCAGGGACACTCTCAACAGCAGCAGCAGCAACAGCCTGCCGCGGCGTATGGCCATGCTTCTGCGCCTGGATCTGGAACAAATCCGATGAGTTCTCCCTTTTCGCAGTCTGGCAAGACCATCCAGGTGCGATACTAAGAGTAGGCTGCTGCTGTCTCTTGCTTGCTTCTATGTATCCATATCTCCCTCTCTGATCGTAGCATTGGCGTTCCTTTACTTTCTTTCACTTCCCCAAACTTCAACTTCTCGACAGCAACTCATCAAGACCCCAACAGACCGACCCACAGATTGTTTCCCGCTGTCCTAGCTATGCCGACCTACAGCGGCGCAGAGAGACAGGAGTCTCGCTCTGTCCGCAGCGATGAAGAAGAGTACGACTTTGCCTGCTTCACAAGCGACGAAGAGGAAGAAACAACACCGCCACAGCATGCCAAGGTACAGCTAGAAACAGTCCCAGACGAGTCAGAGACTCCTCAACGCTCCTCTCCACCACAACACTCTGTTGCTGAAGCGATTCAACCATCTTCAAATGCTGCGCCGTCGAGTGCGGGTCCGGCGCATCCTCATGGGCACCCAAATCGAGGTTATGCGCCCATCACGCAAGATGAACTCGATAGTTTCGTGCTCGATCGCGAAGCAAGCCTGCCTCCGCAACCTGCTCGGCCATCCTCTGCCACTTCAATTACAGAATCCATCAGCCTTGTGGATGATGTGTTTAGCGCCTTGGACAGTGTTTGCCAAGTCGTCCATGCCGATGTCCTTCCGCTATTCGCACAATTCAGTCGAGCACTCAATATGCACGACTTGGACCATGTTGCTGTACAATCTGCTGAACGTGTGCGACAAACAATCTCAGCACACCGGCGACGCGTTCAAGAATGTGCGCGCGATGTCGAAATGAGTGCGAAGCAACAAGCTCAACAGCTCTCGAGGGACGTAGAAGCCTTTGCACAGCGAACGGCGCGGGATGTGACGGACCAAATGAATAAGTTGCAGAGTGAGTTCGAGCGAGCTGCTGCAGGATTGCCCAGAGAGCCGCAAGAGGAGGAGGTGTTGTTTGAGGTGCCTGAATCACCGATCACTGAGACCGTTGCTGTTGACGCTAAAAGGACTGCTGAGTCTGTACCGAGTCTCTCTGTGCCAACGACGGCTGATGAGACCAATATCCAGTGGGAGACAAGTGAAGTGACGGGTATCAAGATGGCGAGAGACAGCGAAGTCATCGCTACAGTGGTCACAGCTTCTGGCCACTCGTTGGATGTGCCAGTGCAGGAACTATGGACTGCTGCACCATCTCTCATCTCCAAGTAGGTCTATTATCATGTATGTACAATGCTAACGACCAGATTTGAAAAGAATGTCAACCAGAAGCTCGAAAGCCTGCAGTCCCTCGAACCCGAGACAATAGGAAAGACAGATGAGGCAGCCTCTGACCCTGATACAATAGCATCTACTGCACAAGTAGCTCATCTACAGCTCTCTACTCTCTCGCAAGAAGCGAGCAAGTACTTCAACTCTAACTCATCCGAATCCACCAACAAAGTCGCCGATCTGAGTCCCGAGGAAGCGCGTGTTGCTGCGCTTTCCGGCTTACCTGTAAGTACTCAAGAAAGTACACGAAATGAAGCACAAATGTATCCACTCTGCCATCGTGGCTATGGACTTTATACGTCTATTGGCAAGTATGCATATGTTTCGGATAAATGGATCGAAGCGGTTAAGGCGAAGGCATCCAAGAGCCAGCTTGCATGTCATGGTCGGCAGTCACAGACGAAGGACTCCAGTTCGTTCGCCGGTTTTATGCACCCTTCTCTGGGAAAGCAGCAATGCCAGACTCGTATGGTTCCGACAAGTCCTCCGCCTGCTCTCGCAACTGATGATTCGCCAGCAGCTTCAGTTCCGCCTCTTACGCAGTCTTTCGAAACCACATCGGAAAAGCCCCCGGCGACCTCAAGCGATACGGACTTTCCATTTCCCTTTTCAGGCAAGCCGGTAGCGATTGAGACCCCTCAAGCTGCAGAAGAGAGCGCACGGCCGTTTCCCAAGGAGTTTGGCAAAGAAAACACTCAAGATTCAAGTCCATTCGTCTTCAAGCCTGCTGTCGCAACTCCAGAGACTTTTGCTTCCAAGGACGCCGCTGCTCAGCACGATGTCCCGTTGTCCTTCTGGACAAGCTCACGCAGAACAGATGGACCATTCGCTCAACAGAATGCTGATTCTAAGTCGGCACCACGCTGGGTGGTCCCCAGATCTCCAGTGCCTAGCCTACTTGCTCCGAGTCCATCCGCATTGCAGAGTCAGCCAACCGTCACAGCCGCGTCTCAGTCTCCATTGTCGAATCCTCCGATACACGAGGAAAGGAAACTCTCTTCTCTCACATCTCCCACGACCTCTCCAGCGAAGACAGTGCCTTCACCGTTCTGCTTCGCCGCGAGTCCGGCCAAAAGCACGACCACTAAATCAGGCGAGCTTTCGGAAGGCCGAAAGGAGCAGTCGTTCTATCCGCCACTTTCTATGTTTGCAACAAACCATCAGCGACGCGTACAGTCCTGTGCAGTGAGACTGTTGAGGGAGCAAGTGCTTCCTGCGTATGAATCAGACCGGGCTCTTGCTCTGTCGGAGGCTGCTGATGGAAAATACGAAGAAGCTCTTCTGCTCATGACGCACTGATTGGTCATCTATCCAGCGATTGTTGAGCTTTGTGGCGACCCTTATTTTGTCTTGATTTTTGCTTTTGCTTAATATCTATTTTTGCCTTTAAATCTTTTTCCTATGCTTTCTCTTGTCGTGTCTGTTCATCAATCGTTGATCTCGTGTACCTTCACCACCTTCCCAAAATCCACTCCCCAAGGTCCCCGGTGCACTACCAGGCTTCACAAGCGATGCACCACACGCATGACAGTGCGCTTGTGGATTTACTGGCGCTTCAGTGGAGCAAAATCCACAAATTTGGTAATTCGCCAGTTCATGCCGATGCTTGCCACTCGCAACACCCGCCACCTCAATAGGCATTGAGGTACTCCCTGCACCTCCTTGTGTTTGTGAGATCGGGGCAGCTTCAGCAAGGAGATCATGACATAGATCGCAAGCGAAGACACGACGACAGCAGGGAAATCTGAACCATCTGAATGACCGGCGATAGTGTCGGCAAAGTCCAAAGTCAGGTAATGGCTGTCCTTTATGCTTACTGGCCTGTCGTAGAGCACTCTTATTGGCACCTTTGGGGATAGCTGCTGGTTGTGTATCTGTGATGCGACCGAGTTGCGTTCCTGGCTTCGGGTATGTGTTTGACAGCGTCAAGAAGTGGAAGTGATTGAGTTCAAGGTGTAATTTTGCATGACATAGCCTGCATGGTTTTGTCTGTGCCTGTCCAGAACCGACGCCGGTGAATATCTGTGCTTGCTGATCTGCTGGCTCGTCCGGGACAGGACACTCAGCGCAAGCAGCTGAAAGGGAGACCAGACCGACAAGGGTGGCAGAACAACCTTCAAGATCAAGGTAGCCGATACGCTTGAGATTGCCGGCATGAACTAGCAGTGGGCGAAGACCGATGGACATGATACTCATGCAATGTGGACACGCAATCTGTGTTGGCTTGGCTGGCTGGATATCGTTGACTTGGATGGTGTTGGCTTTGCAGCGATGACATTTGACAGTCAGTGTGATGCTGGTGGCATCGAGGGTAGAAATCCCTCGCATGGAAATAGAACAGTCAATCGCAGTGCCTGTGTCAGCTTTTTTCGTTCTGTCCGTGATGTCCACCTTTTTGAAGCCTTCAGCAACGATATCTTCCGGGCGATCTTCATTTGCACTGCTGGAGGAATCTTCTTGCTGTTCGGGGACTGAATAGCTGAAGCCTACCACGGGCCGGAAAGCATCATGTTCGGCCGACCAAGTCTCCGTGGAGTTTCCTGCCATCGATTGAGCAAGCCGATACGCTTCTCGCTCAGACGCTAGTTGTGCCTCCAGCAGCTGACTTTCTTCAGCACCCTGCTTTGCAAGCAGCTTGAAATTCGCCAAGATCCAATTCATCTGTCTGACAAGATCGCGTGACGCTTTTCTCAGTTCACAATTGGCAGGCGCTTCAATGTTCTCGTCACCCTGCAGAACCAAGATCCAGCATGGCTCAAGAGGGTAAAGAGCAGGTACATGGAGACGTACGCTGACTTGTTCGAGCTGGATATCGAATGTGTCTTCCGTCGCAGCAGCCTGAGGACTCAATCGCGTTTTGAGCCTTGCGACCTCTGCCTCTCGCTTGGCAGCAGCTTCTTGCTTCTCTTGGAATGTCCAAAACTTGATGGGCAATCGGTAGGCCGCTGAATCATCCCCATCACTTTCAGAAGAAACATCCTGATCATCCTGTTCTTCCGGCAATGGCGCGTAATGTCGAACAATCTTGACGGTGTTGGATTTTTTCAATGCCAACAAACGCTCCAAGTTGCGGTCAAGCCAGGTCAGCATGCCAAGCAAGCCACGTCCTGAAGCGACACCGACTCGCTCATTCTCAAACTCTCGCTCAATGTTACGAGCAAAGCCGATCTCGAGGCCGGATTTGACTTGGAGCTCGACAAGTCCGCCTGGGTAGTCTTGTGGAACGTGCAAGGAGACGACCAAATTCGGCACATCATAGGGAAAGTCTGGGTCAGAGGGCACGAAAGGGACATGAAAACGATCGCCTTCTTCACTAATCCCCTTTCCATATCGTCGCTTGAGCTGGCCAATATCTCTGTCTCGTATACTTGCAGCTGACGCCTGGAGAGGTTTTGTGACCACCTGACTCGTGCGTGGTGGTGTACGCCTGAGCACTTCCTCGATTCTGTCTTGAGTGGCAGTCTCTACAAGACCACTTCCCTCAGTTGGGTCAGAAGCTTTGCTGCTCTTTGGTGGAATTACAGAGGCTGTGACGTTTCCAGACTGGAGGGTGTCAAATGCTGGCAAAGCTTGTTTCTTGGCAGGCTTCTTGCGAGTCGACGGAGAGGCACTTTCTTGCTGTAACGAAGAGTTTGCTTCAGCTGTATTGCCAGTATTGTCTGCTGAAGGAGCAGGCTTCTTCTTCTTTTTCTGACCACGCTGAGCTTTGCGTGGTTGTGGAGCTTTCAGCCGTTTGCCATTAGAGCGATGTAGCGGTGCGTCATTCCTGCTGCCTTGAATCAGCGGAATCCCATCCTCATCTTCGAGAGTGTCTCTAGCCATAGCTGACAAAGTATGAAGCCGATGGCAGCGACTGGTCTCTCAGGTACGTTTAGTGTGCAGTGGAACTACTCGATGTCGGTCGCCTCAACTGTGGCGCATGTTCGAATCCGAAAACTTCAAAGCTGCATAGAAATCTACAACTACAAACCTGTCTATCGGAGCTATAAGCTCTATCTAGAGGCCGGCCTAAGCAGCAATGGCGAGAACTGGCAAGAAGTCAGTCAAGGCAAAGCCAACAGCACTCAAGAAGCAAATCACACAGGACCGTAAAATTCGCAAAAAGGCGAGCAATGGCGAACGCGATCGTGCCATGAAGGATGCGCTCGACAAGGAGATGACCAGCGAAGATGTAGTTCTGGGAAAAACGTCTCTTGTGTCGCGCAAAGGATCAAAAAAATCGGACGGAGCAGCAGATGAACTTCTCACCAGCTTTGATCAATTACGCGGGATCTGATGGAGCTCTTGCTCTAAGAACTGGTGCGCTCGCGCGACTTGCGCGCCACCAGCACGGATCACGATCTGACGTCTGCGTCGGGCTGACAGTCCGATCGATCCACAGCCAATGCAGCACTGAGGCCGTCTCTTTGTCTGGACCAAGATCGCAGGGCCGTGCTTGCTGTCACCGTCGCCCGATGGGCCTGTCGGCTGAGCAGACGAATCTTGATTCGGCGTTCCCTTCACTCCCGGTGCGCTATTCTCAGCTTTAAATTTACGCTCGGGCCTTGGAAGACCTTCTATTTTTCTTGACATGCTCGTAATTGGTTCAGCTTGCAACAAGCTTTAGCTCATTCCAAAGTCTTGTCATCATACTGCCTTCATCACTTTCCAGAGGCATCGACGCTTCTGTGTGCAATATATCGCTCTACGCACCGCACAAACATGTTCAAGTTTCAGATCGTTTCAAAGTCGGCTCTTTGATGTGCACAACATTTGTCCTCATGCTATCTTCATTCCCTTGACATCCTTGTGTCTTGTACGCCTCAGTGCTTTTACACACTGCGCGCTGTGCTTCCCATCGTCTCATCTAGCCTAACTCCCCAAGGTCAACGAAGCATCCGTTGACACTGCACAGACCGCCAAGTAAGCCATGCTAAAAGACGCAAAAGAAGCGCTGCTCTTGTGCCTCTGACTGCAGACGTTTCACCAGCGTCTCGGATTATTTGCCAAACATGCCAAAGCTTCCTGGCCCTTGCGCATCTTTTGACAGCTGCTGGCCGTTCAGACGACCGACCTGACAAAGAAAGGTCCGCGCACCGCTTGGAGACCTCTGTTCCTCATAAGCAGAAGATCGCCCGTCCCGCTTTCGGTTCCCGTTATTTTTGCGATCCAGATTCCTCTTCGTCTAGAGTCGTTGCAGCGAGTCATCTGAGCGCACACCCTCGAACGCATTACGTTGACTTACATCAGATGGCGTCTGCTTCAGGGCAGTTTGTGCTCAACTCGACCAAGCCAGAGACTTTCATGCTCACACCCGAACAACAAGATGCTCTGCCGCAAGAATCAAAGCTCGCTCTGGAGCAAGTGGATGACTGTATGTTGTACAAGTATAGCAAGCTGAGGTGGCTAACCAACAGTGAAATACTTTCTGGCGACTGCGCCGGCAAATTGGCAAGTGGATCAAATCATTCGACGGTACTTGTTGCCTACGGGGGAGTATGTCTCTTGCGTTCTTTGGCGGAATCTCTTCCACATCACTGGCACAGATATCGTTCGTGGCCTGACTTATCGTTTCCAGGCATTTGGCCGTCCAGTCAGGAACATCAAGAAATTTGAGGAAGGCATCTTTTCAGATTTGCGCAACCTCAAGAATGGCACGGATGCGTCGCTCGAGGAACCCAAGTCTGCTTTTCTTGACCTCCTCTACAAGAATAACTGCATTCGCACACAGAAGAAGCAAAAAGTTTTCTACTGGTTCAGTGTGCCGCATGATCGCCTCTTTCTAGATGCATTGGAGCGCGATTTGAAACGTGAACGTATGGGCACAGAATCGACCACGGCAGCTGTTGCCGAACCTGCACTGTCTTTTGTCTTTGACGCTACCCAATCGCTTTTTGAGCAACTCACCAAGTCACTACAACACAATGCTGCTTCCGAAGTAGGCGCATCGCTTGCAGCACAACAAGCACAAAACAACATTATGGCAGCACAGTACGGAAGTCTGGGTGGTGGCAGTCTGGGTATGCCATTTGGTTTGGGACATCGCAGCAGTCATGCTGGCTTACCCTTGCCTACTGCACATTACTACTCACGCGCCCAGAGCATTCAATCTTCTGTACCGATCGATTATCGTGTCCCATCTACGGGCTGGGCCAGTCTTGCAAGCGATCCGGGACAGCCTTCCATAGAGGGTGCTGGGTCAACATTTCGACCTGGTCATGCACACAGTGTCTCCGCTCCAGTGACGTTCCACAATTCCTTCGCAACGGACAATACTGCTCAGGCAGCAGCTGAAGAGAGTGAAGCGGCATTCAGGCGTGAGTACTCGTACGACGAGACAATGGGTTTTGCTATGCCTATTGCTGAGCTCACCAACGAACCTGCTGAACTCACTGCACCGTTCAAGGATGAAACGCCCATCTCACCGACACACGCACCAGCTGGTGACGAAGTGCCATGCTTTGATGATTTCTCCTTTGATGCGCCCGTGGATCCTGTATCGATGCTGCCTTCGTATGTACAGTCTGTACCACGACCGTCATTTGGCATGCACTTCAATATGTTTGAAGGTAGTCCAACGTACAAGCAACGTCGTCGCCGTCAGAGTATTCCGAGTAGTGTCCTCATGCAGGAACAAGCTCAGCTTCAACAACAGCAGCACAGACGTCATCGAGCAGATACATCCACCATGTCTACCACGACTTCGCAACAGGAGTATACCGATGTGACGGATGCAGAGATTCTATCGAGTGTCGATCAGAACTCTGAAGTTGGCGGTGACTTCAACTACATGCAACCAATGGATGGCAGCAGTAGCTTGGGCATGGATGAGTTCGATTACGGCTTGCATCGACTACAACAACACACCCTGTCCGGGCCGCCTGGATCATCCGGTGGTTCATCCGCCTCGCGTCCCGTGTCTCGAGATGGATCAGAGTTCGATGCGCTGTATGGACTCAATGGTAGCAACACACAACCCTACCCACACGCTCGCCAATTTCCCTGCCCGAAACCGGATTGTGGTCGTGGTTTCCGTCGTCTCGAACACTTGAAACGGCATGTACGCACACACACCCATGAACGACCTTTTCTGTGTCCTGTGTGTTTTAAGAAATTCTCAAGGAGTGATAATTTGGCGCAACATCGAAGAACGCATGAACGTGGGTATCCTGGTAGTGGTGCGAGTTCACCAGCAGCGAGTGTTGTGGATGTGTTGGAGGGCGGTGGTGCTGGTGTTGCTATGCAACGCGCTGTGACTATGAGCGGTGCATTGCCGGGATATTATGGAAATCGATACATGGATACGTCTGGCGGTGGTCCAACGAGCCACGGTCTCTCTGCTGAACAGCATCAACAGCAGTTCTTTGGGAACGGACAGATGGGTGGGATGGGCATGTACACGACTGCTCAAATGCAAGCCTTTCAACCAGATCATGACACAGCAGAAATGATACGCACGCTGAGTATGCCGAATTTCGGTGCTTCTGGTGCGTCGTTTCCAGAGTACTCTCCAAGTACCTACTATGGCAGATCTAGGCATCTGGAAGAAGAATTGAGTGCGCATGAGCAAGCTGGTGAGCATGCGTATTTGCCAGTGACGCCACGAGCCATCCCTTACCATGCGTCGCCGAGGAGTAATGCGAAGGAGCTTCAGGCTCGAGGTGATGAAGACGGAGAAGCGACACCTAGATTACGAGATGTGTTTCACGGCCGTTTGGCCATTGAGTCGTAGAGGTAGCTTCATCCTTCATACTCGTGTTGCTGCCCCTGACCATCTGATGAGAATTTTCCAAAAAACAAAAAGTCGCCATGAAGATTCTTCAGCAGCGACGCACTTCAATACTTGCGATTGAGGATAACAGAGAAATGCCCTCCAAGAATAGCGTCAATAAGGCCAAAAACCTACAAAAACATCAACATGCCTCACGCGCAGCCTCCACACGCCTTCGTCGTTCCGCAAAACTCGCTCGCGTGATTGATCCGACCTCTGCAGCTGCCTTGTCTCAAGAATCCACGAGTACCGGTGCGGTTGTGGGGACGACACGTGCTGCGCGACAGGCGGTGCGTGGTGGACGGGTGAGTAAGACTGTTGAGAAGGGTGGGATTGTGTATGGTCGTGTACCGAGTCGTAAAGTACAGCAAAAGTTGGTGAGACGGCGTAAATTGGCTGCACGGGCAGAAGAGGCTGCTGCTGAGGTGAGCGGTGATGAAGCGGACGATGGTGTTGAGGAGGAGGAAGAGCTTGCTGAGGTGGATGAGGAGATGGAGGTGGATGAAGCGGCACCGACTACGGGTGTCGCGAGTCTGTTTGGCGGCGGCGTCAAGGTACGGAGCACGACCTCCAAGTCACGGCCAGCAGCCAAGACACCCACTGGCAAAGGCACAGAGATTGGTGCTCCACGACGTTGAATGTCATCCTTCCTTTGTGATTAAGCATTAGCTATGAGCTTTGATATGGATTTTCTTTTCCTCTTTGACTCCTGATACAAGTATAAGCAATAGACCAGGCTTCCCTCCAAAACAACTCCAATTCTAGATTGACGTTTGGAAGAGAAGCACAATTGAGCTTGTTGCGCGTATTGGGCGGATTAGTACAAGGCGATGGCAGTGTGCCTGAGACAGGTGTCGAACGCTTAGACGGCAACTACCTCACGCTCATCACGCTCGATAGGCTGGCCAAGCTCGACATCATTGATGACATCCTCCTCTTGGTCCTCGTGCTCATCAGCATTCACCCACTCGCCATCGTTGAGGGATCGGTTGGACTGCCTGTGGCGACGACGGGTCGACAAGGAAGGCTTGACCTGGGCAGCAGCATGCGTCCAGTCCATGAGTGCATTCTCACAGTCGACAATGATTTGCTTGGAGTCTTCATAGCCGTCGTAAGCAGCACGGGTCTCTCCGGGTGTGACGGCGGAGTCATCGAGCAACTCGAGCAAGTGCTTACCGTAGCCTGCAATGAGGGCAAGCTTCTCGGCGTGCTCCTTGAGTGCATCGAATTGCATGGTGAAGGCGGACTTGAGCTTCTCGCGCGTGATGTTGGAGAGCTGTGCCTCGGCAACGAGGGACTCTGCTTCAGCACGGACGAGCTCTTGTTCAAGCACAACCAACTTTGGGTTTTGGGGTTCCTTGTGCTTCATCATATAAATGGTGTCCATGATCTTTTGCTTGCGGTCGCGGGAAGGCTGGACGGAGGCTTCGATGTTACGGATGGACTTCATGGTGAGACGGTACTGGTCGTAACGGTCGATGAAGCCATCTTCGAGCTCTCCGATCTCGTAGATGAGGACACCGAGCTTGTCGGTGATGTCTGAGACATCCTCATCGCAATCTTCGCCCCAGACGGAGAGCTGACGTGCGACTTCCTTGCGTTCACGGCCGACCATTTCGTAGGAGCGCATGACGTTCTTCTCCATCTTGACGAGGATGGCGAGTCGCTTTGCGAGGTCTGGGGCGAATGCGCCTGCTGCGGACTTGCGGAAGGTGCCGCCGAGGGAGTTGCTGAAGAACTTGGACTTTGTGGTGGAGGTGGGTGCGGGTGGGTGTGTGGCATGGCTGGCGTTGGGAGCCCTTGACTGCCTCAGGGAGTAGGATCGGTGCATGGTTGGGTGGGTGGTGTGGATGGGGATGTGTGTGAGGTGAAGGGGGGAGTTGGGCGGGCTGTTTGGGGTTTTGTAGGCTGCTGCTGCTGCTGCTTTGTCTCTGTGCTCCAAGTGATTGGCCACGCGGAGGAATGCAGTCACGGGGGGGAAGTAGAGTACTTTATGAGTAGAGCAGGCTGGAGAGACTGGCCATCACACTGACTACCTTCTACTTCTCTCTACTGCTACTGCTACTGCTACTACTGCTACTGCTACTACTACTGCTACTGCTACTATCGCTGGAGACAGTGATAGACTACGTCATCGGCCAAGGCTCCTCTTCCGCTCCCAGCACGTGCACACCAGCCAGACTACTGAGACTGGAGCAAGAGTAGGCAGGCAGGCAGAGTACAGACAGTGTCTGGCATCTTCACTCACCGCTTCACAAGCCCACCACCACGCTTCGGAGCAGGAAAGGTCAGCGGCGTCTTCAGCACAGCACGCTTCACACTCCGCGCCTCAGACTTTGTCAACCCACTCACCAGCCGCTGTGTCTCCGTAATGGGCGCAACCGTGCATCCCATCTCCTTGAACAGCATCGCAATCTGCGGCGGACGCAGCGACAAATCCTCCTGTAGCGTCTTGAGTTCTGTAGAAAAATAGTCCAAAAACAGTGCAAGCGCAAACAAATGCGTCAAAAGCCTGTCGCTGCCCCGGTTGTCAATACTGCCATTCTGCGTGAAGCGTGCCACGATAGACTCGAGCAGCGCAGGCGGCGGCCCATTCAACTTCTCAGAAAGCTTCTCCTTGTCGCTCGCCCATCGCTTGTTGTGGTACAGCCCCATGAGTAGCGACGCCATGTAAATCAACCTCAGCCGCTTGCTGTCCACCTTTTCGCCCTCGGGAATATCAAATGTCCGTTGCAGCCGACTATTCACGTACCGCGACCGGCAATACGGCAGCAAGGATGTCCGACTCGTCTCCTCCGTAGACTTCTTCAACACTGAGATGACCTGCTTCATCGCCTCTGACTCCGCCGGTAAAATCAACGACGTGAGCGGATAAACGTCCTCCACCGCGTCCGCAGCCAGATTATACGGCGGCACAGGACGCAGCGCATCCTGCTTCGCTTGTATGCTCTCTTTACTCGGCACCGATTCAGCCTCTGCATTCACCCGCGCAACCAAATGCGACATGACACCGCCAAGATGTGTGGTATCAATCACATTGGACTCCCGTGTACGCTGGATATTCTGTGCTTTCCGCGTACCAAAGGCGCTACCGAGTGACTTCCGTGCTGCTGCATAGATGTTTTGTTTCTTTTGTGCTGGTTCGCCAGCATTGGCTTCTTGTTCTGGTGAAGCTTCAGCGGAACGCTTATCGCCTGTTTGAGGTTCTGCTTTCGCCATGGCCTTGTTACGCTGTACCTTCTCAGCCTTTCAAGCTTGTCTGGTCTTCGTGTCGCGCCAACTTTTTTGAAGTTCGCACGCACAGACGACATGGACTCCAAGTCTACAAGCTCTAGCAATGCTCCATGACATCGTCAAAACTGCTACAAGATGACCAGCCACCTGTCCCCTTCTTTGTCCTTCGAGGCCATCACGCTACCATCCAATGTCTCTGCTTTTACAAGGATACACTATTCTCTGGTGATGCACATGGCTTCGTCATTCGCTGGTCACTCACGACCTGTCGACCGCTCGCCATCTGGCGTGCTCACAAAGACGCATTATTGACAATCGCTTGCTACAACGACCGTATTGTAACGCACGGCAGGGATAACAAACTCCTCATCTGGGAAATCCTCAACAATGACCAAATGTCGACGCAACTCCCGTTATCCGCCACCGAGGCACGTTTGTTGCAGCCAGGTCAGGTGGATCTGTGTACACGAAGAAAACCTTTTCTTCAGGCAAGTTTGGATGTGAATGCGTTGAATTTCTGTCAAATGAGCATCACGCCCTCTATACCCCGCGGCTCATCTGCATCTTCATCAGCGTCACATGCACCAGGAATCATGATTGCGGTTCCTGGGCTCTTGGGAAGCGAATATATTGATGTCTTTGAAATGCCATCGACACATCGTCTCATCACACGCATCGCACCCACCTCCCCCTTCCCATCCTCACACCATGCACCAACGCCTGTCACCACACCAGGACTGAAAAAGGGTGCAGGGACAGTCATGTGTTTGGACTTGCAGTATCCATACCTCGTTGCAGGATATGAATCAGGTCTCGTTGTCTTATACCTGTTGAATGTATCACTTGTGGACCCGCACGCGCAACGACAAGACGGTCAATGGGGAGAAGTCTATCGCTGGCAAATCCACCATGATGCAGTCTTGGGCTGTCAACTGTGTATGCAGGAGGACGGCGTCGCTTTGTTTACCAGTGGAATCGATGCGTTGGTTGCGCGATACCACGTTCCCGCTTCGATCCTCGATTCATCCATGCAAGCACTCGGCAACACGCACATGCAAGACCCACAATCTGCTAAAATCGCCGAACTTCATGATGACTCTGAAACAAAAGAGATACGGGTCTCTGTGAGGGATACAAAACACGCTGGTCAGCAATCCCTCTGTCTACGAAACGATGGACTCTTCCTTGCAACAGCAGGCTGGGATGGTCGTGGTCGCGTGTATGCCATTCCAAAATCCACTGAACCACTCAGAAAAGTACAACAAGTAGCTGTGCTCAAATGGCATCGCGAAGGCGCCGTACAATCTGTTGCTTTTGCTGAAAAGGGGGAGGAGACGGGTCTGCTTGCTCTTGGTGGGAAGGACGGCAAGATTAGTCTTTGGCAGCTGTTTTAATTGCACTTTCAGAGGTGTTGCTGCGTCGAAATACTGTCACTTTGCTCGCACTGCCTTGCGCTCTTTCGAAAGCCTTTGCACTGTTGTTATAAAATCGAAGCACATGCGGATGTTCCGCTCAGCGAAGTTGCGGGGGTCTGGCTATTCAGGGATGTTTTGCGTAGCAAGATGGACGATCTTTGGACATGCCAGAGAAGCTCGCTCGAAAACAAAGCTGCTTTTGCACAGCTAGTCTTCTCATTGAACGTCTCAAGCCTGCACCAGGATATTGGGCATGGTATCCTGCTGATATCTCTCGAGGCAGCAGTTGCGACTTGTTGAATGTCGAATAAGAGATTCGATGTATCGACTTGGCAAGTCCATAATGCGACGTTTCTCGATCTCGTTTCTCTTGAGGAGTATGACTGCTGGTGTGACTTATATGGGAAGCATGTGTGTCGAGGAACATCGGAAGCCAGATGATCCGCCATCTATCAGAATCTCGATATCGTGGCAATACTGCACCGCATCACTATTGGCCGACTCCTCCTTCCGAGGCACCGAAGATTTCGGTGATGGAAGTGCCTGAGCCAAGTGTCAGGCTGTTGCAACTATTCTTATTCATGAAGCATTGACACGAAGAGTCCCCGAAGATTGGATTGACTACAGTATGCAACTTGCAAGCCCTGGAGGTCAAAAGCATATCTCTCACAGGGCAAAATTAGCACAAGAGGCAACACAGTCATCTCAATAGCTACATTGCAGCTGGTAGACAATCACAATGATGTACAGCTCATGGTCCCGCTACATATGGCGGTCTTCTCGGTCGCAATTTCAAGAGTGAAACACCAAGAGTCACTAGATCAGAGCTCAAGCCGTAAGACGTTACCCCTCTCGAAATGAGCCGACGCAGACACACTATATAACAGGCCATCTGCACTCTCCAATCTAGTAATTCATTTGGTGTCAGACGCGTCAGAAGATGATGCTCATGTGGCTGCTATTTCCTGTATTCAAGGGTGCTGGCATATGGCTAAGGTCGGTGTCCCTTCGAATTGGAGTCATGTATCTATCAAAAGCCTACTGACTCGCTCCTCGAGCTCCTATATACCTGTTCCCAAGTCCTCAGTGGCTGTGATGAGGTAAGAAGCATTGCTGTGGCTCATAACAAACATATTGTGCGTTGCGACAGATAGGGAAGACTGCCATCTTGTGCTCCATCTCCACCATGCGGATCATCAACGCACATGGATGCACTCCGCTTCTCAGGAGCCATCTGTAATCTTTGAGACGGACGACCTACCGACACGTCTCGTTGGACCGGTTGCGCCAGGCGACGTATGAAATAATTTCAACACGGGCCGACATGCATTTGGTCTTTATCAAGACCGCTGTCCTGGCGACTCTCTCTTCGCTTCCTCACGTACATGCACAATTGATGCAACCCAAAGCGACGCAGCTAGTGCCTCCGGGTGCGTGCCGCAAAGTTCAATTTGACTTAGCCAGGTTCATCTACGCTCCAGCCCCAGAAACCTGTACGGAGATTTGCAACAGGAATCTGATGCATACATATTTCGGAAGTCAAGATGCGAAAACGGAATCTTGGAAGCGTCGGGTTGTGACAGCTGCGAAGACACGTCTGCAAAGCGTACTCACAGGTCTCCAATTCAACGAAGCTTGCATGGTCGGCTTCTACCTGTGTATCCTAAAGCAAGAGGCACGATCACTTGATCTGCTAGGCGAGCTTGCTAAGGGGCAAAATTGCTTTTGCATGGCTAGTCTTCTCATTGAGCGACTGCAGCCTCCTATTGGCAATCAGACCTGGCTTAAGGACATGCACTTCCGGGTCAATAGTTGCGAATTGATTGACGTTATTCAGAGGTTGGAGCATTCGTCTTGGCAGATTTATAATGCGTCAGTACTTGAGCAACTCACGTGCGAGGAAGACAACTGCTGGTGTGACTTAAACGGCAGTCGTGTGTGTGAAGGAACTGCAAAGGCCAAATGGTCCCGCTTTTACCAAACGCTAGACATGCTGGCAAGCCTATTTCGTGCGGGTCAACTCCTGTATTGCGTGGGTATCGTTTGCATGTACTTCAATCTGGGCGCATTGCTGTGAAAAAAAACGTCATTGGCATTCCTAGATTGAAGCTGTTTCGATTGCGCATGTCAGTGCAATTTTCTGGAGGCCTAGATTGGCACTGGCTCCAGCATGCCAATGGATTTTATACAAGCTCAAGGACGTTCAGACCGGATGTCAACATTGTTCACATCGTTGAATCTGAGGGCAGACAATCAGAGCCACACATTGGAAGTTTCATCGTCTCTTCAGCAACACGTTGACTTGCTAATACAAGCTGGATCATGGGCCTCCAGAGAGGACGTTTTCAGATGTCTCAACCAATTCTCGACCCTTCACGCCTTTAGCAAATCTGCAATGGAAGCCATCACTTAATCAGTCAAAGATGCAGAGCTTGACAGAGTACAATCAAGATCCTCCGCAGTCTCTGTGACAGCAATCGTGCTTCTGCAGGCAAACTTCTTGGCTGGCAGCGAGAATCTAGCCAGCCTAATGATAGGATACGTCGTATGCACACCTCGACGGGAAGGCCAAGTCAAATCGGTCAGGTGCGTGATAATAACGCCTTCGCTTTGAATCCCAAACGTTCGTGAGGTTTCTCATGCTAGCTCTGTCCTTATCCTAGCTAGTGGATATTCTAGCAGATGAGATAGAATTACATTTCAACCTTTACCGTACGGCGACCTTGTCGGCGTCGGGATCATGTATTGATTATTCAAATGGATCAAGAGTAATCAACACAACACATTCTTCCCCTGACAACAAACAACGATGACAGCTTTGCCGCAAACCAGAAATGCGTTACCGAACGGCGTTGACAATCTAATGGCATTTGGCTGCGCAGAGAGTACTTGTCTCGAGTCCGCCAGCATCTAGTTTCTCCAGAAATGAAGCCTGTTTTGCGTGTCGCTGCAATCAAGTACAAAGCCAGCGCGATGGCAGCATATAGCAGAACAAAATGAATAATGCAGCCATGGGCCCACAAATCCGCGCAGCGCTCATACCTCGTTGCCGGCAAAGTGTGAGCACTCCTACACTTGCGGCCAGAAGGACTAAGCCAGTCGTCGAGACAGCGTCAGGACTACACCTCGTGCTGATCACAGCAAAGTGAATGAACAGGACCAATGGGAATAGATTTTGGAAGAGTTCCGAGGGTGTAAGCGACGACGCGCTCACCTGTGGCTCAAGCAGCGCAAGCTTTTCACCGGGACCAACAGGTGGTAGATTCTGTTCAGTGGAATGAGTGGTTTGTGTCTGTACAGGATCGTGCTGCAATGCTGCAGGTCGGCCGCCGGGCAAGCTCGACAAGCGGCGCCACCCAGCGCTTGGCAACGCGATATCAGCAATCGTCGAAGAGGTTGACCAGGGTCGTTGTGAAGACTGCATGAGCGAAAGCAAATCCTTGCACGTCGGACGATTGAGCGCATGAGGCGCCAGCAATTTGGAAAGGAGCAAGTCGAGCTCTTTGTGGGGTTGTCTCCTATCGCTGTCATAGCCAGCGAACTCGGCAATCTCAGTGCGCAATTGTTTGAAGTCACTCTCGGGTGTGAGGTAAGGAAGCTGGCCCTCGTGTGTCATGAAGAAAAGTATCATGCCGAGAGAAAAGATGTCGGCAGCTTGCGTCCACAGCTCGCCACGCACAATTTCTGGTGCAGTATAGAGGAGTGTGCCTGTGCCACCCTTGCGTGCATCGGCATTGTTGGACAGTCCAAATTGAGCTTCACCAAAGTCAGACACAACAGCTCTGGGTAATGGGGCCCGGGTATCATCGCGAAAGTCGAGAAGACAGTTTGATGGTTTAAGGTCTCGGTGAATGACATCTTGTTCATGCAATATAGCCATGCCTGCGACCAGATCTTTGAAAATGGAGAAGATGACATCCATAGTCATACCACCGAGAGTTTCCTCTGCCATCTCACCACGTGACTGCCTTCGATGCCGTGCCTTCAGTTCTTGCACAGTAGGTTCCACTTTGCCACAACGACGCAAAACATAAGCTTCGAGATCACCGCCATTGCAATACTCTTGTAGGATGTGTAGAACAGGTGTGCAGGGCCCCTGCAAGGATAATTGTGCGTGCTCCAACCAGACGTGATTGTAGCGAACAAGGTTCTCATGCTGAAACTTGAGACTCTGTACCTCGCGAAGCATTTTTGTCAGCCAGGCATGGGAATCGCCGACACTACAGCGCTTGAGTGCAAAAGTTCCGAGATCGCAGTCTTCCAAGACATGACGCACTTTGCTAACTTCACCGCGTCCACCGCGTCCCAGTAGCCCTTCGACAACAAAGAAACGGTCAAAGTAGCCATCGTTGAATGCGCTGGGCCGTATATGATCAGAGAAACCAAAGGAAGAGTCTTCAACGTCTCTCTCATCAGATACACTCTCTTCTTGCTCAAGGCAAGTGGCCAAGTACCCAAAGTATTCTGGATGGACATAACTTGCATTTGAGCCATTATCTTGCGCATCCGCTCGCAAAGGTTGTTGACACAGTGGACATAGTTCGCGCGATGAAGCGCGCTGTCCGTGCTCGAAGCTAGGACGACGCGACGTAGCGCGCATCGTGGTTGTGATGCGCCGATTGGATCGATCATAGGAGATTTGCTGGCCTTGCGGTGTGCGACTGTGTATATCAGCATCTTGGTCGTTGAAGCTTGAAGGGGGACCTACAGGACGACGGACCAATCGCTTGGCCTGCGCACGAGAAGGGCCATCACATCGGACAGCACACAGCAGTGCCAGGTTTGAAGTTGATTTGGTCGGCGGATTTGTGGAGTTGCTTGAAAGTTGCAGGCGCGTCTCGCCAATGCATTCAATCATGGCAAATATGAAATGCTGTATATGTCATACAAGCTCGATACCTAGCTTTTATCTACATGCTTCATGAACGAGCTTATGGTCAATCTCATTACAGCCCCGCGAATCCTGTTTTCAGAGCATCGCCGTGACCGTTTGGCTTGCCGTGAAGCTCTCACCGGCGCCAAGCGTGTGCCATCTAGAGACTGCCCCTGCTTCGACGCAGATCATCTGTTCATAGCCATCTTCGGGACCAAAGTCAGTCATCTTACTGCAACCTGTCCAAGGGTTCCAAAGAACGACATCTTCCAGGTTCTTGCGCTTCACTTGAATGGAGGGTTTGCCATTCTCGAGAATCGTTACATCGCGTTGGACTTGAGGATAGACGCGATCAGTCTCCTGTGTGATGCCGACTTGTGCTGCAGTTTCCTTAATCTCAGACGCAGACACCTTGTCTTTATATGTGACACCATCGAGTCCTTCAACAGAGACGGTGGCAATGTTCTTGACTCGGAAGTAAGAGTGCAAGAGCGTTTGAAACTCAAAGTCCTTGCTATCGGTATTTTTCACCTGCAAGGACGTCAAGAGCTGGTTTGCCGTCACTTTCACTGTATACAACAGCTCAAATTCACTTGACCAGGCAGAGCGTGCTTCGGTGTTCAGATCTGCAGACTTGAGCGAGAGTGTCGCTTCATTGCCTTGCTTATTAACGATCTGCCAGTAGCTCGTCCGAGCAAAGCCATGCTGTGGAAGCTGAGCACAAGGTCCCTCATTCGCTTTGCCAAAGACTGGAAAAACGAGCGGAATACCACCTCTGATAGCCTTGCTGCCATCGAGGTGTGCTTTTGCCGAGAGGAACAAGCGTTCCTGGTTTTGTACTTTCCATGAAATGACGGTAGCGCCATATTCAGCGATTCGAGCAGAGGCACCAGTCTGCTCGTCGTAGATTGAGAATGCCTTCATCTCCATAGGCAGCAGTTGCAATTCTGTAATATAGTCTAGTTCGAGTCATGGTCATGGTTGAGAGCGTGCGAAATTCGCCTGCCACAAAAAAGTTGAGGAAAGCCAACAGCGACAAGACACAACACATCCTGCAAGTCAGGCTAGTCAGTATGCCAAAGAGAAAGGTGGATGACGTGTTGGCAGAGACGCATACGCCCTCACAGCGTATCCTGAGAAACATACAAGCTGCGAGCAAGCAGACTGCGCTTGTGGCAACAGAACAGGCTGTTGCGAGCATACCATCTCAAACGACTGCAGTGGTTCTGACCACGGTCGACTATGAGGACGAGGCTGAGCAAAATCTAGATGCTCTCCTTGATGCAGCTACAACGGCGTTAGAAGCGCAACAGGCGGCGCAGAAACCTAGAACCACACCACAAAACGCGCCACTCATGGTTGCGAAAGACGGCGTCGTCAAACTCGACCCGGGAATATTCCATGCTGAGACTGAAAAACTCTCTGCTGCTCAAGCTGCCCAAAGAGTAAGCAATCATCCTATTGTTCTTTGCTTGTCACACATGATGATAAACTCCAATACAAGGAGCAAGTATATACGGAGCCGTCTTGGTTCTCGCTTGCTTTGACTGTTATTTGTCATAGTTACACTGACTGTGATACGCAAAGGGCTTTTCAGCATCACAAGACATGAGCTGACTATCACAGGCGAAAGAAAAGGGCACTGATTGGTTTGAGCTCAAGACACCAGAACTGACAGAGTCTCTGAAGCGTGACCTCCAGATCCTACGAATGCGTTCTATACTTGACCCGAAACGGCATTACCGCAAGGAGAACACGCGGACAGTCGGCGCAGATGCCAAGAAACTCGCTGGTCCGCGGTTTGAAGTAGGTACGCTCCTTGCTGATGCAACTGAATCTGCAGCGCACAAAATCAGACGCAAGGACCAGAGGCAAACGATCGTTGAGGAATTGCTGGCAGATGGTGATCGGCGTGCGTACCTGAAGCGCAAGCAGGCTGAGATTGATCAGCAGAAGCGAAGTGGTGGCAAAAAGTTCTACAAAGGCGTCAAGGACAGACGCGGTTCGCGATTCAGTAAGGCTGCCAATTAGTTTATGGGCTAGATCAATATCATTATACGTCCACATCACCAAACTTGTTGCGACGAGCTTGCTTGTTGCTTGCCATTGGATTTGAACCATTCTCAACAAAGTCAACACCAAAGCCTGCGCGTTCTTGGTCAAGCAACTTGTCAAACTCGCTTTGTGAACGTATCTTGTCGTCCGACATTCTGCTTTCAGGGCCTGTGCCTCTGCTTGTAGCTTGAGCAGGCATTCTGGCAGGGGGTACACTATCATCTGGCGGTGGCGTGAATGGATCTGCCACTGCTGTCTGATTCGCTGTTTGTTCAGCAGCACGAGCATTAGGATCACGACCACTGCGTAGCTTCTCCCAAGCAGTCTGGGGACGTCCTCCGTTCTCTCCACGCAACTGCTGCCATACATTCGATTGATGTTGCGACTCTTGCGAGCTAGCCATCGGACCAGGTCCATTGAAGGGTGTACGTAGACTGGCGTCCACGGGCCGGCTTGGGTCAGCTGGTATACCCTCATTCGCAGCATCCATAGGCATGTCTGTCGTTGATTTTTGCTCCCAGACGCGATTCTCACCCAAGGGACCACCGCGTCTGATCTTGTCTTGCTGTTCCACCTGTATCTCCCTGATGGCCTTCATCACGCGGTGTTGAGATTCCTTTGGCATGGTCTGAACCGTGGAAGCCGCCGAGATGCTCCCAACCACAACACCAATCTGCATACCCACCACTGTGCTTCCACCAATGAAGAAAAGTGCACGTCCGGGAAACTTGGTCAATGGCCATAACTTGCGACGACGCATCCCCAAGATGGCTACAACAGCACCGATCATGGAACCAATACGCGCATCGTTCCGTACTTGACGGCCGCATTTTTCGAGCGTTGCGAGTTCATCAGGGGTGAGGTCTGCTTGTAGCTTTACTTTCACCTTTTCAAAGAGACCAAAGCCGCTCATGTTGGCAAGTTGGCAAGAAAGAGTTGCAGCTTTGTCAGTCGCGCTCTGAATGACGTCCACTTTGCGGAGTGACACGAATCAGATGGATCGGCAAGGCATCGACTCATTACAGGTCAGTCAAAGCAAGCAAGAGCACGGCAAGAACAGAATCACATCAAAGGTCAGAGAAAAACGAAAGTGAAAGGAAAAGATTCGATTCTGATTTTATGTGGACGCCATAGAAGACCCCTGGACAGCAAACCAAGCGGGTACTCAGCAGCAAGCCGGCGCCAGCTATCCCAAATGTTTTGATCACCTCGGAGACAAGAACCTAGCGACACGTCGCGTCTTGAGGGTGAGATTCATGCTAAAGCATCGAGATGATGTGATGCAATTGTGATAATTGATGTCGAAAAGCGACTTTGGTTGAGAATCAGCTCAGCAATACGTCGTCAGGGTAGTTGCATGGTCGTCATTCCTGGGAAGGCGAGCATAGAGTGGCCTATTTGGATCTTGCTCTAGTCTTTCTTCTCTTACGCTTGAGTCGTCTGACTCGCTTCTTTCTCCACTCTGAGGGAAGGATTAGCAGATGCAAGAGAAGGCATTGGCAGTGAACATACTTGCTCTCATACTGGTATGAGGTGCTTTGCCTAGTGGATCTTTCTTGAGGGGAGTGGTTGGTACGAGAGGAGTCCGCGCTCAAGGGCCGGGGCATGGCACGCAGCAACTCCACTCGGCTAAATTTATGTTTGGGCCAGCGTGACTCGACTTTTGCAGGCCACAAACGGGAGCACAGCGTCAGTAGAAGGACTAGCACCTCTGGGAGACTGTCTGGTAGATACATCATGCATATCGATGTGTATACACGCTTTCTCAGACCATCTGCAACATGTTCAGAGCATAGAAGGCCAAGGAAGCACCAATTGGAGCGAATCTCACGCTGAAAATGGCCCTGAAATCAGCCTCAACTACTCCCTGGCCAGCAGTCACACGACGCATGTATGAATGACTTAGCTAGACAGACTTTCCAAGCTCTCAAACCAGCCTGCATCGCCCTCTCTAATGTCACTCTCACTCCCGACTATGGGACAGTCGATGCGCCGCGCACGCCACCCGTCATCCAGCTAGATGACTTGCTCGCTGCTACCAGAAAGTTGAGCCCTATCCCTGTTCCTCAGAGTGTTGGCAACTATGTATTCATGCCTGTCAAGCCACTGCTTGTTGCTGATGCTCCGGAAGACGTGCTTGAACGCGTCTTTGCTGTTCTTGCTTGGTTGATGCAAACAGAGTGGTATGTTGACAATGAAGACATGACTGCGCAGCTGTTGATGCTGCATAGCTCATTCTTGGCAAGGGCAAAGACTGAAGAGCTCAAGTTATCGATTGTCAAGGCGATTCATGTCCTGTTCGACCATGCGGGCGGCAGCATCCAAGTTCTCAAGGCACGACCTACATTAGCCCATTTGGCTACAGGTCTGCTGAATGACGCAGGACTTGTCGACCTGCAAGAGATGTCGCTCATCGCGCTACAGACCCTCTATCGACACATTGACCCCGACGTGGCCGCATCCTTCCTACCGGGAACAGTCTCACGCTTGTCTCGAATCTTGAGAAAGCAAGGACAAAAGTCCGTTGTCCTCGTTGCAGGCATCACACTCCTTCAATTAAGCATCACCAAGAGTGTTGCAGGTGACGCTTATACAGCTTACCGTGCCGGCAAGTGGTTCGATGCCACCGCTGCGCAGCTTCACATGGCACTCACACCGATCCTTGCACACTTGTTGAAATCAGATCGTGAGGCAGTGTTGGAGGCTACATGCAGGCTTTGTACGACCCTGTTGCAAACTAAGCTCAATCCTGTGCGATTCGTTGAGTTTCTACTTCAAGTGCGGCCAGAGGCACTGGACGAGGCACAGCACGACGCAACCGCCGACATCATTCACACCTATATCGAAAGCATCGTGCGTATTCTACAAAGCGCGGATGAAGGCAAAAAGCGCAATATGCTAAACTCAATGACATGTGCATTCACAAAGCTGCATCCTGCGAGTAGTTCTTTGCTCTCCGATAAACTCTTGCAAGAGATTCTCGAATTTGTCCAGTTTGAGGTGGGTTTTCATCTCATCAAGAGTGTCGATGAGCATGAACCCCCCGTGCCCCCTCGCATCAAGCATCTGACACAGGAAGCGCAAGATTGTTTGTGTGCACTGCTGCATGTCCTCAAGCCGACGTTTGAGGTATCGCTGGATACGCAGGAGGGTTTCTACATTGCACAACAACTTGGGCAGTCTACGTTCAGCCATGCATTACTCCATTTGAATGATCAGACAGAACTCTCTCAGCTATCAATCTTACAGCGAGCTAGGGAGGAAGGACCCTTGTTCAAAGCACAACTCAGATATGTCTTGTTTCCCTTATTGGCTCTCAAGCAATCGAATCGTTATGTCCTCGATGAAGTGGCGGCGCTGTGCTTATATGAGAGTACGGCGGCGATGATTGTGGATCAGGCAGATTACCTCGTCAACAGTCTTTCACTTGCCTTTGCTACACTGGACATCACCCCCAATACGCCGCGCATGCTGGGATTGCTCTGTCGTCTTTCACCGGCCATGGTGAATCTCGTCGATGATGTCGTTGAAGCGTTCTTTGACGTTCTCGACGCATATCATGGCTATCAAGGTATTGTTACTGGTATCTTTGAAGGACTTGAAGGCGTCGTCACTGCAGCTGCCGGCCAGATTGCGGAACCAGACCACTTCGCAAAAGCCATCGAGACAAACACTCAGTCGACGCCGGCTCAGGAAGAGGATGACGAAGCTGCAGAGCCAGAGGCGAGTCCAGCATACATGGTAGTTCTCAAAATTTGCCGAAAAGGACAACTCTTCCTGTCGCATGAAGACCCACAGATTCGCATCAACTTGCTGGCCATGCTCGAACAAGGACTCGCTGTCCTGGCTACCAACGAGAATCTATTCTTGCCGTTCATCCACTTGGTTTGGCCACCACTCTGTCATTTGCTGGACGATCCACAAGCATATGTCGTTGCTGCAACGTATCGTCTCGTTACCAAGTGCATCACGTACTCAGGAGCCTTCATGCGTCGTCGTGTCACAGAGGACGTTCTTTGGCGCATTCAAGAAGTGTTGACGCCTCCAAAAGACCCAAGAGGAAATTTGATCCATTCAAAGGCTTTCACGATGGTGACATTGATGCACTCTACAAGCAAACCTAGAGAAGAGGAAGGCAATATTCGAGCGGCAGTCATCGGCGATGCGCGCTCAAAAAGGGGGATTCAAGCACCGGGCCAAGAAATTGGGTTGGGCCCTGCAGGTCATCGCAGCTGGCAAGGGACTGCACGTCGCAAAGTGGCTGAAGGGATTGAGATGACACTCGCAACGATTGTTCGCAATGCTGGATTGCAACCTCCCGAGCTTGCTGGTGTCATGGGAATGGTCAAAACTTTGAGTGATCGAAGCGAATTGCTGCAGCGGGTCGTGGCCGAGCAAGCTGCATCAGAGCTTTAGAGAGGGTTCGAGCTTGGATCCCAGCTGGTTGTCAAGCCTTCCTCGAGGCCATCCAGCTCTTCCATGTCCTTACCTGACAGCTTAACGTCAAAGACATTGATATTGTCCAAGATGCGCGAAGGTGTGATGCTCTTGGGCAAAGGCATGAATCCCTTTTGGATTGACCAGCGAATGAGGATCTGTGCGGCGCTGACCTGGTGCCTTTGTGCCACGTCGAGGACTGTAGGGTGCGTCAAGCACAAACCCCGCGTAACGGGTGCCCATGCAGCCATAGCGATATCGCGCTGCTTGCAAAATTCAACGAGCTCCCGTCGCTGAAGGAATGGATGCAGCTCCATTTGATTACACACGGGTCGATGCTTCTCAACTTCAGCAGAATCTAGTAATTCTTGTAGATGATGTATGCCATAATTGCTGACACCTGCTGCTCGAAGGTCACCACGATCCACCGATTCACACATGGCGCGCCACTGCCCTAGTCGCTCCTCACGCGTCCCATACGGCGCATGAATCAAGTAGAGGTCGATAAAGGATGGCTGTTCAAGGAAGCTTAGATTGCATAGTGACTCTTGAATAGCTTTCTGCGTTTGTGCATAGCCTCGGCACCTAGGCGGCAGTTTTGTAGTGATGAAGACATCATGGCGCTTCAAGCCAGCCTGTTGTAAGCCCTGCGCAACGAGATGCTCGTTTCTGTAGGCCAAGGCGGTGTCAAAATGGCGATACCCAGCTTCGGCTGCCTTTTGCACAGCCTTGACACAATCCTCGCCACGCGCTTCATAGACTCCAAAGCCTAGGACGGGCATTTGGACACCGTTGGCAAGTTTCACAGTCTGCATAGCTCCTTTTTTCAGCATGTACAACGTGTGGTCTATGGAGTCGACTATAATTTTGGTACAAAGTGATCTTCCTGCAGCTTCAATCACATATAGTGCTTGCACAGCGTCTCATACACCCAAAAGATAAGGGCATTAGAAGGTGCTGCTCGACAGACAGTCACGCCCCATCCCTTGAAGTAGCCACGCATGCCATTCCGCGCATAGACCTCTTTGACGACATCGGCAAAGGATATTCGAGCTTGACTGGTCTGCATGCGTGACTTGATGGTGTCGAAGGGGAAGAAGAGCGTGTTGTAGCCCACGCCAGCAGCCGCACCACTCATCAGCATGTCTGTTTGTGAGTTCATCTGTTTTGTTGTACCGGAAGGCCGTAGCGAGCGAAGCATTAGCTCATAGATGGAGAACCAGCACAGTGACCCACCAGATTCGCGACAGAGTGTCGATACTTGCCCTCGCCAGAATCCACGCAAGCCATCCGTCTTGTGGATTTGCGAAATGAGTGCAACGACGCCAGGCTGTTGTATCGCTGCGGTATGTATTCTTCGTATACCTGTCGCCGTCGCCGCTTTGGGTAAAGCCATGGGACTTTGGCTCGTTTGAACTTGGAGCCTGCACTTAACAAGCTCCACAGGCGTCAAGACGAACGAAGTGGCTGCACCACTCATTGAGCCAGCCAGCATGATATCCAGAACCCGTGTCTCCCCTACAGGTGCTGCATCCTGTCCACGCACCGTCCGTACCAATTCTTGCGCTTTGGCAAATGCGACAAAGAGCATAGCATTCTCTACCATAGCACCCCATAGCGGCGCGCTGAGCCCTCTGTATAATCCACGATACCCATCCGACTTGACTGTCCGCCTAAAACAATCGAGCGTCGAGGTATACTGCTGCGACTGGGCTGTTTGTGATTGGAGGCGTACTTTGACGGTGTCGAACGGATATTCAAAGAGTTTGCCGACGACTCCAGATACAGAGCCAAAGGCGATCTGTTTCAAGGCCGACTGAGGTGCTGGCGTGCCATCAGCCATCCACTAGCGATACAAGTTTGTGGATGGTGTGTTTATGGCCAACCAAAAGATAACTTTGATCTAATTGTCACGCACGAATCATCTGTACACAAAAGCAAAGGTCAACCTAGAGGCCTTCTGGCATCTTGATGCTCTCCAACAGCCACCCAGGCTTCTCGCTCGCAGTTCCCTGCACACGACCTGCAATGGTCCGCTCAACAGCTTTCCCATCCACTCCTCCGTAGACCACTTGTACCTGCACCTCCAACGCTTCCGAGTCAAGCAACACAGGCGGCACGGTAAAGCACACCTTGAACTTTGTCCTTGATGCATACAGCAGCACCGTTGTGTCAATGCAAAGGTTGTCGTCCTGATTGATATGCACTTTGGTTGGATGCGCACCGGCCAAGCACTTGACTTGTTCTGCCAAGACACAAACAGCCGTCCACTGCTCTTTGATGCAGGCAAGTGCTTGTTTTGGTGAGAGTGCTTGTTCAGCCAACGATGCCTGGAGTTGTGTCAAGTAGTACTTGAGCAGCGATGCCTCGAGCCGATCAATTGGAAGCGTCTTGAGCGACAAGGACGGCACATCGCCACCTTGCAATGGAACAGACACAGCCAAACTGGACAACAAGACAAGCTGCATTGTTTGCTTGGTCACTTGAATCAACTCCCATCCACTGCGCCTACCAAGCTCCACCAAGACCCGCCGTAACTCTGCAAGCTCTGCCAAACTGAATCCACGCTGCTGTGCCGCTTCGCGTTCAAGCATCGAGACTTCCTTGCCAGTGTCTGCGAGATGACTCGACAGCGCCGTCGTTTCGGCAAGGAGCATCGCTTCTTGCTGGGCAAGCTGGGCGGACAACTCAGTTTCTGCTTGTAAATGCCGTTCAACTTCTTCATTCTCTGCAGCAAGCGCCAGTGCAGTCTCGACATCAGAAGCATCATACGCGTCTTCTTCACGCAACAATGCCTCGACACGTTCCTTCAACGTTGCATAATCTTCCTCCAGTGCAGCATGTTTTGGGAGAACTTCTGCTTCCTTCACTTCCAAGGCTTTTGCTTGTCTCTGCAAATCTTCCAAGTTACTGGCAAGTGGCTGCGATACGCCCATCATGAGGTTCGTTCGCCAGGCATACCACACACCACGTGCTGCTAGCCGCGCAGCACTCTTCATGTCCCGAAACTTACCCTCAAGTTCCCGCTTCCCAGGACCATCTGCACGCCGGAATGCTTCAAACACCTCGGGATTCTCATCATTCATCGACGCTTCCATCTCATCACACATATGTCGTCCCTCTGAAATGTAACGTGTAAGTTCACGGCATGAGTGTTGATACATCTCCAATACTGGCAGGACCCCTGCATTCGCCTCCATTTGTGCAGCTTCAGCATCAACAGGCGTGTCTTGCGTCATCACCTGTGTGGCATGGATTGTTTCACGTCTGCGTGTGGTGGAGAGACCTGTGAGGAAGGAGATTCCCGTCATGTCCAAGAAGGATTTGAGTGAAATGGGCGACAATGGCGTCACGGGCGCAAGCATCGCTGCTTTACCCAGAGGTGCACGACTTGGTGTTTTCAGGGGTGTCTTGGTAGGTGATGCCGAAGCCTTTCGCGCAGTTGAGGGAGATGCAACCGGTGCAATGGCACGGACTGACTTCGGTGTGTTGGCATCTTGTTGCTGCTGCTGGCCTTGCTTGCGTGGCGTCAGCTGAGCAAGCTTCTCACGAAGGACAGAGACTCGAAGATCTGTTGTCTTGATGAGTTCCTTGCCGAATTCAGGACGATCAATGGAACGTAGGACGACTTTCGAGGGACTGTTGAAGAGGGTGACTGGCAGATCCAAAAGCGACGCACGACGAGAAGTGGGGCGCGCTTGAGGTGTCCTCGGCGCTGGTGCTTCCACGACAGGAGCAATAGGTGATGGTGCAGGCGATAGCCCTTCCAACATGGGTGAGCGAATGGCACCTGTGCTCAATGAATACCGCTTCTTGGGTGATGCCGTCTTGACGACTACCTTTGCCTTTTCTGGTGACGCAACTGGCGTTCTTGCAGCAGCAGTATGGCTAATGACGCGCGTAAAAGACATGTCAATTTCTGTTGTTTCGCCACGGTCCATCATGGAAATATCCGGTGAATCAGGTCCACTCCTGTCAATGTTGCCGAGAACAGTCGTCATGTCCATTGTGACATCGTCTGCATCATCACATGCGCTGGCATCTGCCATGCTGACATCCATAGGGCTAGCAGGGACCTGTTGAGCGCCCCATGAGAAACCCATGCCAAATGCTTGCTTCACTGGGGATTTCGTCTTGGGTGTAGCCTTCTTGACTGGTGAAGCACGCTTGGGCGTTGTAACACACACCATGACCTTTCGGCTCGCAGAACGTGCAGGTGAAGCAAGAGCAGCTGCGCGTACGGGAGTAGAACGAGGTTGAAGCACATCAATCTCAGTGGCTGATCCTTCACCAATGAATGCTCGCTGAGTGTCATCTTCAACAGTAGCGACAGTGTGAGAGGTATGATCTGATGCCGTTTCCGATTTGATTGGAGATTGACCCATGAGTTGTGCTTGAAAGACACGCGTCTCTTCCATGGACACTTCACTGTCATCCTCTTCTTCCTGCTCGTCAACCTGAGCTTGCAGCAGTCCACCAATGGGCCGCGTCATGTCCATCGACATGTCTTGCTCGAGGATCGCTGCAGTTTGCTTGCGAGGCGACTGATTTGCCAAGGAGACAGGATGAATCTGTCCCAAGGCACGCGTCATGTCCATACTCTCATCTGCATCAGCAGAGAGATCCATTGCTGCAGCAGCACGTCGAAAGGGCGATGCAACTTGGCGTTTGGGTGTGTGCTGGCGCGTCAAAGTGGGTACAACGTCAGTCAGATCCATGGCAGCGGTATCGTCTTCACCAGCGATTTCATCCTCCTCACTATCTGACGATGCAGCATCGAGATCCTTGTTGTGCTGCAGTAAAGGGTTACTCAGCTTGAATGCTGGTGCAGCCGCAGTAGACGGTGGAAAGACGGCAGTTAAATCCATGGTCAGATCATCATTACTATCATCTGCTCCCCTACCGATAGGCGAACGTGCTGGTGATGCACGACGCGGCGACCTTCTCGGAGAAACAGCAGAGCCCGATTCAGGCGGTGATGCCCCTACTTTTTCAAACAAGCGCACACTTGCATGGGAGGCGAACGACACGCGTCGGTTGAGTGATTTTCGACGCTTTTCAGCACTCCCAGAGACTTGCTTTGAAGCGGAGTGGATGGGGATGAAGGCGATTGTGTGTGCATCGTCGCCGTTTCCCTTGAGAATGCCGCGTGCTTGTTTTGGGGGAGGTTGACGGGCGCTGGGGGGAGTGGAGAAGGACTTTGCGCGTTTCCTGGTGAAGGTAGGCGTGGCTGGGACATTCTCCTTGTTCATGGCTGGGTGTGTGTGTAGTCAGTGTAGTAGCCGTCTGTCGCTTGTTGATGTTTTCTTGTTTTGATCTGGTTGCATGCACGTGTCAATGAGTGCTGAGTGAACATAGTAGAGGAAAGAAGAGTCTACTGATCGTGTTCTTGGACTGATGTCTTCTGGTTCCTTCTATCTACTGCGACATGTAAGCATTGCTATGATGTGGTTATGTGACTGCCTCTTCTGCTCTATTCTTAGCGCCCACAACAAATCGCGTCGAGAAGAAGAAAAACTGGCTGCTACTCACTGTACTCAGCTACCCAGGTACTCTACGCCCAAGCACATCCATCACTTTCGCTACCTCGCCATGTTCTTCTCAGCTGCTCTTCTTATCGCCACTGTCGCTGCACAGAATGCATTCAACCAAAGTAAGCAACATCCCCCTGGTTCTGCAACAGTGTTACACAGACACTCCCCCTGTAACATCCAATGCTGACTCAAGTCCAGTCCTTTTCCCTGCAAATAACGTCGTGATTCAGGCAGGAGGTGGTGTTCAATCACTCACATGGACAAATCTCACTGGCGGGCAAGTCAGCGTCTCCCTCTACTCCGGCACAAACCCTTTGCGTGAGGTCATTCCCATTGCTACAGGTATCGCCAACACGGGTACTTTCCTCTGGACTCCCGAGACGTAAGCATCATCTCTTGTGTATGTCGAGCTAATCGTCAGCTGGCTTCCCGCTGCCAACGACTACGTGATTGGTGTGCGTGACCTGTCTGGTTCAGCACCCACACAGTACTCCCCATACTTCACCGTCCAGCTCTGCTCCACCTGTTCCGCCAGCACACGCTCCACAACGTCCAGCTTCTCTGCTGAGACAGTCTCTGTTGCTGGTCTCGTCACACGTGCTTCCTTCACCGAGGCATTCCCTACACCTGCCGCTCAGTCCGCTTCTGGTTCTTCTGCTACAACTGCTGCTGTCGCTGCTGCTGGTGCTACTGGCTCTGCTGCTTCCGGCGTGTCAGGTGCTGTTGCTACTGCTTCAGGTGCAGCAGGTAGTGCCGTGAGCCGAGCATCCGGCGCTGCTGCTTCTGGCGCTTCCGGTGTCACCTCTGCAGCTGGATCCCTTGACTCTGGTGCTTCAGGCGTTGTTGGCAGTGCCGTCTCTGGTGCACGTACTGCCACTGGTTCTGCTGCTGCTGCCACATCTCGTGCTGCTGCTGTTCAAGAGTCTGCTGCGGGTCTTGTCCTGGCTGCTGGTTTTGCTGCTTGGTTGCTGTAGACACCCCTTCCGGGATACACACTCGACTCGCTGGTCTACACAAGTCGGTCCTTTCCGATACGTTCATACACTAATTCACACACCGCGCTATGATGTCTAATGTTGATCTATTTGTCCAATTCGGACCGTTCAACGTTTCAACGAATCCTTCAGCGACATTCTTGAAACTGATCAGGTAGAGGTTAAGGCAGTACTTAAGCAGAGTCGCTCACTTCATGCTAGGAACTTCACACCATGCGAGCCAGTCATAGCTGTCAATCCTGTTCCCGCAGGAAGCGCAAGTGCGATTTGAAGAAACCAGGTTGTTCGCGATGCCTCAAACTCAAGATCCCCTGTCACTGGCCTGACTCCGTTCGACTAGCCACTTACCAGCAGCAACGACATGAGTCTAATTGCATGCAATCGTTGCTGGTCAAAATGCAAGGTGGTCGACGACCCCTTGAAATGGTCAAGATGCATCAAATGGCCGGTTTGTGGTGGCCAATGCCACAACAGCAGAACAACGTACAATCTGGCCAGCATGGACGGGTCATGGATATCTTGTCGACAGAGGCGAGTGAGTTGCTGTCGTCAGATGCATGCTTGACAGTGCCGATACCACAGCGTCAGGATTCGCTCGTCTCCATCATGTCAGAAGAGACCCCTGACTGGCTCTTCATTGAAAACTCACAAACACCAGTCCAAGCAAGCTCACCTGACTTCTTCACCTCGTCACCCCAAGAAATACGCCAAAGCAACTCCCTCCTCCCGTCAATCAAACACAAACGCGATGCCTGTATCGACGTCTTCTTCACATGCTTCTGCACAGAAATGGGATTTCTCCCATCGACCCTGGCATGGAAACAACTTCTACCCTCCATTATGGCATCCGCTGCTGGTGTTCGTGATGCAATAGCAGCAGTCGGTGGACTCTATGCGCACAAACGTGTCAAAGGTCAAGGAAAAGCGACCGATGCCATGGTTTACTATGCAGCAAGTGTGCATGCGTTGCAAAAAGCCCTGACACCCTCCCATGCATCCGAAAAAGTGGGCGTGCCAGGCTTCGATGCCATGGTAGGGATTGCCATTTTGATGATTTTTGAGTTGATGAGTGGGAATCGAGAAGGCTATGCAGCCCATGTCTCTGCACTTGCAAGCATGTTACAACATCTCGGCCCAGCAGCATGCCAGACTGGCATCCCAGCACTCTTATTTGCTAGTATCTTGAAACCCGAACAAGATACAGCATTGATATCTGGACGTGATACCTTTCTGGCAAATGACGATTGGCTTGCCCTTGCACAAGCGCAGTTTCCAGGTGCCGTGAGTAAGTTTTGTCGATTATTTGCCGTCTCGGCGCGTGTGATGGCACGAGAGAATGCATTCAAGCAACAAGTCCTCACTTGCTTTGCAGCAGGCTTGCCTGTTCCTGTTAGCTTGCCAGAGGCAAGACGAGCGAATGAGGAAAAAGCCATGTCATGCCTGTCGCAACTCAGAGAAAGTCTCGCAACGGTGGAACGTATGCAGCTCTTCAACCCATCACCCAGCGATGATGCATGGCCGCGCCTCTCAGGATCGCCATTCTTGCCGAGCATTCGGGCAAAGTATGTTCAGCTAACAGGATTCTATCCCATGATGGCAGCATTGATTGTCAAGCTAGACGCCTGTTTCGATCGCCATTCAGCGGAAACGGAGGTTCTTGCTCGGAAGTGTGTCATGTTGAGCCAGGATGTGATTTGTCGTGGTGTTGAGCCTGGTGTGCTTGTTCGGCAGATTACACCTTTGATGCTTGTTCAACCGTTCTTGTTCAAGGCGGAGGAAAAGGCGTGGTTGAGTGAGCTGAGGGGCATGATGGATGAGCAGGGCTTTGCTATAGCGAGACCGTAGACAGCTAGTATTTAGTCAGTGTCGAGGATGCATAATATAACCTTGTATCTTTGGCAGCGGTTGATGGTGCTTCGGTCTCTTCAGTACCAGATGCCGACACTGGCCCGACAGTTTCCAAGATTCCCAAACATTTGTGCCTGCCATTTCATCTCCCCAGTAGACAAGGAGTATTGGCCAAATACCCGGCCGGTATCATGCGGATTCATGCCACGTCGCCTTCTTAGCTCAGTCCTACCAACAATCAAACCTGGCTCCGCCAGTCGAAGGCGGGCTTCGGTTCGACAGCTTCGAAAGACTAGGTAACGACTGATGCACATGGCTTAATGCCAAAGTCAACCTGGTCTTTAACATTTCAATACAGTGCTTGTGCTCTGTGTCGCTCAGCAGAATGAGCAGCATGACAATAGCGTACGAGACTGCGCACGGCTGTCTGGTCAACAGCACATACGACTTGACCTTGCTCCAGGCTGGCAGTCAGGGGGAGCGTCGGTCTTTTCGAAATTGCGATGCCGAAGCACTGAGTCAGCAGCAGCAAGATCTCGCTTAGACGGAGAAACTTAATCCCCGACTGTGACTCCTTGATAAAACGCTCATCTATATAGGCCAGCTAGCTCTGCTTCCAGGCTCAACATTGTCTATTACTGCTACTCAAGCTCCGTATTTTACCAGACATCTCTCTCTTGCTGGATCGCCCGACAGATACTCACCGGACTCGCACAACCATGGACAGAATCAAGCGCACATTCAAGCGCTCGGCAGAAACCACCATGCCGCAAGCGAATCCACTCCAAACCGCTGACGTGACGGAAGAACGCGCCAGCAATGAAAAGACGATGGTTGCAGAGACGCCCTCAGTGACCTCTGAGCATTTGGCGGAAACAGGGGAGAAGGACGCGCCTGTGACGCATGTAGAAACAAGCCACGTCAATGGTGTTGATGAGTCGCTGATTGTTTACCCTAGGTCAGTCATGTCTTGTTGCTTGCATTCAATGACTAATATCCAGTGGCCTCAAGCTGACAGGTATCTGCTTTGGTCTGGGCTGCTCCGTCTTTCTCGTCGCCCTTGACCAGACTATCATTGCAACGGCCATTCCTCAAATTACAAACCAATTCAAGGCTTTGCAAGACATCGGTTGGTATATATCTGCGTACTTCCTGACCTCTGCCGCACTCACAGCAACATGGGGACGCATCTACCGCACTTTCAACATCAAATTCTTCTTCCTGATGGCAATCGGTGTATTTGAGCTTGGCTCCTTGATTTGTGGACTTGCACCAAACTCAATTACCCTCATTATTGGTCGTGCCATTGCCGGACTCGGCGTGTCTGGTATCTTCAGTGGTGCACTCGTCATTATTGCTTACTCTGCGCCACTCGAGAAGAGACCGGCTCTAATGGGCATGTTTGGAGCAGCCTTCGGCATTTCGTCCATTGTCGCGCCGTAAGTCATCCCCTCTATCGAACCACTGCTGATTGTAGTCTGCTCGGCGGAGCCTTCACAGAATCCTCTGTTACTTGGCGAATGTGCTTTTACATCAACCTGCCTATTGGTGCCATCACCGTCGTTACCGTCTTTTTCCTCGTCAAGATCCCAACCACCAAGTCGACTTTGACTGTCCGTCAACGACTCCGAGAACTCGACTTGCCCGGTGCAGCTGTCCTCCTCCCAGCCATCATATGCCTTGTCCTCGCATTACAGTGGGGCGGCGTCAAGTACTCTTGGTCGTCCGGTACCATCATCGGTCTCTTCGTCACTGCTGCTGTGCTCTTCGTCATCTTTGGCGGCATTCAGTGGAAGCAGGGAGATGCAGCAACCATGCCTCCGCGTGTCATCAAGATTCGCTCCATTTGGGCAAGCTGTCTCTTTGCTGCCTTGTTTGGTGGTTCCTTCTTTTCAATTGTCTACTACGTTCGTCTTCCTACGATCAAGACACAGCTAATGTATAGATTCCGCTCTACTTTCAAGCCATCAAGGGTGCTTCTGCCGTTCAGTCTGGTATTCGCATTCTGCCTATCATGCTGGCTGTCGTTATTTCCTCCATCGTCAGTGGTGGTCTCATCTCCAAGGTCGGCTACTACCTGCCTTTCCTCATTGGCTCAGCTGCGCTTCAAGCTATTGGTGTGGGCCTCATTACCACTTGGCAAGTTGACTCGCCTTCCAAGATTTGGATCGCCTATCAAGTCCTTGCAGGTCTCGGCTGTGGTGCTGCGTTCCAAATTCCTTTGATTGCAGTGCAGACGGTTTTGCCACTTGTCGATATCCCGACTGGTTCTGCATTGATTTCATTTAGTCAGACATTGGGCGGAAGTGTCTTTGTCGCCGTCACACAAGCACTCTTCCAGGAAACACTCGCAAAGCAACTCGCAGAACGCGTAGTTATTCCTGGTGTTCCTTCGCAATTTATCATCTCTCAAGGTGCTACTGGCTTTAGAAAAATTGTGGACCCGCAGTACTGGCCAGAGATCTTTGAAGGATACATGCATGCGCTACGTGCAGCGTATCGTGTTGCGCTTGTCTTGTCGTGTGTGGCCTTCCTGTTTGCTTGTCTCGTTGAGTGGCGGTCTGTTAAGAAGGACTCCAAAGATAAGGAGCAGAAGGAAATTGCGTTGGCTGTTTAGTAAATTATTTCTTGATAGATTGCATGTATGATTGACTCTACTCTACATTGAGCTGCTCCTTGAATGTCTTGAGCTCACCACTCGTCTCACACAACTTTGTAAAGAGACTTTCGGGATTTTTGAGCAGTTCCTTGGGAGCAGCAAACTCCTTGACCTTGCCATAATCTAGCACTAAGATGCGGTCATAATGAATGACGGAACTGAGTCGATGCGCAATCGTCAGTACTGTAGCATGATCAAACTCTGTCCTGAGAATCTTTTGAATGGCCTTGTCTGTGGAGTAGTCGATGCTGCTCGTCGCTTCATCCATGAGCACCACTTTACTCCGTCGCAACAGACCTCGAGCTAGAGTCATGAGCTGTCGTTGACCAGAAGACATATTGCCACCAGCTTCACCAACTTGTGAATCTAGGCTTGCAAACATATTGCTCGACTCGCCAGTTTGCTCATCGTCGCCAAGCAGCTGTACACGTCTCAGTGCAGAGTACATTTCAGTATCTTCATACTCACCGCCGGGATCAAGATTATCGCGCAACGAACTGCTCCATGCCTCGGCATCCTGTGGAATGATGCTCAACTTTGATCGCAAATCACGCAAACCCATGCGAGATGTATCCATGCCATCAATCAGAATTTTGCCAGAAGCCGGCTCGATAATGCGGAAGAGCGCCATGGTCAAGGAAGACTTACCTGCGCCTGTTCGACCAACGATGCCGACTTTCTCCCCAGGTTTGATGTCAATGTCGACCTCATCCAACACAAGTGGCAGATTATCGCGGTAGCGAGTGCTGTACTTTTCAAATTTGACGGCACCCTCTGTTGGCCAAGCGGCGGGCGGTCTAAAGTCCGTGACTTCAGGCGCTTCACTGGGCAATTGTGCATATTCCAGTGCACGCTCTGCAGAGACAATATTGGTCTCAACCTCGACAGTTTGTCGCACAATCCAGTTGAGTGACTGTGTCGTTTGCAATGCATATGACATGGACAAACCAACGAGACCTGCTGAAATGCCAGAAGAATAAACGCTCACCACAGATAAGACTGCAGCGGCCAGAATAATGAAACTGCCAACGAATTCAAGACGTACAGCAAGCCATCTGTTGGTACTGATATACAGGAACCAAGCTTTTTGATTCATGTCCATGCGCCATTCATTCTCCTTTGCAAAGCGATCTTCTTGGTCGTACGAGCGCACAGTGCAAATACCACCGAGCGACTCTTGGAAGTGTGCATAGATGGGACTGCGCGTCGTCGAATCCAGACGTTTAAGTTCTCGCGATGTTTTGAGATAGTATCGCTGGATTGCATAGTAGATCAGCGCCAATGGAATTATCAGTACCGTGAAGATCGGTGTGCTTGCGCAAATCACGCCAAGCACAAAGCAAACCTGGACAGAGTTGCGGAAGAACATGCTGAAGGTACGTGGCAAAACTTCATCAATCTTGTAAATATCGTTGCTGAAGCGATTGAGAACGCGACCCATGGGCTGGACTTGGAAAAAGTTCATCGGAGAGCGGAAGACTGCTTGGGCCATGTTTTCGTGAAGGATGCGCGATGATCTGATAGAACAGAAGATCCACAGAATGAGTGTGTAGCACATTGTCAGCAAGGAAGCGCCAACGCCGAGTGCAAAGTAGACGCCGAGCATAAAGCCAGGATTGACTTCACCACCAGAGTCGTACTCGGACGAGATATTTTTGAGCCACACACTAGATGCGACCTGTGCACCCTGAGATGCAAAAATGAACAGAAGCAGAAAGGTGACGCCGGTGAATGAACATGCGCGCATGTATTCGAGATAGACCTTGAATTTCACGTTGCCCTGTTCGGAAAATTCCTCCTTGACTGCGGAGAGTTTTGGATCAGGTCGTTCCTCATCCAGGACACGACCGTGCGGCTTAGTGAAGGAGGCTTCACTAGCACGGCGCAAGGTGTTGGAAGACTCGCGACGCTTGTTCTTTGGTGTATCATCCTCGCTACTAGCTCCACTGCTGCCAGAGGGCACTGCCGTCTGAGAATCACTGTCCTTGCCATCTTTGTGCTGAGCTTCCTTGCCAAACTCAACAATGAGCTCTTGCAACTCGCTTTTGCCGGCCATAATATCGTCATAGGTGCCCGTCTCTTTGATCTGTTTGTCCTTGAGCAATACAATGTTGTCTGCTTGACTGAGAACTGGAACGTAGTTGGTGGCAAGAACCCTTGTTTTCGTCCGCAAGAGGCCTTTTGGACCAAGAACATTCTCCACCAAATGCTTGCCGACATGCTGATCAACGGCCGACAATGGGTCATCAAGTAGCAAGACATCGGCTCGAGAATAGACGGCACGCGCCAGCGAAAGCCTTGCCTTTTGTCCTCCACTCAAGCTGATGCCCTTTTCACCAACTTCCGTCTCATCACCATCAGGCAAAGCCTTAAAGTCGTCTTTCAGAGCACACGCTTCAATTGTCTTGTGATAAAAGTCTGCATCAAACTTGTGCCCAAACACGATGTTGCTGCGCACGGTCGCGTTCATGATCCAAGGACTTTGTGCAACGTAGGCAACTTTGCCGTGGAGAACCACTCTGCCAGCGCTCTTGTGCAACTCACCAAGACAAGATTGCAAAAAAGATGACTTGCCACTGCCGACACTGCCCACCACACACGAGAGTTCTCCCTTGCGAGCCACAAAGTTGATATTTTCCAATGTCGGCTCGCCACTCGCGCTCCAGCCAAAAGTACCATTCTCCACCTTGACTGTCTCCTGACCAACACGTTTGGCGGCTTCGGGCCGCTCAACTGCATCACGTTGCAATTCGCCAGCGTCAAAGTAGGTGACGAGTCGATCAACAGCAACCATACTTTCAATGATGGACGTAATGACTTGCGGCAAGACTGCCAAAGGGAAGGCCAGGAGATTGAAGAGACTGAGTGCGGGAAAAACAATCTCTGTCGTCAATGGCTTCTTTTCGATCAGCGTGTAGACAGCAAACGTTGTGAAGGAGACGAGTGTTGGCGCCGTCGACCAGGTAAAGTTGAAGACAGCATTCAATACACCGAGCTTCTTGAGCATCTTGAGCTCCTTGTCATTTCTGACGGCACGCAGCTTCTTGAGAAAGAATGGCTCCCATGCGTACAATTTGATTGTCTTCATGTTGCTGAGAATCTCCGTCATAAGACGCGTCCTGGCGTCCTTGTTTTTCATTTGCTTCTTTTGGTTGTTCTTCATGATGCGCGATACAAAGGCATTGAGTGGAATCATGATGACCATGATGACGACGCCAGCAATCATGGAGAGTCCGACTAGCTGGTACAGCGAAATGAGACAAAGTGCAATTTGGAACGGGGCGCTCCAGATGATTTGGCCTGCTGTTAGTTTTGTCTAGATGATCAGGGGCATACCGTATTGCGTCAAGTCCGAAATACGCTGTGTGTCAACAGACATGAGGTTGACAATGTCACCAGTCGTCTTTTCTGATCGGCCTTCAGAGCTGAGCACGAGTGCCTTCTTATAAATAGACGACGTGAGTGCAGAGCGAATGCGCATGCCTGTTTCAAACGCTCGCTGAAAGTATTGATGCAAGAACCCAGACTGTAGCAAGGAAACAAGAAACATGCTGATGGCAATCGCAAAACCCTTGATTTTCGGCTGTGGATTCTTCGTGTCATATGAGTTGACAAACGAAATGAGCATGCGCAAAAGTTGTGGTTGCACAAAGGCGAGAATGTCTTGAGCACCTTTGCAAAGAGCAGCAACAGCGTACGTAGCACCCTCGAGTTTGGCAAGTGTCAGCCAGAGAGCGCCTTTTGTTTTCTTCTTTTGACTTGCCCAAATCTTTTCAAATTTGCTAGAGACTTCCCTACACTTGTCGGTGTCTCGCAAGGGTGTCAAGTCTTCGTCAGTCAAGTAGTGGTTGTAGCCTTCTCGCATAATGGGCGTCAGCCACTGAAATGTAAGCCTAGACAAAACATTGGCTTCTTCGACCGGGCACTTTTCGTCGCCAATCTGGTTGTAGCTTGCATTTGCCTTGGCCACAAAAGACTGTAGGATCCAGATTGCGAAGGTAAAGATGAGTTCAACTGCAAAGGGAACGAGCAAGAAGCTTTCATCGCTGTGGCTGTACAGAGGCAGTCCTCTAGAAAGCATACTGCGGAAGCGTATGCCGTCCACAAGCAATTTGGTCAGCCAGTAAAAGATGAGCAAGCCAGAGCTGACGCGTGATCGCTCGTGTTCGACATAGTGAATGACGCCTGCCATAACAGTTGCAAGACATGTGAGAATATCAGAGAAGACGCGGATGTCTTGGAACCAGCTGTAGGAAAGATGCGCCTGGACCACAGTGCAAACGAGCGCAGCGGCGAATACACCAGCTACGGCACCGAGCTTTGTCCAAAAGTGCCAAGTTCTCGGCGTAGGTGCAGCTGGGCGCTGAAATAGCTGAACCAGTGCATAGCATCCGCCGATGATGACGAGGATAGACGGTGCGTCCGACAAGGTGGCCTGAAAGCACGGCGTGAAGTCGTAGGTTTCGCCACTGAATGGGCCCCATCCTTCGCGATTTGGACAAAGACCCGTATGATGATGCTTGTGTGCATCGATGACGAGCTGGGCCATGACCGGGTCGAATCTGTAGATGAGTGTCGGCAATGATGTCGCCTTCCAGTTGCGCTTGTCAATTTCTCAATTTCTTGCTTGCTAAGCCGGAGCAACGACACCCACATCATCATGCCCGGTCGTGTTAGATGACTGCACAAATCTTGTTTTCTGGGGATAAGCAGCAGTATCTTTTGCTGCAGCTAGATGACGCTCTGCTAGGCCAACCGCTTGTCATCAAATCCGCTTCCAGCTCGAGCTCTGTTTTATGCACGCCAACCAAGACATTTACGCTCAAGGACGTCCAACAGTCCAATTCGCTTCTCTTTCTTGCGGACTCAAGCAGTGATGACCTCGTCGTGCAAGGCGAAGGCAGTAGCTGGTTGGAAACAACCAGAGTCAAGCCTTCCATCAAGCTGAACTTGGACATTCACAACCAAGACGATGGTCTTGTTGGCAAAGGTATTCCGGCCGATGTGCTTTTCAGTCGGATCGCAGCTTCTGATGCGGAAATTGAGGCCGCCCTGTCTCAAGAACTGGCGATTGACCTTGCTGTCTGTGGTGGCTTCGTTGAGCTGCACGTCGACTATGTCTTGAGACTGCTTGGGTCTCTCATCAACATGATCCAAGCTGCCGACATGCAATTGACGTCGGTGGATGAAGAGACATTCAAGACGGCCGCAAAGGAAGAAGAGGACGCAGAAACTCTCGTCTTTCTTCTTCATCGGTTTTCAAACGGTACACCCCTTTGTCTTGATGGCGACGACATCTGCCGATACACTGGAGAAGCGGCACTCAAGCAAGTTGCGCGTCATCCTTGTTCACTCGCAACATTCAAAGCTGCATGGCAAGAGATGACGCCGGTACAATATCGTGGGCAAGCTGTAGCTCTCTCCCTGTTGGAAGGGTCTTACGTACAACCGGCAAGCAATCTCATTCAATACTTTGCTGCTTCAGCACTCAGCAGAGATCCCAAAGCACGCCTCACACAGCTCTTTGACGTCAAGGAACGCTGGCGTGAAGAGGAGATTTCCACCTTTTTGTCTAGCTTGGTGGATGGCGACGTTAAGGCCATCAACAGTCTCATCATGAAGTTTGCACGCAAGGTCAAGATTGGCAAAGAATCTTTTGTAGAAGCGCGTAGGTAATGCTATGCCGCTGCAGTTTTTTCGTTGTGTCGTTTCTTGCTTCATCCACCGCTACCGGCGCAGATCGCTAAGCTCTACCGCCTCGTATCGGTCACCGGGCTGTGATTGCTATAAGTGAATGCGACCTTGCCGCTTTGACAAGAATACTTGTGACCCGCAAAAGAGAAAGAAGACAACATAGACAATGACTGTCGCTATGCAGGTAGATGCAGCATCCTGACCACTCACATCTTCTGGAAGACCGTCGACGAGGGCAGCGGCACCATAGCTAGCGTTAGCGACGTATTGGCGTTTACGAGGTCGTACTTGAACAGCGCTGCGATAGCGGATAGCATGATGATGGCGAAAAAGGACAGGATCGTACAAAAGTATGCATATCTGAGATTAGCGACGAAGGATCGCGCTGGCCTGGCTTACCCTGCAGGAACCACAGGCTTCATTGCGAGCGCCTTGTCGAGTGTGGTGTTTCCGCTGTTCATCGTGACGACCGCATGAAACTTCGGCTACGATTCAGCTTGCTCCTCCTCCGCCTACACCTCTCAAGAGCGAGCATGTCGAGAGGATACTGAACTCTGCTGTAGACTATGTGTCTAGTGTAGTTATGTGCTTACATCCTGGGGACCGGAAGCATTGGGTCTCCGGAAGGTCTCCTGCTGCTGATTTTGTGATGTCCACTGTAAGGCCTGCTACAGCTGCACAGCTCACCGACGTAGAAGTCCTATTGATTTGGGCCATTGCCAGGCCTTGTGTTACTAACTTCAACAGACAGGCAAGGGCAAGCCTTCCTCATTGTCTTGTCTAGACTATGCCGGGGAGGCTCACATATTGGTCGCTTGCCACCTGGCGGCTCATGAATGTTCAAAAAATCAGCTCTGATTGCATCCTATGCCTTCACTGCTACTGTCGTACTCACCACTCTGTACCAACGAAGACTTTAGGCAATGTGTAAAGATGTTCACACTAATCACAATCAGTTGGCTGACTGTCTGAACGGCAGCATTGTGCAATGTGGCGCGACTGTAAGTTGAATCTTGGGTCTTAAAATGCCCACTATCAAGCAAGTCAGAGACGCCGTACGCTGCATTGCAGCGTTTTCGGATTGCAAGAGCCGGTATCAAAGTTCTTCTATGTTTAGTCTGCGTGGTGGTGAACGTGCTGGTCCTGCTGCCGCTCTGAAACCCTGCTTTTACGTGCTCGCAGTCCGCTATAGAAGTTAACCATTCGCTGTTGCTTGGATCCGGGTTTCCGAAGCATACAGAGCATGGCTCGACCATCTAGGTAAAGTCGTACTTTGCTGGTTGCACTGCCAACCTGGCACAGGCTGCCGCACAGCGGCCCATCGATATCTTGATCTGCGCGCGTGAGGTGAAGCCAGTCAAGCAAATCCCGGCCACGTCGTCGTCCGTCTGGGCAGATTTTCTCTTTTTCCAGGGAGCCCTCTGGGATTATTTTGCCAGGACACGGCCGCTGTCCAATCCGAGAGCTGAGGCTGACAGCTGGATCCGCCCCCAGATGGAAAAATTGGAAAATGTCAAACCGAGAGTCGCGTCCATCTGCTCCAATCTGGCCCTGATGTGCGACAGGCCCAACACTCTGTTGAAACTTGACAGGCGTCCATTGCAATCACACCGGCGCGCACTCGACCGGCCCACATGTAAAGGCAACGCTCTCCCAGACCCTTTGCTACCTTGCTACAAACAGTTCCTCGGTGAAAGACGCAGGCGACGTCTATCCATACTGCTCATCGGCCGGTCGTCAGGGACCTCGCGAACAAAACTTGTCAAGGGGCGCAAAGGTCGCATCAGGTTGCGTGCCTATCTGCCGGGAATCTGACCCCTCAACAAAAGCCAGGATCCCTGCAGGTGAGCTGCACAGTGCGGGTGAAAAGAGTGGACAGCAAAGCATTGAAAGAGGAAAATCAGACTGCCCCATCGACGTACCAAGTCGTTGGCGCCGCTGGGGGCAGAGGTCTTGCAGATGCCGCGGATATCAGCTCGTTCAGAGCCGTACACATCACCGGTATGATTGAAAACCAATGCATCCTGTTGCACAAGCACAAAGATTGATGGCTAACAATGAAACAGCCCAGACGGCATAGACACTACAAGGCCAAACGCGACCAAATTCTGCGCGCATTAGAGCAAGTGAGCTTCATCAACGGTTCGCAATTCGCCATTTTATGGGTCAACGCGCGTGGAGAGACGGAGACGTTTGCGTCAGATCTATTTAAGCAAAAACTAGCCTCTTGGTTTACAGAAGAGGTCATTTCAGATGCAAGACAGACAGTCTTGCAAGCGCCGCCACCGCCGCAGCCAACAGCAGAGCAAATCAAGGCAAGTGAGCTTGAGCTGATGGATCAAAGTCCTGAACAAATGACTTGGAAGGCACCAGAATTAGCGCACTCTGCCATGCCAACACCTTCGGATGGCTCCTTCGCTAGTCCGAATGGCCCGCCCAGCTACGGCTACAGTGAGCGGCCGGCCCTTGGACAAGGCCTGAGACGCACGTCGTCCGTCCCGCCTATTCCGCGTTCTATATACAGCGTGAGCATGCCAGAAGTGCCGACCCTCATGTCTTTGAGAGACAGGGCCGACAATATGCACCTCGACTATAGTAAAGCACCTACAAGTGGCAACGCCATCAGCTCCGGCAACCCAGATTACAGGCTACTTTGTGTTGGCGATGCCAATGCAGTGACAAGGTTTCTAGAAGCACGCTTCAGACAACTTCAGCAGCTGGTTTGCAAGATTGTCGCCAAGTCATGGATCAAGGTGCTTGAACCAAAGAAGCAGACGCGTTTTCCTTACAATAAGGGTGATGAGGCAAAACCTGCGTGGTGGCCGTCCAATGTTCGACACAAAGAGCCTGATCATCTGATGAAGCCTGAGCGTATTTCACTCCTCATGACGATGCTGCGCTTCGGCAAAGTGCCTGTCTCTCGGCTAGAGCTTGCAACTGCCGAGACTGTTGCTTTAATTCCAGTTGATAAGATTGGCATGCTCAGGGAGATTTACCGTGTCGCCAAGGAAGAAGAACGCGTTAAGGCCAAGGAACTCCCATCAGATCATCGCATCTATGTCACGACCAATGTCGGGAGTCATGCACCACTCGACATGGAACCTACAGTCCAGAGCAACGGTGTTGCAAACGACAATCTCAGTCATGCGTCTCACCAGCGAGAAGACAGCGTGACGGAGGCGTCCTCTGCGCGCTATCTGACTCCATTCACATCGCCATACACTGAAGCGCCAGCACCTACTTACCCTTCGATGTCTCTTCAGCAGCAGCAGCAGCAGCAGCAGCCGCCACCGCAAGAGACGAGCTATTACTATAATACCGCGCCATACCAAGCACGGCCCCATGGCTCAAATTATGATGGCAGCTATGCACCTCTACGACGGGAGGAAGCTCCACCCGCTTCCTACAATTGGCCACAAAGCACGAGTCAGCACTTACCGTCTAATTGGCAACACCAAGCGTCCGCTGGCGAACCGTTTTACCCACCACTCGATCATTCACAACACCACGATGACAAGGCTAGGGACTTGTCTCATGTACGGAGTAGTTATTTGCAACGTCCTACGCGTCATTCAAGCCACCCGCACCCGCAATTGGCCAGTTTTCAGGCATATATCAATTCTGACAGGCATGCAGGGGCAAGCCTTGCACAGTCTGCAACGTTGTCGACAGCAGATGTGGGTGCTCAACAGCATCAGCAGCACGGACAAGATATGACAACGTATAGTTAGTGACAGCTGTCATACAAATACTTATTTAATAGATGGAGCCAAGAGTTCTTGATCCTAACTACCTGGTCATTGGCATAGCTCGGCGTCCCAGTTGGCATCATTGCTTCTTCTTGCAGCGAATGCAGTCCGCTCAGGATCAAGGCTTGTGGCATCCCCCTCGTACGGAAAGCAGGCTGCGTCTAGCAGCAATGGCAACGTTGATGGATGAGGCAGGGTGCAGTGTCAGTCGCGTCCTTCTCAACATTGTTTCTTCTGCAACAGCTTCTAGTTGATATTATTTTTGAGCAGTCTCATCCTCCGTGCAGCCCTCCTTCATCCATCAAGGCTGCCTCTGTCTAGCATAGACTCTGTAGTTATCTTTTGTGTGCGTCGTTGTGGTGAAGTACTCAAACACGCGGCCAGACAACGACACATCCACAACGACATACCGATTCACGCGCTCCGCCTTCTCGACTCTCTCTTCAAGGCGCCCTCTACCATCTACGAGCAGCTGTCGAACCCCCTCCATACCTTTCTTACTGCCATTCGCATTTTCGCCCCCTTTTACTTTTCGCGATAGTCTATGCAGCACAGCTCGACATGGGCAATACATCTTCCAAAGGCGATGCATCCACCTTGCCAATGAAGAAGAGCGACACGCAAGGATCCACGCGCTCATTCAGATCATTCAAAAATGCCATCAAGAAATCTTCTTCTGCCATATCCGATGATGGAAGTGAAGGCGCAACCGCTGGCGGACGCTCTTCCAGACGCTCGAGTTCTGGGTCGTTGCCCAATTTTGAGACAGACAATGATGACGACGACCCGGCCTCGCCCATCAATGATGTCCAACGACCGCCATCACCGACGCATGGCAAGTTTTCGGGTCATCGCGCCGACAAGGTGGATGATATGGGCGGCGAAGTCAGTAACACATCGGATGCTGCGCCCAAAGTCCCGCCGACTCCATCAACGGCAACACCACTATCCCCCATACTCATGAAAAGCGCGAGCACGATCGGGCTCTCTACGCCATCAGCAGAAGTCCTTGCAACGAGTGCCGCTTCAAACAACTACCCGACCATCAAGAATATCGATGTGGACGATTTAATACAACGGCTATTGGATGCAGGCTACACAGGCAAAGCAACAAAGTCTGTGGTTCTCAAAAATGCCGAGATTGTGGCTATTTGTGCTGCAGTCCGGGAGATTTTGTTATCACAACCCGCCCTACTTGAACTCTCCGCTCCCGTCAAGATTGTTGGCGATATCCACGGGCAGTTCACAGACCTCATTCGCTTATTTGAAATGTGTGGATTCCCGCCGAGTGCCAATTACTTGTTTTTGGGAGACTATGTCGACCGTGGCAAGCAGTCGCTCGAAACAATCTTGTTGCTCATGCTCTATAAGATCAAATACCCTGAAAACTTCTTCTTGTTGCGCGGCAATCACGAATGTGCTAACGTCACACGCGTGTACGGCTTCTACGACGAGTGCAAACGGCGCACAAACATCAAGGTGTGGAAGACCTTTATTGATGCCTTCAATACACTTCCTATTGCTGCCGTCGTGGCCAACAAGATTTTCTGTGTGCACGGTGGTCTGAGTCCGTCGTTGGCGCACATGGATGAGATTCGTGCCATCACACGGCCAACAGACGTTCCAGACTACGGCCTCCTCAATGATCTATTGTGGTCCGACCCTGCCGACATTCACAATGACTGGGAGGACAGTGAACGTGGTGTTTCTTATTGTTTCAGCAAGAACGTCATCCACCAATTTCTGGCGAAGCACGACTTTGACTTGGTATGCCGAGCGCATATGGTTGTTGAGGACGGCTATGAATTCTTCAATGACCGGACACTGGTTACCGTCTTTTCAGCACCAAATTATTGTGGCGAGTTTGACAATTTTGGTATGTACCCTGGTGTTTCGACACTGCTAACGACAGGTGCCGTCATGTGTGTATCTGAGGAATTGCTTTGTTCCTTTGAGCTCCTTAAGCCGTTGGATGCTTCAGCGCTGAAGCAGCACATGAAGAAAGGCGACAGCAAAAAACAGTATGCTTTGTTCATCCACAAGACTTTACTAACATCAGTACAATGATGCACAGTCCACCGGCACAATATCTCAGTCGTTCCGAGTAGGTGCGTGTGTCAAACTTTTGCTTCATGTGTCTATGCTTTTCTGCCTTCTACGATTCCCATCTCCAAGCAATTGCTGTACCATAGAAGATGATTCATGCCGAACATTTGTAAACTGATATCCGTGTGATGACCAAAGATGCAGCTCAAGTGGTGCCTGATGCATGTGATGATGTTAAGCAACTGACAGGCAATGACAGCTGCACCTCACACGTAAACTGACATAAGCTTTGACAAGGTCGCTTGCGAGGCCGAGTTGAGGCTTGATCAAACTATAAGTAGATTGAACATACAGTAACACTCTACATGATGCCTCTCCACAGTGTTTCCACCAGATGCATGCAAGATCGCTCTAGTGCGTCTCACTTGAACAAGCCGAGAGTTCCCCACCTAGCTGGAGAAGGGAAGCTTAACTTGCTCGACTCAGCTTGAGGCTCGCTGTCAGAGTCGTCGTACGGATACACCGACCTGCACAGGCTGCACGAGATGTGCTGCGTGGGACGATCCCGGTCGTCGATGGCCGGGCGTGCCGAGGTCTGCTGTGCCACAAGGCCCACCACCCGTCATGCGCCACTGCCCACCCTGCTCAACATTTGCCCAAGTCGGCCCGGGATCGTGTGTATCTCTATAACAGTCCAAGACAAGCCCTACGAGGATATGCAAATAGATAAGCATGTTATCTGACTTGCTGACCCATCTGCCTAACCACTCTTTTTGCTCTCCATCATGTTCTCACTCCGTGAGACACCCGTATGACACCACACAAGGACGAGTGTTATGACTCAGCTGTATGATCCATGACTTGCTCTTTGTAAGTTGTAAATTGCCGTCGAGCGCTGCGCAAAGGAAGGATCGACTTCCAGGCCCAGACCGTTCAAGCGAGGGTGGCTTCATTTTGCTGGGCTTCAGGCGGGAATCCAATCCGAGATAGCGGATGATTGGTCGGGCGACACGCTGAACAAGGATGAAACGCCGGCAGACTCAGGCTCAGCCCCCGGTATTAGATCAAAGTTGTCGCACACGAGACTGCTACGAGCAATCGCGCTTGTGCGAGGAGATACGCACTCCACTACTCTGGGGAACGCTCAGGTGATTCAGCAGGGAGCATTACTTAAAGGTCCATCCCCCGATCAAACAAGCACCTCTTTCCAAATCTCACCACCATGAGTGCTCCGGACTCATCTATGCAGAAACAGACTCTCGCGGGTCTCCCTGCACAGGGCCTCGTTGAGAAGCGCAGTCTCTCACCCGGTGAGGATGTCGAAAAATACGGGCATGGTCCGCTCCACGACACTGGCAAGGACCTGCCTCTCACAACACGTCTTGGTATCAGCCCGGACTCTTTCAGGCGCGCCGACACTGTCATGGTTCCAAATGACCCGAACGATCCGTCAGCCGGATACCATGAGGAAGCGCCTACTCTTCGCCACGTCATGAAGAACAGGCATCTTCAAATGATTGCTGTCGGTGGTTCTATCGGTACCGGTCTTTTTATTGGTTCTGGCGGTGCTCTTGCTCGCGGAGGTCCTCTCGGAGTTCTGCTTGCCTGGGTCATCATGGGTATCATGCTTTTCTGTGTCGTACACGCTATGGGTGAGCTCGCAGTCATGTACCCGGTCGAGGGTGGCTTCTATACAATGGCAAATCGTTTCTTGGATCCGGCATGGGGTTTCGCTATGGGTTGGGTAAGTACATCACAGGAGGATCGTGAGTCACTTCATGTAATGAGCGTCATCTGAAAATGGACTTGCGCAAGTTTCAGATGGCGGTCTGAGGATATGGCTTGGAATGCATACAGACCTCGTTTACGTCTCAGAGACGAGACTTGGATGTGTGCAAACTTCGTCTTTGGCTCCTGACATGTTATTACTTACGATCCACTAGTCGAATCAAAACCGCGGAAAACTAACTTTCTTAAGAACTACGTATTTCAGTGGGTGATCGTTTTGCCCCTGGAATTGACTGCAGCGTCTCTCACAGTACAGTACTGGGACACAGACGGTAGTATCAGCATTGCCGTCTGGATTACAATCTTTTGGGTGTTCATTATCTTGATCAACGTGTTTGGCGCACTTGGTTTCGCTGAGGAAGAATTCTGGGCTTCGGCGTGGAAGTTGCTCATCGTCATCATGTTCATCTTCATTGCTATCATCATGAACTGCGGCGGTGGTCCCTCCAGCGGTGCATACTCGGAATACGTTGGCGGGCGATATTGGCGCGACCCAGGTCCCCTGGCCAATGGCTTCAAGGGTGTCGCCTCAGTCTTCGTCACTGCAGCCTTCTCCTTTGCAGGTACTGAGCTCGTTGGTCTCGCTGCTGCAGAGTCGGCAAACCCGCGCAAGAACTTGCCATCAGCCATCAAGCAGGTCTTTTGGCGTATCACGATCTTCTACATTCTCACACTTCTCCTCATCGGCCTCTTGCTTCCTTATAACGAGCCTCGTCTCACTGGTGGAGCCAACTCGTACGATGCGCGTGCCTCTCCCTTTGTCATCGTCGTTGCCAAGGCAGGTATCAAGGGAGTGGATCATTTGGTCAACGTTACGGTCATGATTTCCGTTCTCTCGATCGCCAATGCTTGCGTCTACGGTGGTTCTCGCACTCTCTGCGCTCTTGCTCAGCAAGGATTTGCTCCCAAGTTCTTTGCGTACATTGACAAGTGCGGTCGTCCTCTTACTGCCACTGTCCTTTCACTTTTGTTCGGCCCTCTGGCTTACGTCAACTTGGCTGCGAAGGGCGGTGATGTCTTTGACTGGCTTCTTGCAGTCGCTGGTCTCTCGACTTTGTTCACTTGGGGCTCCATCTGCCTTTGCCACATCCGTTTCCGACAGGGTTGGCGCGCACAGGGCCACTCGGTCCGCGAGATTCCTGTTCAAGCTGCTTGGGGAGAGTTTGGCTCTTACTTTGGTCTCTTCCTCGTCATCTTTGTGCTTGCACTTCAACTTTACGTTGCTGTTGCGCCACTCGGTGGACCTGCATCTGCAGAGGGCTTCTTCAAGGCATACTTGGCTGCACCCGTCGTCATTGTCTTTTACATTATCGGCTACTTCATCTTCAAGACAAGGCCTGTCGGCGTGCTCCAGATGGACCTCGACACCGGACGCAAGGTCTGGGACACTGTCGAGGAGATTGAGGCTGACAAGGCGATGGCCAAGCAGCAGCCAGCCTATGTGCGCATCTACAAGTTCTTCTGCTAGATGCTCACTTGTTTTCTCATAACCTCATAGAGCATCTATCTAGTATTACAAAGGTATCTATCTACATTGTGCTTTTTGACTGATGTGCTCCGTGCCTGTGGACTCACACTGTGATTTTCCCTATATTGTATTGGCTTCGTGCTAATTACTTCTGCCTCTTGGCTGCATCTCAAAGGCAGACTGCCTTATTACGCTCAATACTTCTGCCGGCTGCACCTCAAAGGCAGACTGCCTTATTACGTTGAGATGCCTTCAGTGCAATTTTGACATTGGCCACAGAGTCTTGAGCATCTTATTTACGCAAAGCAGACCATGAGTAATGTGAATAGGTGGATCCAGGGGAGAAGCATTCAAGAAGGTTTCTGGACACGGAAAGGATGTCAGGCCAAGCTTGACTTTACCCTGAAGTGCATGACACGGCAGGTTCTCACCTCGAGTTCATGATTGTAGTTTCTTGGGGCGCGAAACTGAAGAAGAGGATAGGGCGCCGATGGTAAGATGATGACCAAACATGAGCAAAACTGCCCTAGACCAAGTCTGCAAGCTCTGTCTCAAATGTTTATAGGAGTTCTAACCAATTGTTCAATGATCACTCGAGTGAGCTTGCCAGATATCTGACCACCAACTGCTTCAAAGAGGAGAGCTGCCGTCGGCTGAGGCACGGCAATCTAAGCTGAACCTTGTGATGCCAACTTGAAAGTCTGTAGAGCGGAGGAAACTCGATGCCACTAAGTAACAGCCAAAAAGAAGGCAGCAGCTCCATCGCATGCGAATTGCCTTGCTGGCAGATAAGCACAATATCGAATGCTGCATTGGCATCAAGCGAGCAAGTTCTTGTCCTCGTCTGGCACTCAGCAACAACAATCTAACGCCCGTCGCCATGCTTGCCCCAATCCACCTGCGTACCCATGCCACCCGCATCGGCCTTTTCTTTCGCTTCATCAAGCATGCGCCGTGCTTCTATTTCTTGCTCTGATTCGGGAATATCCTTGTTGCGAGCAAGAAGCTTTGCACTGACATTGCGAATAAGCGTCTCCATCTTGCTTGGATCCTGCTTGAGCACACCGGCCTCCTCGGCTCGCAGGTAGTTTTCCAGTGCAAGCTGCAACTCATCTTGCTTCTCGAGCACGAGTCCATAGTTGTAACGAACCTCGCCATCTTCCGGCGTCAGCTTGACTGCCTCTGCGAGATGACTGCTAGCCTTGGCAGCATCCTCTTTTGCGAGCAGAAAATAGTTTGCAAGATTGGTATGACATGACGAAAGAGTCTGCTTGTCTGCTTCTTCCGCTTTGAGAGCCGCTTGCCAGGATTCCACCGCTCCTTTTGCGTCTCGCTGCATCCACTGAACGACACCAAGATTATACCAGTCTGCTGTGGTCGCTTTCGGTTGTTTTGTGAGCTCTTGGAAGAGTGTCTGAGCTTTTGACAGATTTTCAGCTTGTAGTGCTGCATGTGCATCTGCGAGAGTAGATGAGAAGCGAGTCATTCTTGCAGTCCCTTGCCTGTTGGCAGCAGAAAGCAGAGACGTTCTTGCAGTTCCTTGCCTGTTGGCAGCAGAGAGCAGAGATCTGAGCTTAAGCATTTGGACGTGGTGTCGGTGGATGAGTGGGTGGGATTGATTGCTTCAAGCTGCAACTGACGAAAGCGCGACTCACACCCCAGATACTCAAGGACATCTATGCACCCAACATGAGTGACAAGGCCGGGCAGGCGCCAGACGCGCTGTACTGTAGAGGACGTAATGCCAAGGGAGATGCTTGTCGGATCGTCGTCAGTGCTACGCGAATAGACCGCTACTGCCACCATCATCGCGAACAACAAGACGCTCCCAGACCTGCTCAGGTCGCACACGGCGATCAGATTCTGCTCGCTCGCGAGGAGTCTCCGGAGCCAGTTCTTGCTCCTCCGCTCGAGCGACTTCGGTCTACGCCCAAGTTCACCAAAGATGCACTCGCTGCAATGCACGAACAGATCAATGGACCAGTCTTCACACCGCCGGTGGCAGAAAAGCCTATGCGTGCGTTTCCAGCAACACTGAGGACACCCACAGAGCAAGAGATCGTTGAAGCTGGCAAGAACGCTTCGTTCTGGGGCGCGTGCTTTGGCTGTTTTGCCGCATCTCCTCCGACCATTGAGACATTGCCAAGTGTGCCTGAAAAGCCAGCGTCAGACGACAACAAGCGAGCAGCAAAAGTGGCTCGAAAACCAGTCGTCTATGATGTTCAAGGCACAGAAATGCTACCAGTCAATCCAGCCGGCCTTGCAGCACTGCCTGCTCGCATATTGCAAAATCATCTCGACTTGCAGCAACACTTGCAGCATCTGACCCTCGCTCCGAGCGCGGCACAACATATCCCTGATGCTACGGATCCATCTGTCGCTCAATTGACGCCAACACAGTACAAGAAGTTGGCCAGCTATGCACAATCCTTGGCGGATCGTTCCGAAGCCGGTACGCTCGCTGCTCCATCCGCAGTCTTTGAGCACATTTACGTCTTTCGGCTTGACGGCGATCACCATTGGACACCCCAAATATCACTCAAGATTGGACGCACGAGCTCTGTTGAGCGGCGCCTGAAGCAATGGACCCGCCAATGCAAGCAGCAAGTCGACTTTCTAGACAGCTTCCCAACGCAGTACTCGAGCTCGCTAGAGCGCTTGATTCACCTTGAGTTCCAAGTGGAAAACGTCAGAACAGCTTGTGATGGTTGCGGCACGGTACACCGTGAATGGTTTGCACTTGAGCGCGACACTGCGCGCGGCCGTGTCCGACGTTCTGTTGAACGGTGGCAACAATTTCTGCAAGGAGTACATCGAGGCCAAATCGCTGTCTAGGAGATCTATACATGGGACGGTGTACTACATTATGCCGTTTTGAATGCCAACAAGGGCGCTAAATCACTTTGCTTGCAAGCGCCTGCAAAGAATTCATGATCTAGCAGTTCCTTTGCACTGCTACGTGCATTGACCTGAACGCACAAGCACACCGACAAGAAGCCTTTGAGCTCTTTGCTCAGCTTTTCCGGCGCCTTGAGTTTTGGTGTGCCGTGCGTGGCGATGAGGTAGAGCGCCTTGAGGGGTTCTTCGTCCAAGTATGGCGGCTCATTTTCAATCATCTCAATGGCCATGATGCCCAACGACCAAATGTCCACCTTTTCGCCATATTGCTTTTGCTTGACGACTTCTGGGGCCATCCAATAGGGTGTGCCTACCATGGTGGCGCGCTTCGACTTGGCTTCCGTCAGCTTGGCGCAAAAGCCAAAGTCTGTAATCTTCACTTGACCAGCTGCGTCGAGCAAGACATTGTCAGACTTGATGTCTCTGTGGATGATTTTGTGAGCGTGCAAGTGTTCCAGGCCTTTACACGTTTCCCGGCATATCAATGCAATCTGGCTCTCGGAAAGATGGTTATTGTCGATAATATCCGTCAAGGCACCACCTTGCATATATTCCATAATGACCCATAGCTCACCCGGACCTCGTAGGAAGGAATCCAAAAAATTGACGATATTTGCATGCTGCGACTCGCGCATCACCAGAATCTCATTCACAATCAATTCCTTGCGCGGTTGATGCGCAAGATCCATCTGCTTGATGGCCACCTTGCCGAGCTTTGGGTCATGCAGTGCTTTGGCAACATACACACTACCAGACGCACCCTGTCCAACCTTTTTAAGTTTTTGATAGAGACCATTCGGATCGCCGGGCGACACGACACTCTTGAGCTTTTCCATAATTTGCTGCTCAGACATGGCTGAAATGCGTTTCTCCTCCGCACGGGTCAATTTTGTCACCGCAGGTGCAACCTTTTCCTTGCCAGTACCAGTCGGCAACGCTACTATTTTCGAAGGCTGCTGAGAACTCAGCTGTGGCGACTTCTTCGTTGCAAGGGGTTGTGTCGGTTGCAGACGCGGCGCTGGTGGCACTGGAGATTGCATTGGTGGCGGACCTTGTGCTTGTTGCTGAGGAGGTGGTCGTTGTAAACCCATTGCAGCTGCAGCAGCGCGTGCACTCGCCCCACTCCCTGTCGTATTGACATTTTGAGACGGTGGGTAGCCTGGAGATTGAGATGCGCCGGGTGCAGGTGGTGCAGGACGCGGTCTTGGCGGTGCTGGCGCTGGTCTGCTTGCCTGGATGGAAGATTGCAGTTGTAGCTGCTTCATGCCTTTTGTCGCAGCAGATGTCTCTTGCGGCCGTTGCTCCATCACAGCTTGCTTGTTGCCTGGCATCGCAAGTGGATGCACCTGCTTCCCACCATACCGCGCATCATACGCCGCTTCCTTTTCCTCTCGTTTGCGAATATCAGAGTAGAATTCAAGTACTTCAATGACAGCCTGCGGATTGCGCGCATAGTCTTCGCGTGTAATGGCAGAAGTTTTGAGCAGCTTGGACCACTCTTCTGGGAGTCCGGTAAAGCCTCCCGACGCTGGATCAAAGCCGACATGTACTTTGTGTGTAAAGTTGGTTGGTTTGGACACGCCGAGCATAGGGCAACGGTTGTAGATCTCATCCATCCACGCGTAGAGCTCCGTGTCTGTTTTGAGAGCAATGACAAACGTCCTGATTTGCGCATTGCCCATATCTCGTACAATCTCGATGCACGGCGACTTGCTCTCCAGCCGCTGCACGTTGCTGACCTCGCGCAATGGGACTTGAATGGATGGACTTGTGGCCTGTTCATTCTTCATCATATTGAGCGTGCCTTCCTTGAGTATCAAATACTTCTTCGTCCATATCCAGCTCTTGATGCCGTCCTCCTTGACACTCGCCCATCCTTGCTTGATGATGGTTGCGAGGCCGCCGTAGCCTTGTGAATTTGGATTGGAAGTGGGTAGAGAGATTGCATTCTTGTTGATGCTGCCAGACCAGGCGCTAGGCGGTGTGGGTGCTGGCCTGATGTCTGTGAACTGCTGCATCCCAGGGCGCCCTCCTCTGACGCGTCTCTGCTTCCTTCAGTAGCCTTAGAATATGGGTGTCGTGGTCGTGACGTCTGGACGCGATCAAAGCATCAAAAGGCCGGCGCCAGACAAAGAGAAGCTGGCATGGACAGACTCAAGAGCACAGCCAGGCGCACCCTCAAGCAGCTCAGCAGCCTCTCGCTCGGCCAGAAACTCTATGGTGCATGCTTCATATCGCTGGCCGTCGCGCTGACAGTCCTCTTTGCCGTCTACCATCGGGCCATCTTCAAGGCACTCGAGCCACTCAAGGCCGATATGCGGCAGTCACGCTGGGCCTGGCTCGCGCTGGTGGGCGCGACTGCTGCTACTTCCTTTCCGCCGCTCATTGGCTATAGTACATCCATCACCTTGGCTGGATATATCTATGGATTCAGTCTTGGCTGGTCTATTGGTGCACTGGGGTCAGTGATTGGCGCTGCAGTGACCTTCGCCGTGTATCGTGGCTTCCTGACTGGCTATGCTAGTCGTATGACAGAGTCGAATCATCACTTTCGTGCTCTGACGCAGGCCTTGGATGGTTCAAGCGGCATGACCCTGCTCATCATGATTCGATACTGCCCATTCCCCTTTTCGCTCTCGAATGCAGCGCTTTCTACCATTCCGTCTATCAGCTATGGCAAGTTTATGGCTGCAACGGTGATTGCCCTGCCGCGTATCTGGATTCATGCGTTCATTGGCAGTCGCTTGGCAAGCTTGACGGATGTCGATGGGAAGGACAAGCAGAGTGCCTTGTTCAACTGGCTTTCTATTGTGCTTGGTCTTGCACTGGGTATTGCTACAAGCTACCTCGTCTACAGACGCACCATGGCCATTGCTGCCCGCGCCAGAACAGGCACCGACAGCCCCGTCGAAGAGGAAGAGGAGGAGGCAGAGGACTTTGACTTTGAGTCTCGTCGCCTGCTGCACTAGCCACACCCGACTGCGCCACATCTCCGGACAGGGAAAAAAGAGAGAAAGAAGAGCGACATAGAAGAGGGACAGAGACCAGCAGCATGGGCGGCCTCAAGAACAAGGGCGGGCGAGCGGCCGTGCTCCCAACGAACCTTCTATCCCTGCAGAACCTCCTCAAGCGAGATCCGCCATCATACAAGGAGGAATTCCTGCAGCAACTCAACCACTATACAACAACACTGGAAATCTTCAAGCAGAGTCCCGCGCAGCCCAATCACAAGTTTGGCGAGCTCATCACGTTCATTGCGCAGGTGAGTGTTTGTTTTCCTGCAGAGACGGCTGTGTTTCCGGATGACTTGGCGTACCTCCTCACAAAGCACCATGCCGTCCTCGACCCAGACCTGCGGGAAAAGATTGTACAGAACCTAGTTCTGTTGCGCAACAAGGGTGTCATCTCCTCCATCAGTCTCATCAAGACTTTCATCCCGATTCTGTCCGCATCCAACAGCAAAGCACTCCGCGCGCAAATCTATGAAGCCATTTTATCCGCCATCAAAACAGAGAATGCAAAAGCCAAGAATGCCTCTCTCAACAAGACGGTGCAGTCCATTCTCTTCGACATGGTCAATAACGAGAGTAGTGGTGTATGGGCCATTCGTCTGACAAAAGAGCTCTGGGCGAAGAATATCTGGAGTGGTGATGCACGCGTTGCAGAGATTTGCAAGATTGCAGCATTGAGTTTGCATACAAAAGTCATGCTCGGCGGCCTTTACTTCTTCATGGGCGTTGAGCAGGAAGAGGAAGACAGCGACGAGGAAGGTCCTGATTTGCGACAAATGCAGCATGCAGCCGGTGTGAATAAAACGTCCAAAGCACGCGCGCAAAAAGTACGCAAAGCCATCGTTGCGGAAAATAAGCGCAAGAAGCAGCCTAAGCAAGGATCCGTCAACTTTTCAGCATTGCAGATATTGCATGACCCGCAATCATTTGCAGAGAAGCTCTACTCTGTTCATCTCGCATCGAAGCGGCCGCTTTCCTTTGATCACAAGATGCTCGTCATGGCATTACTGTCAAGACTGCTTGGCTACCACAAGCTGACTGTCTTGCCGTTCTACTCTTTTCTCTCCAAATGGATCAGTCCGCATCAACGCGACGTCACCAAGATCCTCGCATCGCTGGCCGGTGCCGTGCATGAATTCGTTCCACCAGAGATCATCTCACCGAGCATCAAAAAAATTGCCAATGAGTTTGTCACGACGGGTGTTTCGCCCGAAGTTGTCTGTGCAGGATTGAACTCCATTCGAGAGATTTGCTCAAGGAATCCACTTGCTATGGATGAGACGTTGTTACAGGATTTGACAGAGTATAAAGGCTCGAAGGATAAAGGTGTCATGATGGCTTCACGGTCGCTCATCACGCTCTATCGTGATGTGGCGCCTGAGATGCTCGCAAAGAAGGATCGTGGGAAGAGTGCATCGATAGGTTTGGCGGCTGGTACGAGTGAAGGGACGCAATTCGGTGTTGAGCGTAACGTCACGCGTGGTATTGATGGGCTTGAATTGCTTGAAGAACACTATGCGCATGAAGAACCAGAAGATGCGTGGAATGACTTTGAAGTTGAATCAGAGGAAGATGAGGCAGATGGCGGTTGGATCAATGTCGAGTCGGACGGCGAGATTGATTTCTCCTCAGATGACGACGAGGAGAAGGAGAAGCCCGTACCAGTGCCAAAGCCAGTTGGTGAGAGTATTGCGAGTCAACGCATCCTGACACCAGCCGACTTTAAGAAACTCGCTGAATTGCGAGCGGCTGCGCCTGGCAAGCAAACACATCATTCGCTCAGCGTCAAGCGGAAAGAAGACGAAGGCGACTTTATCGATGCTGCACAGATTGAAGGTCCTAGAAAACGCATCAAGGCTGATCGCGAGGGTCGTATGGCAACTGTGCTCGAAGGTCGTGAGGGTCGTGAAAAGTTTGGCTCCAGGAAGGGTGGTCGTACAGAGGAAGGCCGGTCCACCACCAACAAGGAGAAGGCGCGCAAGAAGAATTTCCTCATGGTCAAGCATCGCAAGGATATCCAGGGCAAGAGTATGAAGAAATTGACCATCAAGCGAAAGGAGCTCAAAGCGCATATCGAGCGTGGCAAGCGTGGTGGTCGCAGGGGAAATGTCTAGTTGTTATATTGTACAACGCTAGATGCAATGATGTGATGAAAGCGCCTATTAGCAAGAAATCAGCGTATCGAGCTGTTTCGCAATCAATTGACCCATGATGGCATATCCGTTCTCGGATGGGTGCACCGGATCAGCCCAATTCTCCTTGACTTCCTCCGCTGGCCTTCCAAGCATCGTGAATTGCGCATGCAGGTCCATCAAGAACACTCTGCTAGAATTCAAACTCGCAACAGCTTCTGGAAGCAGTGCATTCAGCTGTAAAGCACGATCCAAGTAGGGGTCATAGGCGATATCCAGCAAATTCAAAACAACAAGCAATGTATCGTTGCCATGCGACAAGGCCGTCGTCCACGTCTGTTTCAACGTCTCAATCACAGGCGCAGGATCAAAAGCCTCTTCAGGCGCACGTTCCAAAATGTCATTCGTACCGCCCATGGTGATGAAGATATCAAATGGTTCATCCTGCAATTGAATCTCATCCAGCATGACTTGATGCATTTCATCAGCTTTATAACCAGTGAAGCCAATATTCTTCGTATGCAGTGCATGACGAACAATCTTTGGGAACTGATCTGTATATGGATTCGTGAGCGGTTGTTGACCTTCAAGCGGTGGTACCCATCCCGCGGTGAGTGAATCGCCGACTGCCAAGACGCGATGCGGTCGTTGACTGCATGTCGCTGGCCAAATGCGTTGTTTGCTCGTCCACGGACGCGTGACGGCGTCTGTGTAGGGTTGTAGCTTGTTGATGGTTGCGTGGTAGAGTGGGCGCCCGTGTGGGCTGAATAAAAATCCTGTTGACGCGATGAATGTTGCAATGACCGCGGCAAACACGATGCGATTACGGCCAAGCATGTTTGGGATGACTTGTTGCTGTTGTATCTGCAAAGACGAGACTCGTTGTTGGCCAACACACGCAGTCTGCGGCGTGCCAAGCTGAGGCTTCCGGTGCAGGATTTGCCGGCTTTTTTGTGGTGTCTTAAGATTATGTGGGCCGCAGCTGGTGAACTCTAAATTGAGCCACGACCACACAGGCTCTAGCTCATGCTATACAGAAGCTGACATGTTTGATGGGTAAATAGTCAATAAGCTGCCTGGCCACATCGCTTGCAAAGAACATGCTCGTCAACATATACAAGCGTTTCTCGTATAGAGGGCCTATTTGGCCAAAACAGACCTTCTAGCTCAAAAAGGGCCGGCGAGCCTCAGTATCGCTCATCAACCCAATGCCCTCGTCCATTCATCGCACATTTGAGCACCAGATGCACCTCCACCGCAAGATTGGACAGCTTGAAGACGGTCAACGCATGTCACGCATGTCTCTGATGGATCGTGCCAAGGTCCAGATCCGTCGTTCTTCTGAGGATTCGAATGTTGTTGCAGAAGCTGTGTTGAGACCACCGCCATCCGGTGTCGGTAGTGTTGCACCGGGACCTGTTGTTTTGCCTAGAGAGACGCTACCTTCTGATGTGCAATCAGAGCATGCTGCTTCCATCATGGAGAAGGTGGACAGCATGTCAATCAACAAGGCTGAAAGGCAGTCTGTTGAGTCTGCTGGCTCGCGCATGGGTTCTGTGCACACCGCACGTAGTGTCCTGTCCGCCAAATCGTCAGTCAAACCAAAATCTGTGATGCGGCAACCGGAGTCTGCAGTCAAGCCTCCGTCTATCAAGGAGGACGCCAGTCCTCCCGTCTACTCAGGTCCACGCACCAGCACCACCGTGCTGAAACCCAATACGGTCCAGCCTCCACCACACAGACCGACGGCTTCTCGCAAGATTGGATGCGTTCGAGTCTCGTGTCGTCGCAAGAAGCAAATACCTGCATTGCAGCCGATTCTTCATGAACGCTGCATGCAAGGCTTTAGACCACTTTGTATGGTCGATACGTCGGCGTTGGACGCCCAGATTGCTGCATATCAAAAGACGTTACTTGCTGTATCGAGCACCATTGACACCTTACTCGTCAAATGCCGAGAAACGGCTCATTGTGGACATAATGCAATGTAGACTGATATATAGCTATAGCAAAGTACGAAGCGCAAGACCCCCTTTTCAATTTCACAACCTGCTCTTGGCTTCGTCCTGGCGTCAAGCTGAATACCCAATCTCCTTGAGTGCCTCACGAATGGCTGTCAATGCCGTCTCTAAATCACCACGCGACTTGTCCAGCACAGAGACACCCATATGACCGATCCGGAAGTACTTTGTTGCGATTTCTTTATGCAAACCACCGGCAAAGACAACACCTTTGCTCGCGAGTTTAGGCATCCATTCGCTCACCTGCATGTTGTTGGGTGTATACACGGCGGTCATACCATGTGCTGCGAATGCTGGATCAACGGCAACTTGTTTTAATCCCATCTTTGTCAATTCTGCCTTGACGTAATCTGATGCGTCTGCATGCTGCTTGAATCGTGTGTCCATACTCTCTTGTAGAATCTCCTTGAGGGAGGCATTGAGTGCATACACGAGCTGAACGGCTGGTGTGGCAAAGTATTTTGCAGTTTGTTGTTCATAGGCTTGCATGATGGGTAGCCAGCGTTTGAAACTAGCGAAATACGTTGCTGGTGGTGTCTTTCTGGTTTGATAGGCTTGCATGCCACGACCAGAGACCATGAGGACACATAGACCGGCGGGTGTACCGAGTGCCTTTTGACTGGCCGTCAAGGCAATATCGACGCCCCAGTCATCGAATCGGAGTTCCTCACATGCAATCGAACACACACCATCCACACAAATGAGGGTGTCTGGTGAGACACGCTTGACGAGTGCCGAGACGCCCTTGACGTCAGAGAGGACACCGGTGGAGGTATCGGTATGGGTGATGGTGATCATCTTGTATTTTTTCTGTTGAAGTGCTTTTTCGATTTCCTCGAGGGCTGGACGACTTCCGATCGGTGCTTTGAGTTGGGTGGGTTGGACACCATAGCATTCAAAACACTCGGCGAACGAATCTGCAAAGTATCCTGTATGCAGCACCAAGACATCCTCTCCGGGCTCCACCATATTCGCAGCGACGAAATCCCAACCCATGGTACCCGAACCGGAAACGATGAATGGCTGAGAGTCGGGTGCGCTGGTGAGGAAGATTTGACGGAGGAGGGTGAGGTTTTCACCGAATACTTTTGCGAATGCCGGTGCGACGTGGGAGACGGATGGGTGGGACATGGCTTTGAGGACATTGTCTGAGAATTCGATGGGTCCTGGGATCATGAGGAGGGCATGCTTGTCTGCCATGGTGAGTTTTGTTGGTGTTGGTGGTGGTGGTGGTTGCAGGATGAGGTGGTTTGCTGGGGGGAATATTGCGGAGAGAGAGAGAGGGAGAGGGATGGGCAGAAGGCAACTGGTAGCTGGGTACTATCAGCTGGTTAGACTGATCAGTAGCTGGATGGTATAGCAGTGACTATGGCAGGCACAGAGCAGAGTGCAAGCTGGATACTCGCTGATAGTACTGATGAGGATGCCACCTTGTCTGCCTCCTGCGCACAGACCACGCCATGATGCTGCCACCACCTTCCCTCTCCTTTCTTCTCTCTCTCATTGCTTGCTCTCTACTCTGCTCTCTCACTACTGATATCACTGACCACTGCACTCGCTGCTCTCTTCTACTGCTCACTGCTCTCTACTACTGCTACTGCCACTGCCACTGCCACTGCCACTCTCCATGTTCCGACCAGCAGAGGACATGGCAGAGGTCCAGCGCCTCAGAGCACAACTCTACCACGCAGAATCAGAGAAGCAAAAGCTCGCAGAGTCTCTCCTCCTCATAGGTATTTCCTCCCTCTCTAGGCACGCACTGCTCACACACCTCATCCAGCCGGCCATGTCCCTGGCGAGAAACCCAGCTACTTGACTGCAGCACCTTACCACAACCCACCTTCGAGGCAACTCTACAGCACACCACCCTTCGTCTTGCCACCCAAGGAAAAGAAACCAGTGCCTATCGTTGCTCCATCAGCAGCACCAGCAAGCACCGATCACCGTCCTGCTCACCAGGGTACCTCTGGCAATAACGGCGCAGATTACCCGACAGACGTGCTTCTGCTGGGATCCAATGCAGGACGTGGTCTGTTCCTATTTAGGCTCGAGTTCTCCGACGGGTGAGTCTGCTTCTTACGCTGGATTACAAAAATACTGACAAATCTCGCAAGGGAACGTCAAATCGACTTTCCAGTCCATGAAAACGATGATCCTGTCGAAGTGGTCCAGCGATTGCGCTCACGAGTCACAGAGCCCTCCACGGAAGAGCAAGTTCTGTCTTGGGTCGAAGCAATTCGAACAAAAAAGACGCTCTGGAAGAAACGACGACAGCAGCAGCAGCAACCTCGCGTCAACCACCGCGCTGCCATTACTCCGGGTCCTGCCCCCGCAGCAGCACCATCTACCGCACTCCCAGAATCCACCAGGACGTCCACCGAGGAAGCACGATTCAGTGTGATTGCTGAAACTGCACCCTCAGTCACCTCACAATCTACCACAAAGGCGAAAGAATGCCATCAACCTGCAAGTCACAAAGCAGTAAGAGTCGCCACACCCAAGTTAGAGCCACCTACCTTGGGTCAGAAATTCGACGTGCCAGAGTACACCAACTCTCAAAAGCCTGCACCTGCGGCTGCGGATGATTGGTATCCCGCTCCTGCTGCTACGACGATTACCCAAGCTCAAGCTACAACGGTGACCGAGACGGTAGCCAAGCAGGCTCCTGCCGCAGATAGTTGGGATACTGCACCTGCCACCACAACAGAGTGGAACGCTGCAACGGCTCCTGCTACCAATGATTGGAATGCTGCACGTGCCCCTGCCACCAACGACTGGAATGCTGTACCCGCTCAAGCTGATGTCACTGATGAGACTGCTCCTACTCAAGATGCACGGCAAGTCGAACAGCAAGATGATGTGTATCAAGTTGAAGAGTCCTTTGGCCTGCATCGTAAATGGCCTTGGGTGGCAAATGGCAATGGCAATGGCAATGGCAATGGCAATGGCAATGGCAATGGCAATGGCAATGGCAATGGCAATGGCAATGGCAATGGCAATGGCAATGGCAATGGCAATGGCAATGGCAATGGCAATGGCAATGCTACAAATGGCCAACAGCAGAAACGACAAAGTGCTCCTGCTCCTACTGCACCTACCGCTGCTGCACCCTCCAGGGCACAGCAAGACTGGGACGAATGGCAAGCACCTTCTTCATCGCCCGTTGGTGGAGTCACACCTCAAAAGGCACCTGCTAGTGATGACTGGCAAGCCATCCCTTCACAACCTGCCATCCACTCCTCACCTCAGCAACTGCAGCGCCCTGCGCCTACCTCCCTTCCACCGCAGCCTAGTGGAAACAAAACGCCCGCTGTCCCAGCAATGGCCGCTGCACCTCCACAATTTGCAACCATCCAGGGAAACCCCAATGCCGGTATCAATGAACGTCCACCAGCACCAGAACTCGTGGCACCCAAGTATAGCCCTGAAGAGGAAGCTCAGATGAATGCTTGGGCCAGTGGTAGTGCTGCTGTTGCTGAGCCTAGTACGGTAGCTGCTGCGATGGATGATTGGGAGTGATTTAAACGATGATGAATTGAAGATGGCATTGATTAACGACCTTTTCTGCATTGATTTTCGCGCGTTTGAGTATCGATCAGCCAGCAGTAGCGCTTGCCATAGTCATATTGAGTTTTCTACATTTCAACTCTTATGCCATCTGAATACTGCGAGTGAGCACGACGACGACTCCAGACTGGGTCAAGGACAATGCTTGCACTGTACTGCTGCTGCTCAATGAAAATCAGATACTTTTGCTAGGCTGAAGCTCATACTATGGCCGATGATGCCGTCTATTATCAAAAGAATTGTCAACTTGTCAGATGCTCAAAGCATCATGATACCAAACACCAGAGCCGCCATTGTGCTCAAGAGTCCCATACTCACAACAGCAACGCTCGATGCAGCACTTTTGCTGTTCTTTCCACCACGACCACCATTTACAATCACATTCGTTGCTTGTGGTGCTGCAATAGCGCTTGGATTGACTTTGATGAGACCCAGCTGTGACGTTACCGTAACATTCTGTCCAGATGCCGTTTCCTCGCGTGGCACACCCGGCAAGTCTGGTGGCGCAAACGTAGCGAATGCTCCAGAAGTGGGTCTCGGTTTGGCGACATTGTTGGGTCTTGTTGGGGTTGCGGTGTCGTCCGTTTCCTCAGAACCCTTGGGTGGTTTCTCTGCACCTGCTACAGCGCCAAGGAGAAACTTGGTATCGGTGAAAGAGAGCTTGATCTTTTTGGTCTAGAGTTTGTTAGCCTTTGCGCTGTCTCGAACGATGGACGACGAACCGCTTCAAACAACTCAGATCCAATCTGCAAGTGACCCATCCACAGCGTCGGCACAAACAAATCCGGAAAGATGTATGCCACTTCACGCAAAAAGTCCATGATCTGCCAATCGACCGTGGGTGAGCGCCTTCCATTCTTTGGCAAGAAAGTAACGACCGTTTGACCCTGGACATTGGATGCATTGTAAATCCACCAATCCACACCCTCCAGCGTAATCTCAGCAGTAGGTGGTCCGCTATCGTAACCCAATGGCACGACACGACCATACTGAGCGCACCAGATCATCACCTCAAGGCTAGCTTTACCCGTATCCTTGGCCTTCTTGGCATCCAAATCGAAAAACATGTCAAAAGCAACGTTGGTACGCACAGCAGCACTCTGCATCTCAGTATCGTCAGGTGCATCAACAATCTGATGCGTCCACGACGTAGCAGCATTGACGTATACAATATCGCGAAGTCGCACAGGCACACCATTGACGAGCTGCAAGTTTGGGTAGGCAAGGGGCATGATTGTCTTTTGTGGTTGTTGCCATTCCACATTCCAGCTAACGGTACCGCGAGACTCGTCAAAGGCGACATCGACGCACTGCGTGAGCAGGTTGTTGTCATTGTTCCACTGGTTGGTCTGGACGTTCACATCACCGGCTGTGCGTACTTGGTGTTTGCCGCAGTACTTGAAGTCTGCTGCAAGGACACTGGGCAGCAGGATGCTGAGGAGAGTGAACAACATGGTCACTGCAGGAATGGGAAACCACTTGGGAAGAAGGAAGATTGGGGACCCTTCCTCCTTTTATGCCCATGCAGGAAGCTTCTTTGAAGGGCCTTGACGAAGCGCACTGCACAGCCCTCGAAACGAGCCAGAAATAGATACCACGCAGAAGGGTCACATCAACGCGATGATCATGGTCGACTCCTGAATGACAGGAGACAACATGGCAGATTTGCCTTTTTTATAAAGGCCCGCTGCTTGGGACAAAGCCCTTTAGAGGACGCCCTATTTATGGAGCGCAGTTCGCCCGCTGGTAGCGCTGACTACCGGTCGGAGGTATGGACCTGACATGATGTTGAAGTGAGCTAACAGACTAGACAGTTTATTCAGATCCCTCGTCGTCTTCTGGATATGGCTATAGCCTGGATCCTGCACCAACGGACGAAGATCTAATTCTGCCGCCACCTCGCGTCCATGCCTCCAACAGAGACAGTACCTACAGTCTTAACAGTAAGCGGTCCTCTCAAATTGAACTCTACTCCCTGGACAAATCGCACCGTGTCTCAACCTGGAGTGTCAACAGTCTCGGCAAGCACTCTAAGCAACCTTCCCGTTCATCCAAAGTCTTTAGCAAGCCTGCAGAACTCAAGCATCTGGCAGACGCACTCGTTCAAGATCAACCGGAAGAGATTGTCTCTGGCTCGCAAAAGCCAGTCTCCATTTGGTATGCCGGCAAGGAAGGCTTTCGGCAAAGTATGCTGTTTGATTCTGCTTATGACTTGAGCCAGTACCAAGACTTGGAAGCCGCCGCCAACCCTGCAGAAACAACGCTATACAACAACGAAGAGCAGCCAGACTATGCTATCCAATATTTGCTCAAGCGAGACGACAAATACCAGTCGAGCACAAAACGACGATACACACACATGCTGACCCCTATCCTGGCTGTTGGAGATCAAGTCACATTCTGGCTCTACTTTATTGCTCGCGTTACGGCAACACTTCAAGCTCAAGAGTACCGTCAAAAAGCCTACCCCTTATCCTGGGTCTTTCTCGCTGTTGAATGCTTGATTGCCTTCCCCAATATTCTCTGGGAGACGTGGCAGCTGACTGGATTCAAGCACAGGAAGCGTCCCATGCTGCGACTTGTGGGAGACGTGGTGCCGACATGCGACTTGTTTGTCACCACGTGCGGTGAAGAGGTGGACCAAGTCATGGATACCGTTCGCGCTGCTTGTTTCAACGAATACCCTGTGGATCGCTTCCGAGTGGTCGTGCTGGACGATGGCAAAAATGACGAGCTTCGCGAAGCAGTTGAGAAGCTTGCTACACGAGAGTTCCCAAATCTCTTCTACTACGCCCGCACCAAGATCCCTGGCCAGCCACATCACTTCAAGGCCGGCAATCTCAACGGTGGCATCGCATTCGTTGATTCGCTCGCAGAACCTTATGCAGGCGGTGGCGAGTTTCTTGCTGCTCTCGATGCTGATATGCTGTGTACAAGTGACATGTTGCGTGCATTGCTGCCACATCTACTGCTCAATCCAAAACTCGCCATGTCTTGTCCTCCCCAGCTCTTTTACAATACGCCAACAGATGACCCACTGTATGAGTCGCTCGACTACTTTGCGCATGTCGCAGAAGTTCTCAAAGATGCACTCGGCGTTGCTTGGTGTACTGGCTCCGGCTACTGTGTGCGACGTTCAGCAGTGGATGACATTGGTGGCTTCCCGTATGGTTCCCTGGCCGAAGATGTCTGCTTCTCTAGCATGCTGCTTGGCAAAGGCTGGCAATGTGCATACGTACACGAGCCCTTGCAGTGGGGCACCGTACCAGACTCCTTCGAAGGACACATCAAGCAGCGTACCCGTTGGATCATTGGCACCATTCAAACCACCATCAAGCTCAATTTCTGTCTCTTTGGCCAAGCTTGCAACAAGATGACCATCTTCCAGCGCCTATGTGGATGCATGTATGGTATTTCATCCATCTTTAGCGTCTTTTTGACGCTTGCCTGTCTCACAGTTCCAATCGTCTTGTTCTCCAGTGGAAGTATGGTGGCTTTTGTCAGCATCTCTCAGCTCAAGCTCCTGATCCGTCTCTGTTTCATCAACTTTGCTTGGCGTAAAGTGGCCGAGTTCTTTTACTACTCGCCGTCTGGCTACTGGTTCGGACGACGTGAGTCGCCTGCAGCGATTTGGATGGCGCCGTATTACTCCTACTGCATCATTCGATCGTTCGTGCTGCCAAAATGGCTCGGTGGCAAAGTCATGGCCTTCAGTGCAACTGGTGCTGCCAGAGGTGGACTCAAGGAATGGTACAAGGACGAACGTGCCAATATCTTAAAGCGCATCTTTGTCATGGTTTGGCATCACAACCTTTGGTACCACGTCACCATCATCACGTTTACGCTTGGCTCCATCGGCTACTCGAGTTGGCGATGTACCATGCAGCCAAATTGGGAAGCGACTGTCGGTTGTCTCATCTTGCGACCGCTTTGGCCACCTCCAGCATGGTTCATCCTCACGGCTGCCTTCTTTGTGCCTATCGGCTACATGCTCTTCCCTCCCGACTGCCCTCAGCGACACGAACTCATCACCTATGACGAAAAGGGTGTTGCCAGCCCCAAAGAATCAGCGAGGAAGACTGTTCACACCTGGCGCACCGTTCTCGGTGATCTTCCAATCTGGTTCTGCTTAATTTGGTCAGCTGCATTGTTTGCAGGCACATGGTTCCTGCCTGACTCTATCCTCAACTATACAGGTGAATTCGGCGACTAATATTTCATCCTCAACCTCAACTATACGGTAGAATCCGGCGACAAGAATCCGGCGACAAGTATTTCATCCTCAACCTCATCTCAGTCAGCACTATTGCGGTAGTTTACACATCAGTAAAATCTAAATCTAAAGGCCACTGCTAGTGTCCTGGCTGTTATCAATAAACAAATCTAAAATCTAACCTCTTGTTGCCCGTGTCCCGTCTGATGCTTGCCAAGCTTTGTATGAACGGTTTGCGACTGTCTCCAAGCTCGCTGTCACCACTAGAGTCGTTGTGCGAAATGCTGTTGGCCACCAGATACGCCATACGTTCGTCCTCTGTGTATGATTGCCAAATCTTTTCCTTTTGCTCGTTGCGGTACTTGTAGTAGTATCTTGTTGCGATGACCGAAAAGATGGCTAGCACGGCAATAGCCATGAGTGCCGCATTACCCTTCGGATACTTGGGAGCATCATCTGCTCTGTAGATATTGAGAGCGACGAGCGATCCTCCTTGAACGAAGATGTTGTAGACTGCACTTGCCACAGCACGATTGCCAACAGACCCGGCATTCTGGCACGTCCACGCCACGCAGATGGCATGTACATATGGGTAGCCAATGATGAGCGACGAGAGCGCAAACTTGACCCAGCGTGAAACAGAACTTCCAGACTGATTGTACAGCGCAACCAGAAAGACAAGACACCAGATTGGAGCAAGAACAGTGAACCAAGCGCGATTATTGTATTTCGCAGCCGCCCAGGTAATGAGAACAAGGAGAATTATGTGTAGGACAGTACTGGGAATCGTCAATAGGTTGGTTTGGAAGGTATCAAAGCCAAGGCCTTTTAGGGCAAGCGTGAGGTATGCTGCTGGAGGTTGTGGCGGAATGTACAGAATCAGACCCAAAAAGTAGATTGGCCAGAGATCGCGGTCCTTGAGGCACTCCCAAATGCGTCTCAAGGAAAGGCCTTCCCGGTTGTGCATATCGCCCTTGGTCGGATCGTCACGCAAGACACGATTGACTAGAATCGTCTCTTCGTGCTCAGAGAACCAACCTTTTGGTCGCCATGGAGCCTTGGTCTGTGTAGGCGATGGTGGTAACCAAAAAAAGGCCAAGACACCAATGATAGCAGTGATACTGCCTTCAATCATGAAAAGGTAGCGCCAGCCAGCCTGGCCCCTGTGTCCCCGCAAGCGCAGGAGACCATAAGCAAGGAAGGCACCTGAAATATCCGCACAGCTGTTTGCGACCCAGAAGAAAGAGAGACGGAGTGGCAATTCGCTATTCTTGTACCAGTAAGAGAGGTAAAGCACCATGTCTGGGATGAAGCCACCTTCCAGCAGTCCAATCAAAGCTCGCGTAACGAAGAAGGTCGCTTTACCGTTGAGCCAATACTGTGTGAAGGTCACCATAGACCACATAAACACTTGAATTGGAATCCATACATCAGCACCAAGACGCTTCGAGATGAGCTGAGATGGCAGCTCAGCAAGCATGAAGCACGAGTAGAAGATGGTTTGGCCGGTGTTGTAGTCGTTTGTGTTGAGCCCTAGATCTTTGAGGAAATTGTCAGACAGAGCTAATATTAGTGGAAGAACTAGGTCCATGTTGTATACCTTGTCGAATGTTGCCACGGTCGAGTTGTAGACACCAGAAGAGCAAGCAAGCTATGCTGCAGATGCGAAGGTCAATAGTCCAGCGCAGCTTCGTCTCCTCTGCTGCACTCCAGACTGCCCGCGGATCATAGCGATGAAACCCCTCGTATGACTTGATAGGTGCATACAATGAACTTGCAATGGATGTTGCTTCCGAGTCGATTGCTTTGACCCCGAACGCACCTGACCTTGGACCCGAAGCAAGATCTTTGTTGCCATCTGCATATGAGGCCATTGCAATATGCTTGAGACGTTGGGTTGAGAAACATCCTTGAGGCTTTATAGTCACTGTGCTTCAAGCTTGTAGCACAAGTGTTGCGCCAGGAACACTTTCATGGCGCGATTTAAGCACGCAAGAATTAGCCGAGTTACGTTTTTGCCGTACCAGCAATTTGTGGACCCACTCCTGTAGACTGCAGCGTGTGCCAGATGCCGGCGACAAGGCTGATGATGGAACGGAATAGAAAAGCTGCCAACCAGAAGCAGAGCGGCATGTCCGTGCAAGCCTCACCAATGTTCCACACAAGTCGCATAAGTCGTGAGCGCCTCGCGCGATCGCGTCTTGCTCTTCAAGCAATATCCTTGTGAATTTCGCGCTCTTTCCTGGCCCGTGCTTCCAGCAATTTGGCTCTTCTTGCTTCAAGATCTTGCTTCCGAGATGTTTTTGCTGGAACGGCATCACGCGCTTCAATAGTCTCGTGACGCAAATCCTGCAGATTTTGCATCCGCTCCACACGAGCCTCACCAGAACCCAAGTTCAAATAGCCGGTTCCTTTGGTGCGAAGCTCCCAGTTCGGATCATAGTGCGTTTCTCCGGTGTCTTGTTCAGTTTCCTTCCAGATTTCATCTTTGCGTTGGCTATCGACGGCAAAGTGCTGAATATAAGGGCCATAGATCAAACTCTGCGGTCTCTTTGGCGATGATGCAGGAACAGATGCCACTGCCTCTGACTGGCGTATCGTCCGTGTTCTGCCAAACTCATCCTCAATTTCTACCCAAGGGTCCGCGCCGCTCCTCAGACTGACATCCGATGCGTATGCATCGTCATGTCCCTCATAGTGCTTGCGATCAAAGTCGACCATAAGCTCCTCTGCATCTCGTGCACTCAACAGCATATCTGTGCCTTTGGTGCGCATTTGCTCGTATTTGGCAGCCTTCAACTCAAGAGCACGCTTTGAACGGCTCAAGTCGTCAATTTCTTGCAGGTCTTTTCGCAGTCGCGACTTGGACGACTCTAGAGCGTCCTCTCTTGAGGATGACTTTTTGCTTTCGTGTTCATCAAGCCAGTGAGAGCGTTTCCTGCTACATCTTGCAGCCTTAGAGGACACTTTCATTGTACGGCCTTCGGCTGTAGAGCGCCCTTGCTCAAACTTGGCCTTCTCTTTCGCAAGCTCAGAAAGAAGGTCCATAGATAGTTTTGGGGCCCAGTTAAGCCGTAGCAACGTCTTTGGGTCATGCACAAGCTGTAGCTCGATGAGTTGCAGTCGCAAGCTACGCGTGCTGCTATTGGAGTCAGACGACGAGATGGCATGCCACCCAAAAATGTTGGAAGCAGACTACATGCTATTGACCTAATTGTTTGTCCAACACTTGCAATTGAACATATTCAGCTAAGATTCGTAAACCGGACTTGATCGCTTCCTTCTCGGCGAAGATGGTGATGGTTTTGCAGGCTCACTAGTGCCCTGAGGTACTTGTTCGTCGCGGGTGCTCTTCGCAGGAGGTCCTGGGCTCGGTTGCCTGGGCAGGGCACTAGCTACAGCCTCAATGCGTGACACTGGTTTCCCTCCTTTCGAAACTTCAAATTTCGGCTTGAACGGCTTCTTTGTGGCGCCAAAGGCAAGCTTGATCTTCGGCATACTCTCCGGCTTTGCGTAGTCAGAGGCGACCTCATCACCGACCAAATTGCTGCTCTCCGTGCTGGCCTCAGCATATTGACGCTCATATGCAATCAGATCCCGATCATCAGCCGAGTCTTCGACCACCAGCGCATGTCCTGTGTGCGTGTGACCAATGCCTGTGCGTGCAGAGTCGGAGCCTTCATCAGAGACTTGTGGAGGTGATTGGCGGTGTGGATCCAGAGGAAGTTGTTCATCCTGATTCTCCACGACATCAGCACAATCCTTTGAGAGCGCGTCCTGGAACGATTCAAGCAGAATCGGCATCGTCCCCTCAGTGAAATGGCTGCGTTGCTGCCACAAGTTCAAGACTTGTTCAACGAGAGAAATGAAGTTTTCCTTTCTAATACGCGAATCCATTCGGTCTGCGGCGCCTGCAAGTGCACACAGTAATTCTGGCATTTTCTCTTCAAAACACAAGCGATAGTCGCGTATATTCACAATAGGAAGCGTGGTATTGTAAAGAATGTCCGAGATGACCCACAAACGTGCCATGAGCACTTTCCAAGAGAGTTCAGGCTGGAATCCAGATGCAAGGATATCAGTCACTTCTTGCACGTGGTTTGGATGTGATATGGCAAAGGCTGTAACTGCAGCGATGCGACACCGCTCGCCATTGACGTTCCGGAGAAGGTGATAAAAGCGTGTGCGAGATCCTTCCGAGAGCAAGTATGGTTGGTCCGATGCTGGAACATTGCTCAGAGACTCGAGGTTACACACCTCATCGCCCTTGTCCTGCCCATCGGGAGGCGGAAACCACTGGGTGTCGTCGTCTAGTAGATAGCCTGGACGATCAAGTCTAGCAATACCCTGGAATGCGAGACACAGGCGGAACCGATAATAGAGAGCTTCTGCTGATGTTTCTTGAAAGAGGAAAGCATAGTCTGGGTCGTCCCGTCGCTTTTGGCGTACGACAGCCTCAAAGGCTGGACCATGGTCTAGCACACCTTGAGCCATACCATGAATACGACTAAGAACGTGCATAGAGGCATGCCGTTCAATGTGCACTTCGAGAGCCGGACCTGCTCGAGGCTTTACCGAGAGTGAAGAAGGTGGAGCCACACGGGATAGATTGAGCTGCTTAGGTTTCGCATCGAAGGGATGCTCAGGACGTTTTTGCGGTGAGGTTTGCATCCAGCAACCTTGACCCAGATAGGTACCTTGCACACCAAGCTTCGCGGCACTCGCTTCCCCTTCCTTCGCAAACGTGGCTATGGCTTGTCCTTCAGCCCATTGCAGATCTTGGACAGAGCCAAATGGTTTGAGCACTGTCAAAATGTCGATCGCCTTCATAGTGAGCGGCAGACCGTAGAGCTTAACTGTTGGTAAATTGCGCTGTTGGCGTGGTTCGTTGTTCTTCGCATGAGACTGTCGCCTCTCGTTGAGCAATTTCAGCTCTTCCAGATACGCAGCGCCAGACTTCTGACGTTGTCCTTTAAGGCGGCGTTCCCTCTCGGCTTCAGTTTCGCCATCATCGAAGCTTGACGTGTAAGTACGCTTGCCGGGCTCCTTGGCATGTCTAGGTGAGCCAGCAGCGTACTCTGCCTCGATGGATTGTAACACAGATCGTCTCTCTTCAGCTTCTATCGCAGCCTTGCGCTGGGCAACTTCTTTAGCTTTGTCCAGAGCACTTTTCTTTGCTATAGGTGTTTCAAAAGCTGTCAGCTTGTCTGGATCAACAAGCGTCTGCGAGCCACTCATGTGACTGGCACGAAATCAAGCTTGTGAGCGATAGCCACAATGCTACAGCTGCCAACATAAAGCTCGGCCGACGGCCGTATCGCTTGAGCAATTTATGCCTATTTGAGGCTCTTTTGGTTGGCAATGTCGAAGCCTGTCGCGATCTGGCACAGCAGCGCCACGAAGAATTTCGGGCCGAACCCGAGTTGATCCCCAGTTCAGCTTCCATAACCATCTGCTCAGCTGTATTAGTATAAGAAGGGCTTCAGACCCTCAGTCTTATTCTTTTTTAGAATTACAAATCATTGCTTAGCATGTATACTCATACTACTTTGGCCAGCAACGGTCTCCCTTGGTGGAAAGAGGCAATTGTCTACCAAATTTATCCAAGCTCCTTCAAGGACTCCAACGGAGACGGTATGGGCGATATCGCGGGTATAACGTCCAAGCTAGACTACCTGAAAAGCCTTGGTGTCGACGTCATTTGGGTCTGTCCCTTCTATGATTCTCCTCAACATGATATGGGTTATGATATTTCCGATTACCAAGCTGTATATCCTCCATACGGAACCGTTGCCGATGTCGAGGAGTGCATTCAGGAGTGTCACAAGCGTGGCATCCGGTTTGTGCAAGACTTAGTCATCAATCACTCGTCTAGTGAGCATCGCTACTTCAAAGAAAGCCGCTCTTCAAAGACCAACCCAAAGCGGGATTGGTACATCTGGCGACCAGCCAAGTATGTGGATGGCAAGCGTTGTCCGCCAAACAACTGGAAGGCACATTTTGGTGGCTCAGTCTGGGAATGGGATGAACTGACCGAGGAGTATTACTTACATTATTTCTGCGTCGAGCAGCCAGATTTCAACTGGGAGAACCCCGAGGTTCGTGAGGCCCTGTACAACGAGGCTATTCGATTCTGGCTCGACAAAGGATGCGATGGCTTCCGTATTGATACTGTCAACATGTACTCGAAGCATCTCGACTTTCCAGATGCTGAAGTTGAGCACGAAGGCGAGGAGTTTGTTCTAGCCAAGGAATACTATTCCAACGGACCCAGACTTCACGAGTACCTGCGTGAGATGAATGAGCAAGTCTTCTCTAAGTACGACTGCTTTACTGTCGGCGAATGCCCAGCGGTTGAGTCTGTGGAGCAAATCATTTCTTTTGTCGGTGCATCGCAACGCAAGCTTGATACCGTCTTTGAGTTTGCTCTCTGTTCAATAGACGCATCGGAACCACCCTTCCACAAGATGCCAAAGTCATGGAAGGTGAGTGAGCTCAAGAAGATTGTGGCTAGAAGCCAGTCCTTCATCGACGGGACCGACGGCTGGATCACCAATTTCTTGGAGAACCACGATCAAGCACGAGCAGTCACCCGTTATGGGTCAGATGCTCCTGAATTCAGAACTGTTAGCGCGAAGATGCTTGCCGTCTTCCAAATGGCTCTTTCTGGAACCAACTTCATCCACCAGGGTGGCGAGATTGGCATGTACAATGCACCTCGATCATGGCCCATCGAAGAATACAAAGATGTGGACTCCATCAACTTCTATGCAGAGGAAAAGGCCAGCTCGCGATTCCAGCGTGACCCAAAGCACATGGACCGTGTCCTGGATGCGCTTCGGCATACGTCGCGCGATCACGGTCGTCTGCCTATGCAGTGGGACGATTCGCCAAATGCAGGTTTTACGACTGGAAAGCCATGGATGCGCGTCCATGATGATTACGAGACTCTCAATGCTAAGCAGCAAGAAGCTGACCCTTCATCGGTGCTCAGCTTTTACAAGGCGATTCTCAAGCTGCGTAAGCAATTCAAAAGTCTGGCCCTTGGTACGTACAAGGAATACGAAGCCGACGATGAGAACGTCATGATGTTCAGCAAAACTTACAACGGCGAACGAACGCTAATTGTACTCAATTGGACGAAGGAGAAGCAGAACTTTACGTTTCCCGAATGCTTTGACAAACGTCAACTCATCATCAGCAATGTTGAAGGCGAGCAGGACGCTCTTCAGCCTTATGAGGCTAGAATATATGTATGCTAGGGTTTGCTTGAACCGACCAAGGTAGCATTCGCATCAGGAACTTGTACAGCATTCTCACGCGTGCCTTCTGCATCACTCGTCTCCGCCGTCTCAGTCTCGTCACCGTCAGGTTGCCGCCGCTTCATGCGCTTCTCAGCCCGAATCTGCTTTTGCCACATGTCATAGTATTCGCCCTTGCCACCATTCTCTTCTGCCTTCCGGAGTAATTCTTCATGCGTGCCTTGCTCGACAACAACGCCATCCTTGAGGCACAAGATGAGATCTGCTCCAATAATGGTCGAAAGCCGATGTGCAATGACAAGAGTCGTCCGCCCTCGTGATAGCTCATCCAACGCGCCTTGAATCTGTCGTTCGGTCGTCGTGTCCAAAGCACTGGTCGCTTCATCCAGGAGAATAATTCGTGGATTCTTCAAAATGGTCCTTGCAATTGCAATTCGTTGCTTCTCGCCACCAGACAGCCTTAGACCACGCTCACCAACTTTGGAATTGTAGCCATCTGGCCAATCGACGATCTTATCGTGAATCTGAGCCTTTCGCGCTGCTTCAAAGACCTCTTCGTCTGTGGCGTCAGGCTTTGCATAGCGAATATTGAACATGATGGTATCATTGAACAAGACGGTATCTTGAGGCACAACACCAATCTGTTCACGCAAAGACTTGATGCGTACATCTCGAATGTCTTGACCATCAATCAAAATACTACCTTGTTGCACATCGTAGAAGCGAAACAAGGTGCGCAAAATGGTTGTCTTGCCAGCCCCCGATTCACCGACAAGAGCGAGGATTCCGGGCTTGGCAACAAATGAAAGACCCCGAAGAGCTGGTTTGCGAGCGTCATAGGCGAACTGGACATTGTCAAAGACGACCTCGCCCTTTTGTAGTTCCATCTGCTTGGCATCAGGCTTGTCCTTGATACTTGCGCCTTGAGTGAAGAGCTCGAGCATACGCTCTGCATTGACCAGATTAGATTGCAAGCTGCGGTAGAGTGTACCAAAGAAGTTGAGTGGTCCCTGCAGTTGTGCCATGTACGTCAGCAGAGCGACAAAGCTGCCCACAGTCGCTTGGCCGTAAGTCACGCGGTAGGCACTCAGCAGACATGTGGCGAGAAGGCCGAGTGCAAAGATGAGATTCTGCGTGACATTCATCACATTGAGCGATCCAAGGACCTTCCATTCAGCCGACTGATATGTCTTGACCGCTTCCTCATATCGGTTGTATTCCCATGCTTCAGCGTTGAAGTACTTGACAGTCTCATAATTGGTGATGCTGTCTGCCTTGACGGCATACTCCTCGCGCGACTTGTTGACCATGTCCCGGCGGATGCCTGTGCGCCACTCTGTAATCTTGACTGTAGCATACAGATATGTAACAGTCATCATGGCGACAATGAGTGCAAAGTAGGCATCGAATTGAACGAAAAAGTACACAATTGCCACGAACAGATCCACAATGACGGGCAAGACATTAAAGGCGAGCTGTTCCAAAAAGCCATTGATAGCACTGCCTTTATCTAGCGCACTGAGAACCTCTCCCGTCTTCTTGGCAATGTGAAAATCGAGGCTGAGTGAGTGCACATGCTGGAAGGAGCTGACAGCGAGCGACCGATACGTGTACTGACCCACAGGGATCCACAAGTAAGCGCGGAGAGCACCAATGACGCCCATGTTGCCTTGCAGAAAGCGATAGAAGACATATAGCAACACCATAAGCCAAATGTGCGTTGTACTAGCAGGCACATCGCCGGAAAGTTCGTCAGCTACGATGCCAAGCTGACGCGGAACCAGAACATTCAAAACACGGGCCACCACAAGGAGCAAGCCACAAAAGACAATGATGCTTTGCAATTTGACATTGCCCTTCGGCCAGAGATGAGGGAAAAAGATTGTGAACTTTTTGAGATACAGGAGCCAGCCCTCATCTTGTTGCTCTTTGCTCGGAATGGCGGAGTCCCCATGGTTCGGAGCGTTGTGGTTGATGGGCCGGGGATTGCTGTAACTTTTGGTCGTTGATTCTTGAAGCAGAGGCTGCTCTTCAGGTGTGCTTGAAGAGATGGTGAGCGCTGCAGCAATGAGCAAAATGGCCAGTCTCAAGCACTGCGTGGCAAGAGCCAATTTGCGCCAAATACTCAGCTTGTCCAGGCGCGTCAAAACCAGGAGACTTGCTTCAATCAAAGCTGCGACAACAAAGAGTCCTCTGATAGGCGCTGAGTCCATGACAGGCGGCTTGTCGACAAAGCCGACGAGCAAAACACCATAGACAAAGACTGATGTGACCAAATAAAGCAGCAAATCGTCGTTTGCAAACCACCCGTGCTCGCGTTTGACTAGTGCATGTGTGATAATGATGACAAGGTCAGCAACGAAGGTTGCTATCGCCAAGATGAGCAGGATTTGTATGGCGCGCGTCCGCGACCTAATTTGTCGTTGCTTCGGTCGCCGCTTCGACCATATACAAGGCGCAGTGAAGTGCCATGCGAGCACAGCTAAAGGCGATAAATAGTGTAGAACAGCCACTGCATCCATCTCAATGACCACCTGCAAAGTCTGCGTGTTGGATGCTGCGATGGAAGTTGCTCAGTGTTGCTGTACACGCATGACAGCGATCGCGTGATTTTCGGCCGTGCGCATTCTTGAAACTCAAGTTTGCCCTTGGGCTTGGCACAACTCACTCACGATATACAGAAGTCAAGGCGCTGCATCACGTCTGGGATTCTCAAGACGTGCGTCAAGATGCTGGAATAGGAATGTAATAATACGGATGAAAGGAGAAAGAGATACTGAGGAGAGGCTAAATGAGCATGCTCATGCGACAGCTGGCGTATGCTCAGCTTGCCCCATGACTGCCTAATTGAACGTAATAGTGAAAACTTTGCTTTGAGCGGCCGTGCATTTGCCAACAGGTCCGCTGCTAGGGTCTTTAACGTATCCCTGGCAACTTTCAGGATTGGGGCACGCCCAAGTCTCACACTGGGCCTGACCGTTTGGACTGCCTCCTGGTGAGATAGTGACGCCTAGGTTGAAACCTGTAAGCAAGCTGACGTTGTACCAGATGTCAGCCTCAGCGGTCAAGGTGAATTCCGCGAGCGTCACACCCTGGACACCTGTATCCTGCTTGCATTCCAATGTGTATGTGTGGCAATTGCCCACCGCGCATGTCAGTTGCTCCCCGCTGCCAGTGCACCCTGTGCGAGCCCAGACGCGCCCTCCGCTGAGCCTGACATTCAAAGGCAAGACAATATCGTGCGACTGTCCGGGATCCAACTGGAATCCACCTTGGAAGCCCTGGAGGAGCGCGGAATCGGTCTGGGTGTCAAAGCCAATGGCTGGCCAGATGGTTTCGCCGTGATTGTTGACGATCCTGATGGTATATTGATTACCATCTGTTTGAGCTGCGGGTCCAGTAGGGTTGTTTCCACGTTTTTGGGTGGTTGAACCACCTTCACTGGTTGGAGGAGTGGCAGGAGGCGGGGTGACAGTAGTGCCTGGCTGAGACCCTGTCGGGTTGACTCGCATGACAGGCGCAGCTCCACCTGGCAACACGGGCTGCACGCCAGGCGGCGTTTGCTGGACTTGGTTAGAGACCCCGCCTGCCAGGACCAGGTTCTTTACACCAGTCCCGCCGCGCTCCTTGACGGTGTTCAAGTCAGTGTCAGCGGCAACCTGCATGGTCAAGCTGGCAAGACAGAGTGTATGAGCGAGTGTCAGTAACATCTGAAAACCAGTGTGTGGATGGTCTAGACTCTGAAGACGGTGTGCAATCTTGCCAGGTTGTTCATGGGCCGCCCTTTTTATATTGAGGACCTCAGCTGCTGAAGAAATCTCAGGGGTAACAAATATGCGAGTATTTGCAAGCGAAGCGCACATCCGGGTGCCTGCTGCGCAATGCGCTTTGCGTCCATATAGTCGAAAACAACTTCAAGTTGCTTGAGTCCGGAACTCGCTGGTCGTAGTCAGAGGTACAGACCCAAGATCCGCGGCTGGCTTGCTTGCCGAGCCCAACTTAGGTGGTAGTGCTCGAAAATACATTGCCGTGGTTTGATCGCAAATTTTCAGCAGATGACTTCTTCGGCAGGCTCTCATCTTCCTATATTTGACGAAGCGCAGCAAGAGCATCCGTCTGCTGTGACGAGAGTTGATTGACGTGCCTTGCATACGTCGCCTTGTGACAACAGCGTTCGGCTTCCATTCCAGTGTTTCTTCACCATTGAGTAGACATATTTTTAGCACTGCACGCAGCATGAATGCTGTCAAGTCTACTACAACGTGTTGCCATTCAGCCTGTTCACTTCTGTCAAGCCGGGGGTGAGCTGTGCGGCTGTGCCTTCGCGTCGGCCAGGAGTTCTGAACATTGTCACTCTCAGGGACTCGGTGTTCAGATGACATACCATGTGCTTGACGAGGCTGGCAATCCCTTCAACCTTCTTCGATCTGGTAGCTTCTGCCTCATGCCTACCTCAGTCTCAAGCATATATAACATCCGCTCACGCATGGCAAAGGTGGGATTTGTAAACGTGTCATGGAACACAGACAAAACTCTTCATCATTTACTTTGGAGGTGTGTCATCTGCTATGGAAGTTGCCCAAATTCTCGTCTTAAGCTGCAGGTCATCCTCGGCCAACGTCAACTTGCAGATATGAATGAGTAGTTTGCTCTACTATCAAACGTGTAATCGGTAGTCATACGCAACCTTCTTGTCCGCGTCTGCTCCTGAATTGTTTCTTGCTCGTCGTCCTCGACCTGACAAATGAGTGCTGTATCTGCCTCGTAATCATGCTCGTTTCAGCGTAAAATGTTGCAGTTTCCCTCACACAATGCGTAGAACCATTCAATCATCAGTGGTTTAGCATTCTCAAGGCCCAGATCCTTTGTAGGTCGTTTGAAGTTGCAGAAGTAGATATCATGTAAGTAGGAGATTTCAATCTTGAGAACATTCTCAGGGACGGCGGTCTCTGCACTGCAGGGCTCTGTTTGACATTGTGTAGTTGGGTCGCAATCAAAGTAGCCCTCGCCATCAGATTTACATCCCGTACGAGGCCAAATAGTCGTCTTTGCCAGTCCTGCAAGTTGAGAGAAGGGTAGAATGTATAAGAGCTCTGGATCACTCGTCCCCCTTGTTTGCCGGTAAGGTTGGTGCTTCACTCTCTTTCGTTCCGCTGAAACAAGCGATACAGGGGTCAGTGGTTCTAGCTCGACGCGGATCAGCCCAGTTGCGACGACCAGCTGTGAACGCATCCTGCCATGAGCCTACGCCTATTTCCGACCTTTTGGGATTATTCCTGGGCATTCTGACTTATAAAGCGTCTCATTGGCCGTATATTGAGCATTGCATCTTATAGGAGATGACTGAAGTGTCTTTGAAACGTCAGGGTACTCCCAGGAGCGTCAATGTCATGCGAAGACACCGAGGTGATGGCAACACAGCATCACTTTCTCAGATGGGAAGCCCAGAACATGCCAGTCACAGATGAGGTGAGTTTGATGAAAATGACAGTGAATTTGGTCCTATGAAAGATGTAGCTCCGGGGAGAGATGCTTCAATGCAAGTGCCATCCAAGACATCAAGATGTCTGTGGATAGGCTGTGCCAGTCTAGATGCCACTGCTTTTAGGGTGTTGCAAAGGTCAGACCAGGTCGATCGTGCACTACAAGACCTGGATGACTGGCCAATGCTGTGAATTCAGAGATAAAAGCGCAAGAAAGAAGGGGGCATCCGAGACATCAAGCCTTGGGGCAGAAGATGACTTCGTAGTTTTGTGCCAGATCGCAGCCGATGCAAGGGTTCTTGGATGACCAAGGTTGGTATGCCATGTCGTCTGAGCAGTCTTTGCTAGTGCAGGTGTATGTCTTGCAGGCGTCACCACCAACGGTCTTGATTTGCATGGGCAAGTTGTAGCCAGAGATGAGGGAGATGTTGTAGAAGATGAGACGCATGGCAGACCAGCTGAACTCGGCAAGGGTGACACCAGGTACACCCGTGTTCTTGAGACACTTGTCGCTGCCACAGTCACCAACAGCGCAGTTTCGACCATTGGCATCGCAACCAGTGCGACCAAAGATGCGAGCAGCGTTGACGAGGTTGGGGATGGTGATGGTCTGGTCGGCACCAGGCCAGAGCTGGAAACCCGAGTCGGCGTAGGCGATATCAACGGGTGAGTTGACGTCGTTGCCAAGTGCTGGCCAGACGTCGAAGGCACAGTGGTTGATCACCTTGATGGTGTATGAGTTGCTGCCATCTGCTGAGGCGGGAGCAGCAGCGGCAAATGAGATTGCCAAGGCACTAGTAAGGAGTGTTGAGAACTGCATGTTTGTTTGTAGGTAGAGCAGGAGTGAGAGAGAGAGCGACTTGGTGCAGTCGTGTGAGTAGTGCCTTAGATTGGGTGGGTGTCTGAAGAGACGGTGTAGAGTAAGCGCAGGAAGCTTAGACTCAGGGGTGCGTGTGCTGGGATGGAGGATGAGCTGACGGAGGACACGGGTGCCTATTTAACTTCCTCTGACCTCTTGGCTCCATGTTGCACCCAGCACACAGCACAGTGCTCAGTCTCTGTGGGTGTCTCGCTCTCCTTCCCCTGGCCGTCTCGTTTTTCCTTTTTCCTTCTCGGTGCAATTTCGCCAGCTGTCAACTCTGCGCCGGCTTCATCTCCCGTTCCTCGGGCTGGTCTTAAATGCAGAGACAGTTGGATGAAGCCCAGGAAATTGCTTCTCAGCAGGCAGCAGCGTACGCTCGAAGCGGCCTGCACGGTCTACCGCCCCCAGTATTGGTTGCCCGTAATAACGGCTCGTCTGGCAAGTGCCTCTTCACTGTTCAGCAGACTTTCCGTGACTGTCTGACTGACAGTGACTGTTTAATTGTGCTCGCTACCAGAGATGAAGCCTGCCGCGGGAGATCGTTGCCTGGTGCAGAGAATAGGAGCAAGAGCAAACACCGTTACGCAGAGTACGAACAAACATAGACAAACGGATGAGCAGACATACTCCTACAGCGACTGCTCCCTTGGCTAGCACCCACACTCCGATGCTAACGTGTTCGCCGCAAGCATCTCAGCACTACAGTCCAGGCCCAGTATCCACTCTCTTCACGTGCAAGTCTTGGGCCTTTGAGCCGTTGCGAAGAAGCAGAAAGTAAAATTGCAATCTCGCTCGGCTGACTTCAACGGTCGGCTAACGGACGAGCTGCCTTGAACTGACATCTGTTTCACCTGCAATTCACTGCACACACCCGACTCCGGTACGAAGCGGGAAAGTATAGCTCATAGAGTGACATACACCCAGCCATGTCGCTGCAGAACTCGCAAGACATCCTCCGGGACCCTGAGCACTCGAGGAAATTAGCTGACATGCCCAGGAAGGCCATCAAGAGCCAATTATCAAGACAACCTCGAAAGTCTTGAGCATGCGCAGTCTTGCCAAGCAGAGCCCGAGAAACGAGCTGACGCAGGACTCAGGAGTCGGAACTTTCACCTCGAGCTCCTTGCTGCTGCTGCCGTCTTCGATATACTTCGTGCAGCTGGCACAAAAATGGGTTCATGTCGCGCACAGTACGTGTGCAGCTACAACTCAAGCCGATGTTGCACCTTGTGTGAAGTGGTCTTATCCAGTCACGTCTTTGTCACACTTCAGCTTTGATGCCTCATATATGCCAAGTGATCTCCGTTGGCGCACTTCACTTCCATTCATTCCCCTGAGATTCGGGCTCGCGGGCTAATCAAGCAGGCTCACGTCAGCATGAAGCACAGATGCGGCCGCTGCTATAGCCGAGTCTTGGCTCTGCATAATGACGATCTGGCTGCGTTTGCGCAGTGTGCATGGTCTGCCGGCGAGCCCGTCATCTTTGCCTGTACGACATACATCAAAGGTGCACGCTTGGCATGCTTGCTATGCAACGAGCTCTATTTTTGTAAAGATTGCAGACCTCACTGTCCTGGGCCGGGTCTGCCTTGCACAATAGCCCCAATCTGGAGAACATCAGCAAGAACGCCCATGGCAGTCACATCACCGCCTGCTCCGGCACCTTGAACAATCAATGGGTTGCCCTCCAACCCACCATACCGCTCCGTGTAGAATGCAACGACATTATCACTTCCCTTCAAGCCAGCAAAGGCCGATGTCTTGGGAAATGCTTTGAGTGCCACACTCACTTGCTGCGTGGCCATCTCAATGGATCCAACAAATCGCAAAACACTATCATTCTGTGCTGCTTCTTGTCGTTGCTTCCCATAGGCATCATCATGGTCTGGCAGGCCCTTCAAGAAGGCATCACCCGATTCGCAAGATTCGAGAGCCTCAGGAATGAGCGACTGCACGGGGAATGAGGTAGGAGAAGCGATATCCAATCCCGACAATCGCGATAGGATGGTCAACTTGCGAGCAACGTCAAGCCCGTTCAAGTCATCGCGTGGGTCTGGCTCAGTGAAGCCACTATCCTTGGCAACTTGCACGACTTGAGAAAACTTGGGCAACCCAGCAACATCGCCTTGCTTGAGCGCATCAATAGCAGACGCGGGGCTGAAGGTATTGAACAGATAACTCAGCGTACCTGAAAAGATACCCTCAATTTTGCAAATTGTATCACCCGTCTCGACCAGATCCTTAAGCGTCGACAAGATTGGGAGACCAGCGCCCACACTGCTCTCATGGAAACACAAACCCCTGCCTTTCGCTTTTCGCTGCGTGTCCTTGAATGCTTGCAAATCACTGCTGAAGCCCTTCTTATTGGGGGTCGCGATGTGAATGCCTATATCTAGAATCTCGCCGTAACGTGCAGCAATCGCTTCATTCGAGGTATTGTCGACCAAAATGACGGGCACCTTTGAATTCTTGAGAGTCGCGAGCATGGCTGTCAAATCGGCGGGTTGATTGGCCTTTTCCAGGGTCGACTGCCAGCTATCGAAAGAGATCTCATGCAAGTCATCCGTGTACGCGGCGACTGTTGAGCGTGCAAGCAAGACGAGCTTGTAGGTGTTGTCGTTACGCTTGTTGTATTGAGCGAGCTGGCTCAAGAAGGCCTTGCCGACTCCACCAGGGCCTAGGGTCAGTTGTATCGCGTCAGATGATATACTCACCAATGACGGCTACGTTGATGGACATGAAGGCAATGACAGGAGAGCAAAGTACGTAGACGAACCAAATATACATGTATGCGTTTCTGTACATGAAGCGCAACAGTCACATATTTAGGCAGAAAGCGCTTCCTTGATACGCTCCTCTGAAAAGACAACCACCTTCTCCTGATTTGTTGCATCTTGAGCCCATGGCTTGGGCTGTACATCCCTGCCATATTGATCGCGACCGTAGAAACCAGCAGGGCCACCAAACGCTTCAGCAACAGGCACATGCGCATACTCAGCTGCATCTGTCATCACGTACGGCGAAAAGATCCTTGCAAGCAGTGTGATGATCCAAGGAAAGCCTGCCGTCTCTGCAGCGGTTGTGGCGATTGCACCTGGGAAGAGATGCATGATGCGTAGTTTGGGAGCTTGCTTTGAAAGTGCTAGTAGCATGGCATCCACATAGAGCGAGTCACGACCAGCTTGCTTGAAGAAACCGTATTCACTGCGATGATTGCGATACTCGGGATCTTCTGCTGGACATGATGATCCACCACCTGGTGCACAGACAGTCGTGATACCGTGCGTCGCTGTGTCTCTGAGTCCCCAGGCGACAGAGTACCGACCCAAGCATTGCAGCGCAAAGTGCGTCTCAACGCCATCTTCTGTCGTTGACCATTGCCCGTTCGGGGGCTTTCCAGCAGTGAGGAAGACATGATCCACAGCATGCTTCTTTTTGATGGAAGACACAAAGCGCTTGACGTCACGCTGCGAAAGCAAGTCCACACGCTCAAACGCGTGGTGGCGAGTAGGTATATCTATAATGGTGCTCTTTGTGCTTTGATTACGCAGCTGTTCGAGGACTTGAGAACCACGCTCAAGGCTCCGACCGGCCACGACGACGCTGGCACCGCGCGAAGCAAGTGTCAAAGCAACCTGCTTGCCGATGCCATTCGTACCGCCGACAACGAGACAAGTCTTGTCGACCAAGTTTAGCCCAGCGACCTGCTGCTTACAAGCACGGATGAAGCGATTCGCAGGCAAAAGTGAAGTCATTGTAGATATAGTATAGGTGGAGCATTCGATTAGGTCATCACTGTCTAAGGCAAATTCTTGTGGACGATGGTGGAACCATCCTTCTTGTCAGCCTCCTCAGCCGCTTCTTGGACCTTGCCACCTACAGCGCCTTCCTTAGTGAAGTGCTTGCCAATTGCTCCGTCCTTGCTAAAAGGCCCACCAATGTTCTCGTCGACTGCTTTACTCAATCCCTCCTTTCCGCTGAATTGCGATCCAATTTTGCCATCTGCCTCGAATGCTTTGGCGGGTCCATCCTTCCTCAGGCTTCGTACGGTGGTGAAGGCGCGTGCGCGCATAGGAAGTGCAAGCTTGAACATGATATCAGTTGGTTGTTGATGGTCATGGAGTTGTGCTGGCACCTGCTACTTATAGTATAGTCATGACGTATATTTGAAGAGATTAGAAGTGAGGTCATACGACTCTACAAGATGTGAACGGTCATAAGTCGTGAGGGTAGGGAAAGTTGTAATCTAGTTCATGAGGAAAGACATGGACATGCCCTTCTTGACGCGATCCTCGTCAGAGTCAGGAACAGGAAGGTCATTCTCTTTCTTGGGCGTTTTGTAGATACCAAAGGGCAGCTGCTGTTGCAAGTTGTTGAGTTTCGTGTCAAAGCCAGCAAGCTGATCATTCGAAATGGCCATGCTGGGCGTCGACTGCCTGGCTTGCTGATCCATGAGATTGACAAGGGCAGCGCGATTGATCTTGGGCTCAGTCCTGTCGGATTTGACATCATAAGAATTGCGTTGCCTGGCGCGAAAGAGATCATGCAGTGGACTTCCAGCGCCAGCATCCTTCAAAGCTTGTTCCAAGATGGCGGCATCTTTGGGAGTCAAGTCGTATTTGCGACGCTTCTCTTCTGTAGCGGGGGCCGGATATGCAGCAACACTGACGGGTGATGATGACAAGGCAGCGCTGGTAACCGGAGGCGCAGGACGCGAAGCAGCGTCTTCCTTGACCTTCTTCTTAGCCGTTGGCTCACCATTTGTTTTGAGACCGGCAGCCTTCAAGACCTCCCTTGCACGTTTCTTCTCCGCCTCTTGCTCTTCAATCTGTGCGCGCGTGCGACGTTTACGCAGCTTGGGCAGACCATCGCTACCACCTGCCACTGCTGGCGTGATGATGGCGGCCGCACCACAAGCGCCCAGTCTTCGCTTGCGACCAGGCAGTTCGCCATAATCTGCAATGCCAAGGCCAGTATAACCGAGCATGCGTTCGCGTCGACGGCGAACAACACGAGCTTCAGGATTCTCTGTGGCGCGTCTCACCATACGCTCGACCTTTCGCTGCATGTGCATGGTATAGAGCAGACCTTTGCCTTGCTTGAACCCTTCGAGCTCTTCAGCCCAGGCGCCACGTTCCATACAGCCGAGAATCTCGTGAGCAGCAATGGAGATCAGATACATGCTGTTTTCAGGCCAACAGCATAGTCGCATCGTTTCAAGAATCTTTTCGTGGTGCGGCTCGTACGTAATCTTGGCCTCAGAGAGACAACTCACCACGGGCGTCTTGTAGCGCGAGAGTGCCCAGGAGATGGCATCCCAGTCTAAAAAGCGAATCTTGCGCGAAATGTAAATCACGAGCAAGTCGTGTGGTGAGAAAGGTTCAGTTCGTGCACCACGTAGAACCGTTTCAGTCGTGTCGGTTGTCGTGGGGCGCGTTGTCGCTCGGTCTTCTTCCCTGCGAAACTTGCGTTCAGTTCCAGTTGGCAATGTATTGGCTAACAACAAAGCAGCAGAGAGTTTTTCAGGACCAAGGATGGGCATGCCAAGTTCAATCTCTTCCTCTGTCGGTGGGCGCAATGCTGGATTCGTAGCAGACCCGTCGTGTCGACGTTTACGGCCGAGTGCAATATCAATAGATGATTCCTCGGCATCTTCGGGGCGTGTAGTGGGTACAATATCAATGTAACGTCTTTCATACTTGTCAATTTGAATGTTGAGTTCTGGCGGAATATCAGCGTCGTCCGCTAAAAGCTGTCGAGCATGGACATTGAGACCACTCAGCCATTGAACAAGCTGCCCCTGACCTTCATCGAGTCCCACAATCGCGTCATTCAGCTTGTCTGTATCCACAAGCTCGAGCAAGTGGCGCGACAGAAGCCAAATTGGATGCATAAACATCTGGGGTGGCGAGCTCTTGCCTAGACGAGCTGCCGTCTCCGCGTCCAACGCAGGCCGCACAGTGAGTGTCCTTGCCCGTTCCGCGGCACGAATAGTCTGAACACCCACATCAACGAGGTTAGGAAAGGGTTTGAGCCGGTCTGCGCATGTGCGCAAGCGAGCATTCAGCGCATTCACAGTGATATGGAAGTAGTTGGCCACAGACAGTCGTGGAATCCTAGAGCGTTAGTCCGTGTATCGCTTGTAGCATTCAACGAAGCAACATACTGCGTTGAGAAGTGGCGGCATGCAATATCGATGGCCAGGTAGTCGGCGACGCTCACAGAAGAGCCCGGCATTGCTTGAAGGGGCTGCTGGCAGCTGGGCTGATGGCGCTGAAGGCGGCCCTATGCTCCGGATGGATGCGGGTGACGACTGCGCAGTAATAGAGGTGCGGTGATGGATTAAGCTGGTGGATGTGGTATAGGCCGCATCGCAGGGAGGCAGACAAGATTCTTCTTTGCATCCGCTCCTATACTCCTCCGCTGCCAGCAAAACCAGATTGCCGAAATAAAGTCACCGGAAGCCAAATAGATGGATCGGACGCAGTCATGAAATGGGAAAATACGCCGCGCAGCAAAAGGGATGAACCACAACTGGATCATCAGATCACATATAGCAGCAGTATAGCATGCCCAAGAGGCTTCTATCGATTTTGCGCGGGAAGGGCCCATTTGTGCATATCATAAAGCACTAAAGATCTCGGATTTACATGAATTGTCCCGGCTAGCTCAATTGGTAGAGCATTCGACTCTTAATCGAAAGGCTGAGGGTTCGAGCCCCTCGTTGGGAGCATATGCTCTCTTTTTTCCTCCTTTTCGGAAACTCCATGTATAATCTACTTGTGAAGTCTACAACACATCTCACAATCGCCTGAATCTCCAAAACGCTAATCCGATGTTTCCAGCATTGTCGCAGTACGCCGGTGTGCACTCATGAGGCCTGAAGCTTGGCGCGAAGAGATGGAATTCCTCGAAATGATCGTCCATGACTCCACACAGCTCGGCATGACTCATTGAGTCGGCCTTCATCGCCGTGACTCGCCGTGACTCGGCGCATCCGGACACGGTCTATAAAGCCCACCTAAAGGAAGTCTCTACTACTATCTTCAAGATCACAATGTCCTCTCCCCAGTACAACAACATCAAAGGAAACGATACTAAGGGCAAAGGCCTGCCTATTGCAGGGCCCATCAGTGGCAAAGCAGATGATTACTCGCCGTCGCTCGGCAACAAAACGCTCATCGCAGGCAGCGATAGTCACGAAGCGCCGGCGCATGTCTTTGAAGGCACCGATGACGTGCGCAACTTTGCTCTGGAAGCTCTTTGACTAACGCGCTTTTTAGTGGAACATCCCCGACAGGGTTGCCAACCAGCGCTTCTTTGTTCAGATTGACCATGTCAACATTCATTCCCTCATCGAGGCTTTCCAGGAGCTCGATAAGGTGATGCGCCATGAGGGAATGGGCCACTTGATTTCCAAGAAGAGGAGCCACTCGATTGGTGGCCGCGCTGTGGAAGTCGGCCAAATGTACGCATATCTTTTGAGTCTTGCTTATTGCTAATAACAGCGGTGTACTTGCATACCAGGGACGGCCCATCATCATCATCAAGCCAGGAAGGTACTGGAATCTCTCCATCACACACACGTGGTACCCCTGGGCCTTTGACTTGACCACTGTCAACCAATTTAACGGTTTGACCTTTGCGCAAGTCGGACAGTCGGAAGCGATGGTGTGCCTTGACCCACAGAACCAAGTCTTTGTCGTGCGCAATGGCGGATTCGCCAGTTACGGAAATTCAGGAACCTACAAAGTCATTGAGATTGTCGATACGCTCAACTTGGGAGAAGAATATGCTGTTCGCGAGACTGATCTCTCTGAGGATGAATCCATGGGCCGACTGCTAGGCTACAAGAAGGAAGTGAGACACAATGTCATGGTCGGCGACAAGACCCAGTCTGTTACGATCGCCACTTTTTTCAACGTCCCTGCGCAAAACACCGTCGTGATCCAGAATGGTGGTCATCTGAAAGCATTTGGCGCTGGGCAGCATGTCATCACCAACCCGAAATGCACCTTCCGTGGATTCTTCACCCTCGGAGAGCGACAAAAGTCGTTCCGCACACAGCCAGCTTATACGCTCGAGGGTGTTCCAGTTGTACTTCATGTCAATCTTCGATATCGAGTCGTTGATGCTATCGAGCTCACCAAATCCTACGAAACTGCCTTCCAAGCTCTCAAGAACCCAGCACAATCTGCCGTGAATGCTGTTGTCTCGCGACTGAGCTACCAGCAATTCATGCGAGCCAAGTCGTTACGCGGTGATATCCCGGATGTCGAGCATATGTCTTGGCTAGAGGCATTCAAGGCTGAATGTATGGCTGACTTGGCTGCCCATGCCATTGAGTATGGTGTCAAAGTACTTTCATTCGATGTACTCGACAGGAGGCTTGAAGGCAAGCTTGGTGACGATCTGGAGAAGCAAGCAGAGTCTGTGCTCAAGAACCAAATGCAATCTACACAAGTCGCCTTGCAAAATCGCATCAACACGGAGACCGAGCAGGGTCGCCTTGAAGTGGCTGCCGTCAAGGCTCAGCAAATTCAAACGGAGGCAGAGGCAGAATACCAGAGGCAAATCAAGGTGGCTGATGCCCAAGCAGAGACTGTCAAGCGTCTTGCTCAAGCCAATGCTGATGCGAACCGGACTGAGACAGACCAGCGCGTGCGTGCCATTGAGCAGCTTGCAGCCGCTGAAGCACGAGCTATTGAGCTGCAAGGTGCAGGGTACGCCACCGTGAAGGCCCCCTTTGCTCAACAGGTGCAACTGGAGAAGATTGAGATGGAGAAATTCAAGTCGCTCCAAGATGCAACGGTCTTTGTTGGTGCTTCTGCTGCTAACGGTGCTGGAACAATTCGCGACGGTGTCAACCAAGGTTTTGCCTTTGCCAGGGGCATGAGCTTGTCGAACCAGTAAGTCCTCGACTGTACTGTGCAAGTGTGTCCATGTGTATATTGTTGTGATGACGGTTGCGAAACGTTTTTAAATGGACACACAGATTGCCCTATTGCTTGTACATAGTTTTCTTATATTGCCTGACTTGTAAGAAGCCGTCGAATACATCTATAACGAAAAGTAGATTTTGGCGACATGGGTCGCATTTTGAGTATTTACTTATAACTTTCAAATTCTGTTGGCACGTATCCCGGCTAGCTCAATTGGTAGAGCATTCGACTCTTAATCGAAAGGCTGAGGGTTCGAGCCCCTCGTTGGGAGCATACGCTCTCTTTTTGTTAATAGTTTGTTCAGCGTATGCAAGCCTTGCTGGCAGTTGCTGCGCTTGTTGACGCTCCTCGGATGCCTCTGCTTATGTTTCAAGATGGAAGAGTACATATCTCGCGATTTCACGAAGATCTTGTGCCCGTCGGCTTTTGTATTTTGCCGCCCGACGCGAGGACGTCATGAAATTCTGTTCAGATAAACAGTTGCTCCTGCGACTGAACTTGCTCGAGAACGTCTTCCATACGTGCTAGACTCATGGCGGCTGCAACGCCTTCGTCGCGCTTCCCATTGCCATATGGTGCTTCCTTTTCTCAATGGTGGTCGACGACGGGTCAGTCCTCGCTCGCAGTACAGCAGCAAATCCTGGCTGCGAGCGCCTCCTTCTTCACTACGCCTGACCATAGGACTGCATCACAGCAATTCTTGCAGCTGTCGGGCAAGAACCGCTTTCTCAATGAAATACACATCCGCCGGACACAGAGCGCCTCTTCGGAGCTGCCGAGAGACAATAATATTTTGATGCTGCATGGCTACGGCGCCGGTCTTGGCTTTTACTTTCGCAACTTCGATGGGTTGACCAAGTCGCTCGTCAATCGCTACGACTTCTTTGCTCTCGATTGGCTTGGTATGGGACTCTCCTCGCGGCCACCCTTCCGGGTACGTGCCAAAGATGCAGCAAGCAAGATTACCGAATCAGAGTCCTTCTTCCTCGACAGTCTCGAGGAGTGGCGAAAGGAACGTAAATTGGAAAAGATGACACTCGTCGCACACAGTCTTGGTGGGTATCTTGCGGTTCGGTATGCCAACAAGTACCCAGAGCGTGTCGAGAAGCTTGTGCTTGTGTCACCCGTGGGTGTTCCCAAGAATCCCTACGAGAAGACTGAGCCTGGGCCTGTCCTCAATGTCGATGATCCGGCATCCAAGCTTGCGAATGAGTTTCAGCCAATTGACAAGGAACTACCGAAACAACCACTCCCGCGCTGGGTGACGACTTTGTGGGACATGAATTTTTCCCCTTTCTTGTTCGTTCGGTGGGCAGGTCCACTTGGGCCAAAGCTCGTTTCTGGTTGGACTGGTCGGAGATTTGCACACATCTCCAACGAGCAGCAGACACTCCTACATGATTACGCCTATGAGATCTTCAAGCGGAAAGGATCAGGCGAGTATGCACTTGCTTACCTGCTAGCACCCGGTGCGTATGCCCGGAGTCCGCTGATGCAGGTAATTCCAACAAAGATGCCAGTGCTCATGCTTTATGGTGATCGTGATTGGATGGATGAAGCAGGTGGCCGGGAAGCGGCCAAGCTTGCGAATGCAAAGGGTGGCAGCGTCGAGGTGGTGCAAATCAGCGACGCTGGTCACCACTGCTACCTCGACAATCCTGTAGAATTCAATCAGGTGGTCGAGGCATTTGTCAAGTAGTTCTCATGATACATGGGCTGTTGTAAGTTGGGACTGTAGATAAGGTGACTGCTCAGATTCAGGTACGCGACTTCCCCGACTTATCGCGACTCCAAACCGCAACCAAGGCACAACCTCGAAAGCAGTACTCCCACCTTCGTCTACGTTCAATGCAAGTCATAAACTTCTTCAGACTGATCTACGGCATCCTCCAAAGCAATCTCACAAGCTTTGAGCGAACAGAACTCTGGATTTCCCGAACATGCCTGACTTTATCCATTCTCATCATTGCACCCACCTTCCTCCTCATGGTTTGCGACCTTCTTCTCTGGGTCTTTCGCGCAACAGAAGTACAAGAAAGGACTGGCGAACTTGTGTCCAAGACGCGCGAAGGCGTCTCGACACTGGTTCGCAAAAAGAGCGGCGGTACAAAAGTCGAGCCGAAGAGCAAGAAGGAGAGACGGGATAGTGCCTCCTCGATAGATTCTCTCATGAGCAGCACCTCTTCTACCACTGGGCTGCGTGAGTTGGGTAAATTGACATCGAGCGTCAGCGACTCGCAAGCACAGGCGAGGCATCGCAAAGCTGTGCCAGACAAGATGGAAGCAGCAGTGCCAACGCAAGGATAGAGAAGGCCTGCTTCGTAAAGCAAGGCTTCTGATTACGTCTTATGAAATACACAGCAGCGTCTCCCCTCGTTTATATAGAATACTGCTTCGCATTGCATGGTCGCTCAAGCCAATGCAGACATGAATGAAGCATACCGCTCACTGAGCACTTTCCATTGCTGGGCTCGCTCAGTGCTCGCTTGCTGCATACACCGCATTCGCTGCTTTTTGAACCAAATTTTGACACCCGTAGTATGCCGGCCCATCAAGCTGCCAAAGTCAGGCAGGCGCCAGAGCAGTGCATGCATCTCTTCAAGCGCATATTTCTGCAAGACGACATTATCAGCTGCTTCATTGCAGAGATCAAGGTACTCGAGTAATTCATTGGGCAAAACATACTCGTTCGCGTTGATGTTGAGGATATCGCTCTCCTCAGTGCTGTCCATGGGCGCTGGTGAGTCGACTGGTGTAATAAGCGTTCGGCCAGCCGGTTGCATCGTGCTATCAATCGCCACAGGTTCTGCTGTCAAGCCGACATGTAGTTCAACAGGCGAAGCAATTGAACGTTTAAGGACTGGTTGTATTGGTTTCTCCAGAAAGCCTTCCGATGGCTCCTTCGCAGTCGCCAAAGCTAGTTGTGCTGATGCCATAGCAATCGCTGGCTGCGCGGTAGTGAGAGCAGAGGACTGCCCATTCGCTTTTGTGTGACCAGGACTGTTTTCGTTGGAAGCGGAAACTGGTGCAGGTAAAGACGAGGAGCTCTGTGCTCGATGAAGCAACTCAGCAACAGACTTGGGTCGAGCATTGGGCATGACAACACGCAATGAGGGTGGTTCGATGTTGCCCTTTGGTAGCACAACACGCAAACTTGATGCTGGTTCAGGATACGCATCGACTCTGACTCGTTTCTCGGTTTGTAGCGTCGAGCTTGAGGATTTACGTTTGACAAGAGGCGGCGGCGTCGATGAATGTGGCACAGAGTCTAATACAGTCTCGGGCTTCATTTGCGTACCCTCCTCTGGCGCGGACTGGCGAATCTTAAGCGTGCGTGGAGCTTTCTCGACAACGGGTTCCGGCGCTACAGTCTGCGCTTGCGGTTCACGCAGCGACTGCGACAGCTTGACGCCATCGACTGCTGCATCCTCTTCAACCTTGACAAACGTTCCTTGGCTGCGAATAGACAAGGCAAGCTTCACTTCCCCACTTTCGGTTGGAATTTTGATGGCTTCGAGTTGAGCTGGTTCGTCAATCATTTCTGATCTGAGAGACGTGGCTAGTTTTTGTTCTTTAGGCAAAACGACTGGGATCTCAGCATCGACTCGCTTCGCACGCGTCTCGCTCTGTTGATGACTGTCTTCAGCCCTGAAACTGTCTTTGGGCTTGACAGGAGCTGCATCAGGGTGCTGGCTTGACAAAGGAGACTTGGCAACGTCAGGCGCAACTCTCTCGGAGGGCCGCTGCTGTCGCTCCTGCATATGCAACGTGGCCTTTGAAACATTGGCAGGGCGCTGGTCGTGATGTGACAAGGACGGCCGTCTGTCATGCTTAGACGGCGCAGACTCTTTTTGCGATGATGTATTATTCCCTGAACTTGCTGTGCGAATAGTTAGTGTTCTGGCTGGTCTTCGCTCAAGGTCTGCAATCGACGGGGCCCTCGCTGGTCCTTCTGATGGTCTGTTGGCGGTATTTTTTGCCGAAGACCGCGGACTCTTGTTCTGTGGACTTTTATTTGCATTCCTGCCATCGACCTGAGCCGCAGTCGCGCTTGCCTCATCACTTGGCGCCTCATGGCCGAACCTCTCTTGTCTGCGCCGCAAAAGATCTTCTGAGTTGAGTGTACGAGCATGCTCAGATACCTCGGTCTCGTCCGGCAGAATTGGTGTGTCCTTCTTTGGCGTAGCAGGTCGAGATGCCTTTCTATTGCAGAGGAGGCGAGTGTCGTCCCAAGAATTGATTTCAAAATCATGGTTAAAGACTTCCTTTGCTCTAGCATCAATGACGAAGTCCTGGCGAAGCCCAGAAGAGAAGAAAAAGGTGTGCGACTTCGCGTGGAGCCAATTCGACTTGTGAGTTGCAGGGTGCCTGAGATCAAATTCGCCACGATGACTCGTAATATGCGCGGACATAACGTCTGGGAATGAGCAAACTCGTTGAACAAAGGATACCTACCCGAGTACTTACCCTTTAAATCGTTTTGAATGTTCTTCATGCTGGTACTGACCACGAAGCCACAGTAGATACAGCGCAGACAAGATCGTTCGGTCAGGAACGATATCTTATTAGAGAGTTGATTGATCTTCGGGCTCTTGCGAACTAAGACTTGAGGCTTTTCAAGCCTGATCGCCCGCAAGTAGCGCTTCTCACGTTCCAAAGCACGATCGTATCCAAGCTCCGCCTCCTCAGCTAGTTCATGTTTGTATATGTGGCCACTGTAAGTTCGAGATCCATGAGAACCTTCAAGAGAGAAGATAAAACTGTGGCACTTCTTGCAAGCGACCGCTTGCATGTAGGGAAAGTAGTCGAAGCCTGGATGTGTCAAAGATCCAGATGTGTCTCTCTCAAGGGGTTGAGCAGCTGAGCCCTTGGATTTGGTCATGCTGCGACGTCTAGTACAGCAGATAGGCTTTGAGCACCAGCAATATTGTGCGCAGCGATTGACAAGTAGCAAATGTGGAGACGACAGTAGGTCAGAGTCTAGATGAAAGTCGCGACATGGTTCCTGCTGCTGAAAAAGTGTTTCGGCTATTCCCGACAAACAAATGCGCGAGGCTGCTAATAAGCAGCTGCTTCGGCCTTTGAGCAACACTTTGAAATGCATGCTTTGACACACCCTACCTACGCCTGCGGCTACATGTACTAGATCCCTTGTCTTCAGTCCTCAGGGAAGCTCGACGTCCTTTGATGTTGCAATCAATGGTCATCGACGTTGATAGCGAGCCAGAAGCTCATACCAGTGCGCAATAAGCTCATCTGTCTCCGGCCCACAATCTGTGTTCCGCTCTGCACGGCTACGCTGCTGTATAAGATAGAGCTTCACGCCTGTTGTATGCTCAGAGCCTGCTGGATAATCGGGCAAGCTAAAGATCAGCTTGTCAAATGATTCAAACGCAAAACGGCGCTCATCCGGTGATTTCGCAGCCTCGGCAAGATCAAGGTATTCCTCGAGCTCCATTGGCAAGTCTTGACCAAATTTGGCAGCCAGGCTCGGATGCAGTCCAAACAAATCCATGCCGGCAGCTGCTGCACGGTTACGAGCATACTGCCGACGCGCTTGAACCGCAGAGCTCTGCTCGTGGGTCAGCGATTTCTTTGGTCGAGGCGTTGAGTCCGTTGGCAGGATGGGTAAAGGCAGCTCAATGGTATCTGTTGGTGTCTCAGCAGCAGTGTATGCATTGTGCCACGGAGGCTGATGGCCTTTCTTGCCGGGTCGATAGCGTACAAGCGAAACACCAGTGTCAGATGAGTCAGATTGATTGTCCCCGGCAGCAATGCCAAACTTACCGTCGTCATCGTCAGAATAGACAATGGCTCTTGATACCTTCCTTGTTGTCCGCTGGCTCCCCGCTGAAGACGCATGGCTTGGCGGCTGGTCGGCACCTGCCTTTTTCTGACTCATGGCGTGCCCTGGATAAGAAGGTCGAGTAGACGTGTTGCCATCCGACACAGAAGCCGAAGACTCCACTATGCGATGCTGTTCATTGCCAGGCTTCTGCTCGACATGCAGCCTGCCCACTTGTCGATCGTAAATGTCATCATGCTGCCAGCCGCTCTTGCTCTTGCCACGCACCTTCTTGGCTTTTTCTCGAGCTCGCCACTCGCGCTCATTGCGATAGTCTTCATCAGCACGTTTCGCCTCCTCGCGCCTGGCATCTTCATGACGTCTCTTACGCGCCTCCTCTCGTGCCTTCTGCGCCAGTTTCTCAGCTCGTTCCTTCAGTGCTTCCGTTGCTCCTGGGTACGTCACGCAATTCGTGTCAACTTTGCCCTGTCCATTGTTTGCGGTAGCAAAGGACTGTAAGGAGCGTTGCGAGTGACCCAGACCGCCGTCTGGGCTGGGCGATGGCGATCGAGAACGCCTTGGCTCCCTGCCTCGCAATCTAGGGTCTGACGCCTTTGTGGACACTGGCCAGCCAATGTAAGAACCCCACGCAGTTGAATTGGCAGCACCCTTGGACGTCTGTACGCAAAAGTACCTCCTGTACTTGTCCTGCCTGATGAAGGTCTGCGCACCGCACTTGATCCATTGGCGCAAGCAGTGCGGGTCGTTCGCATCGCCTTTTGCATGAGCTGGTGGAGGAGCTTCAGGACATCCTTGCGAGTGACGCATGCGCTGCTTCCTGGATGCCGGATACGATCGATCCGCATGAGGATCCCCGACTTGCATGTCAATCACAATGAATCCACAGTCCTTGCAGCTGAAAGCGTGGTCGACCATCAAGGCCGGGACTTTGAGTACTGGACCTCCCCGGGTGTCTGGCGTACGACGTATGAGCTCGGTCAGGCTACACAGCTTGAGTCTGCCGAGGTACTCCTCGTGCTTGTAGGCATACTGCTTAGCGTCTCTATAGCAGTATCGTCCCGGGATGTGCCACGAGATGTCGCGTTCATCTGGGTGCACGCAGTGTCCGCATACGGCGCACACGACTGCTTGCAAGTGCTCGAGGTATCTGTACATGGCTGTCAGGTTGACTTTCGCACCATGATTGCCACCGCTGCCCGTCATGGTCTCGCACAGGTTCTGTGGGTTTCTTAGTGAGTGTTGCGTTCAGGGGCGTCGACCCAAGTTGGCCTCGGAGTCCTCAACGACACAGGTAGCAGCGCATCCAGGAGGCGTTGGGAAACGATATCGAGCAGCCGTGGAGTGGAGAGCTAGCAACAAGGTATCACGAACACAGACAGCGAGTGTATGGATTTACTTTCTACGTAGTTCAAGTTGATGATGGTTGAGGCAGAGTTCCATAAAGTTGAAACAGCTGCCGCCAGCCCTTCTCCTCCTCCACAAAATTGCGCAAGTTCGGGCTTGTATTGTCGCCTTCCTCTTGCCTCAGCAAGCGCGCCAGCAAGGCAGCCTGCATGCGTCGATGCTTCAGATATATGCGCACACCCGTTGCATGTCGACGTGCTTCTTCACTGAACTCTGGCAACATCCACAAAAAGTCGTGCAATGCAGAAACAGCATATTGCCGCTCGACTTCAGTTGATGCCTCGCGGCAAATCTCGAAGGACTCTTCAATCTCTTCAAGAGGAACCTGCAGCTCCAAAAACTTCTTGAGCGGCGTAATGTCTGCAGAGGGCTTCGGCAATGCGCCGATTTGACTGACCGGAGAAGGTTGCTGCACAGCATCCGTAGCACCCTCTGTTTTGACTGACGCCTCGATGGGGTTCATGGGTTGAACAGCAGGCGAGACAGGCACAACCGGTGTTGGCACGGCAACGGAAGCTTCAGCGGAAGCAGCTTGCCAAGGTGTCTGTACGACGACTGGCGAAGCGACGGGTGACACGGCTGGAGACCGTGTTTCCACCACGTGCGATGGAAAGACCTGTGGCAAACGAGGCGATTCCTTGCGCTTCTTTTCAGCTGACTGCATCGCATCAGACAAGGGGCGCTTTTGTGGCAGATCTGCAGGCTGGCCCGTGGCCTCTTGCCGGTTGGACTGTGTCTCTGCAGATGCCTTGCGTTGAACGTTGTCGAGCGCCATCTGCGACTCTGTCAGCTGAGCGCGCAAGTCTGCAACGCGTTGCTGAAGAGACGTCGACATCTTGACGCCATTGGGAGCAGTGTCTGTGCTCGTGACTGGCATCGAAGCAGAATGGTTCGATGTTCCCGATGGAGGCATTGGTGCCGCTTGTGCGACCGAAGCTGGAGGCGGTGCCATCTGACTTGCGCTGGTGGAGGGTCTGCTCGAGGATGCAAGGGTCGAAATCGCCTGGCCAAGAGGTGCATTGGCGGTAGAGAGTTGAGGCGTAGTTGGTGTCGATGAGCTCGGCAAGGATTGCAACTGTGCTGAGCCTGACTCCGGGGGAGCTTGCCACCCGATCTGAACGGATCGGAATAATGTGGGTGCGGTGGACATTGCAGCAGCGCCTTGCCAAATACCTGCCGTCGTAGCACCCGACGACAGGTCAGTGCTGCCAGTTGCAAGTGTTTGACGGGAGAACAAGTTTCGCACTTCAAGATCCGACATGCTATATACTTGTTCCCAGTACGCCATGAGCCACTCGGCGGGAATGCCAGCCTTCGCATAGAGCCGCTGTGCTGCGATGTGATCCATTCGATCCGCAGCAGACATGCCTGCTCGTTCGAGCTCTTCGTTCTGTAATGTCTCATACTTGAGGATCAAATCGTGTAGCCTGTACCATGTTTGAGAGTACATCCGTGGTGGTGGTGGTGGCGGTGTCTGTCGTGTTGGCACTTCTGGGGCTGCAAAGCCTTGCGGCGGCATACTGGGCGAAAACATGGAGCGAAGCGGGCTCGGCGAGGGCTCGGCTGCATTGCTGATGGCGGTATTCTTTCTTTGTAGGTCATTTTGTGCGAATTTCTGCGGTGCTGCAAATTGGGCTGATGCGAGTGTGTGTAGCTGTGAGGCATTGTCATAGCTGTTAGAACGTCTCGTCGACTGTTGCGGCGCTTGAACCGTTTGGCTTTGCTGCGTCTGCATGGACTGTGGATGGGGTCTTGTTTGAGATTGTGGAACTAGCATGGTAGAGAGCATTTGAGCATTTGCTTGCTCCTGACTCATGAAATTGGGCGGAAAGCCCCTCCTCTGCAAGCTCGCGAGGTAAGGAGATGAGACTGTAGGAAGGTGCAAAAGACGCATTTGTTCATTGAATTTGTCCAACTCAGAACGGAGTGAAGAAAGAAGTTGGCGAAAGGCTTTGACTTGCGACCGTACACCTGGATCAGCTGCAGGTTTGCTCACCAGCTCTTGACGAACGCGCTCTTCAATTGAGAGGCACTGCTGCTCGAGAGCGGAGATTCGGAGACGGGCTGCGTCCATCGTAGAAGTTGGGACGGGGAAGTAGGCCATGCTTTCTGCAGGGGAACCAGGTCCCGCAATTGAAGAGGGCAGCGTGCGATTATGCATCAGAGGAGCGGAATTGAAGTCATGCCCACTAGAGGAGACTGTCTGTGATCGTGGAAACTGATTCAGATTTGGTGATCGCTGTAGCTGTGGCGAACCCTGTGGAGCCTGATAGAATTGCTGAAGGAGCTGCTGCTGTTGTTGCTGCTCCTGCCACTGTTGCTGCTGCATCTGCTGGTAGCGCACTTGCTGGACCTGACGGTGAAGCTGTTCTGGCATTGATTCGTGGGAGCCAGAGCCAGCATCAGCTCTTGGTGGCATTCGCACGCTGGACCCAGGTCTCATCGCTGCTTCCTGTCGCTGCTGAACTTGCACATTTGGTGCTTCCGCGACGCGAGCAACACTTCTTGTTGGTTTTGGTTGCGTCTGCAATGGTGTACCGTCTGTTGACTGGGTCTTCCACTGATTGACAGAGGAAGAAGGATGAGCAGACCGAGGCGCGCCATTCAGCTTCGCAGCGTTGGCGATCATGCCACTTTGCTGGACCGGTGCATCAGAAGCGGAAGTAGCTGATTGCCAAGGTGGGAAGATGCTTGTCTGGGCCGTATTTGGCCATTCCTGTGGCGATATGCGTCCTTGAGACATTGCCATCTCTATCCGTTGCTTTGCTGCAAATGCATCTGCAAGCTCTGCCTCAAGGATGGATCGTAGTTTCTTGAGTGCCAAAGCTAAAGCATCCTTCTCTCTCGGCGTCGCAGGTCTCATGCGATCAAGGAACGTGCGGCCAGCAGTAAAGACATCGTCGGCTGAACGATTTTTGATGGCGCTGCCAGCCGTTGTACTCAATCTTTCGCGGCTCCAAGAGCAGACGTGCGGGGTCACTGCAATGTAGGAGATAAAATCAATAAGGCCGAGCAATTCGGGGTCTGACCATGTCATCAACTGCTCTGCTGGCATGGCTTGAACATCCTGCAGTGCAACGACGGTGTGATCATCTGGCTTGTTTGGCGTGGCATCAACATCAATGATTTGTGCGTCCGATGAAAGTTCGCTGCGCTTACGCGTTTTGCCCGGAGATAATTGTCCGGAAGAAGCCTTGGGCGCAGCCTGAGGCGTCGCATTTCGAGGACTGCCTTTTGACATTGACATAGGATCCGCCGCAGTTTCTCCCGGTACTGAGGCAAACTCAGTAGCAGCATGTGTCTGTATTTGAAAGTCAAGCGCATCTGTTGAGAGTGTTGCTGGTGCTGTCGTTGCGGTTGAATGCTGCAGGGGCAATTGAGATTGGAGCACATTGTCGCGTGACGACTCAGGAGAAGTGATCTTCGATGCATGTGGCTGATCAGGTACAACCGAATCCTTCTTGCCCAACTCGGCTGGTTGAGTGGCATCAGCCATTCTGGTAGGCTCGTCCGACATGGTGACATCTGTCGCAGCAACTTCTGGCGCGACAACATTGACTGGCGCAGCGAGTGCTTGCAAGTTGTCTTGAGACATTGCTTCTTGTGTAATCGGCGCGTCTCGTATGGGCACATCATCCAGAACAGTGCCATTCGTTATATCGACCACGTCGTCTTCTGCAGGGTCTATTTCCAGCTCGCTGATCATGGGCATATGCTTCCCATCGGCAGCGTCTGCTTTCGAGGGTGATCTTGGCCGGCTTGACGGCGCTTCAAGAGCTTGAGAATCATTGAGTGGTGTTTCAACAGGCTGAGCAGGCGTTTGACTGACGGCGATGGTTCCAGTCACCGGCTGAGGAGTTGTCAGGCTAGCCATGTGCACTGGCGTGATGGTCGATGGCGCGGGCTTACCGACCGCTTGTTGCTTCACAGGACTTGCTGACGTACCTCGTCGTTCGCGAACTTGTATGCTTTGTGCCTTCTTCAACTCGTAATACCGTGCATCGAGATTCTCCACCTCAGGAGCATACTCTCGAACCCGCGCCGCCAACTGCTCATGGGTAATGCTGCTGGAAGCGCTATTTGCTTTGCGCTGCTTGGCGAGAGCTAGCTGCTGGACCGTCGCTAGGACATCACCCCATTTACCAATATTGTTGAGAACAAAACGTAGGCGAACGTAACGCGTCTTGGCGATGTGCTCGCAGTGTCCTAATTTCGAGGCGATTGCCGCAAAGGGGAGCTCACTGGGTTATTAGTCGTCGATACGCATACAGCGGGTGCCTCACTTGATGCGATCTTTCAAGTGATCGCGCAGTCCATACAGCAAGCGCGCATAATCATCCAAGGTCCATGCTTGTGCTCGTGCTTTATCTACGAGACAAGCGTCTGTGCAAGCAAGATGAGGGACCCGGACAATTTGCGACGAATCTGGTCGACTGACACGATCACTGCCGGAGGCGGCCGGCACCGAAGAAGCCGTTGCTGGACGGCTCATGTACAAGGGCGGAGGGCACCAGGCGCATGCAGCGTATGGCGCGTCGATACAATTGATCTGTTGCAGTCGCTTGCGTCCTTCTCGAGCAAGACGACTAGAAGATCAACGCCAGAAGTTTGAGATGAGAAACACGGTACACTTGAATATCTCCAATGGCATCAAAAGATACGCCGAGTGGAGTCTGTGTCTTTGCAGTTTTGTGTGTTTTGTACAGGCGTGGAGTTCAAAAATTGAGATTTTCCAACTTCTGAAGGAGCGACCGACACGGTAGCGAAGTCAGCAGCTTGCTGTGCCATTGCTTGTCTTGTTCATTGGCTGCTATCTTCTCGAGCTATACGATCCACTTATCATGACAGAGCTGCGGTGGTGGCCTCTAGCAGCTGACACATGAGCGATTTCTTACCGAGTACTATCTGTGTCCACTACAGACGCTTCACAAGGTCACGAGCAGAGTGCAGTGCCCACGACAGCACAGCAGTGCCCACGACAGCACAGCAGTGCAGAACGACATGCTCATTGGAAGAAGCAGTCGCAAGATAAACGATGTCTTCAATCGCAAAGATTCGAGAATGACCAAGCTGATCACCTCAAGCTTACTGACATTGATCACGGGGTCTTCACCTTCAGCTGCCTAAAGCTTCCTTGTGTACCTTCGCTCAACACATTGATCTCTCTCGTCTCTAGCACGGAGAAACAGACAAAGCTTCTGCAGAAGCGTAAGTGCCCTCTGACTCCATGCTGGCACCAGGCATCACCGATCCAATCTTGTACTGAGCGCATATGCATTGCTCTTCTCGTTTGGTGATGCAAGGCCCTCTGGAGAGCAGGTCTCATGCAAAGTCCGGAATCGATGTGACCACAAGGTGACGCTTGTCGTGAATCACGCTGCACAGCTGCTGGAGTCCTCCATCTAAGCCATACGTGCGGTAGCTTCGGCGATCATTCAAGACATCAAGTGTCCACAGACACTGAAACTGGCTCCGAGGGCAGACCTCTTCTTCAATTGTGTCAAGCAGCTACAAGACAATCCCTGGCAGGTTTCATTCTTGCTCGCCGACAAGCACGATAAGAGAAGGACTGCAAGTCTGCAACCACCTGACCTCCCGGCCGAACTATAATCAAGCGGGGTATCCAAGTGTGACATCAAGAATGCGGTCAAGAATATCTCAACAACTTTATACACGACGCAGATACTAATCTGATTGCCCTCACAGGATCGCTACTCCCGATTGTCAATGGTTCAGATCGGTCGCCATTGATATTTGTGTCTGATTCGAGTGCGGCAAGTGAATGTGTCCTGCGAGGGTTCTAGTCGCGAAGTTATTTCTCTGTAGACTAAAACGCTTGTTGACCGAGATTCAACTGAAGCGTGGAGCTTGATTATGGTATGTGAGATGCTCTGAAAGGAGCTTCAGAGCTAGCTAGCTTGCTTTGCAGTGTGGGCTGAGAAAGAGCCTTGACAGACCGGTTGAAGGTGCCGCTATAGCGAGCGGTGACATATCTTCGGCAGTCCGATGAGCTGACATCTGTACTAGCGATACAGTCCGATGTCTTACCTCAATTTTGCACGAGGATTCATGTATCATGATTCATGATTTCGGGATCTTGAACAGTCAGGCCATCGATCTGACCGCCATCTCGCCGTCGATCAATCTGACACCGCTCAAGAGTCAAGAGTCAAGAGACTCAAGACGCGACCTAAAATAATTTTTGCATGGCAGTTGTACGAGCTTGAAGGCGTGCCGAGTGCGTCATTCTGCTGCAGGCGAGACATTGGCCTCCGCGATGTGTTTGCGGCGCGAACATTTTTATTTGCATTGTACGAGTTGCCATGGCCTCGGCGCTGTGCAGCTGATGACAGACTGGCAGCTGGACTGGCACTTCATGCATCATGAGGCGATCCGAAAGTCGTCTCAATTGACCGTACAGCTGTTCGTCTTGACAGCCTGCACAGGCCCTGCAGCCAAGGCAACGATGGACTGCCGCATGAGCTCATTGATGGTTGCCTTGTAGGTTGCCTTGGTAGACAGCGCGTCTGTAACTCGGTCGCCTTGAAACTTTACTTCCCACCCTTTTTCATGGTTGCCATTGGAGGGGCGGATAGGATTTACGATTGAATGCACGGAGAATTGCTTCTACCGAGGAGGCCGCCGCCCACCAGGCCGGCCACCATGGAAAGTCTAGTGCAGTGGATACTATGCGTACAGACAGGAACCGACAGAGATGGTGTCAAGACACAAGACCTGCTTGCCAGTTCTTGGCCAAGGCCTGTGTAGACAGTGAGAATGCTAGTCTGTCGTTGTGCTATGCGGCAATGTCTCGCAATTGCGGATCTTCGTATGCTTGGTCTGCTCGTGAAATATTCAATCAAACTCGTTGTACGGCACTGGCTGCAGCCGACGTCAGGATTAGTGTTGCCGGGTCGTTCAAGCCGTCCTTTGAAGGTGAAGCAGCAGCAGCAGCAGCAGTCTACGGGATGATGAGATAGCCTTGGATGGTCTCAGACTGCCTGTACTCTGCGCTTCTATTTGGCTGCGTATTTGTGTTTGCTGTATAAATAGACATTCCCCGGGTGTGTGGCCGCCAATGGGGAGCGTGGTGGTGGCCTCCTGTCGCCTGAATCGGGGAGGAGGAGAAAAGAGAAAAAGAAAGCAGGAGGAGGAGGAGACGAGACGAGTGAGGACAGCGGCAGACTGACTGACTGACTGACTGTACACTGCAGACAACACGACACAACACCAACCAGACAACCATCCACACTCTTTCCCTCCAACATCACACACCCATGCAATGACCACAGCCCTCCCTGTCGTCCCAGCCAGAGTCCATTGCGAAAAGCAGCAGGAAACAGTCGCCGTCACAGCACACAATGTACATACACACGGGCGCAAACACTCCTTCCGCGGTTTCAGCACGCACTCACTCTCAAGCCTCACTCTCGCACATACAAAGCCACACACCACAGCTGCTATCATTGGCCACACAGGCGCACACCCAAAGCGCTCCTTGTTTTCCTTCGGTGGTGGGAGTGGCAACAGCACACAGGGCGTAGCAGTAGCAGGTGTTCCAGCCGGCTCTAGCATTGTACGGTGCGCAGACAAGGAGACAAATGCATCAAGACCACCCAGTCTCATCACCGATGATTCATCCCTCGCGAGTATCAGCTCTCGATCACCGTCACCGGAACCCACACAACAAGCACCCACGCCGGCCCAACAGTCCTCGCGCCTCGAAGCTGCATTCAAGCGCTACGCACACTCATTCAACGTTCAAATCCTACATACCCAGCTCCTCCCCGTCCTTGCACGATCAGGTCCAGCGGCAACGAACCCAGTGCTCGTCCTACACGAGGCCGACGTTGCATTCCTCTTCAAGTGGTGGCATCATTTGCTTCTCCTCTCGCCTCCACACCCGACTGTCTTTGTCTGTGTTTGGGCGCTGGCTTCACACCCAACGCTCCTTAAATCGGCAATCTGGAATGCGCATTACGCTTTGACCCTCTCGACCTTGCTCGCTCAAGATGCGAATGTTTTGCCGACAGGTCCGTTCGTGCGGTTGCTCGCATTGGGCTACCTCCTGCACCCACCCACACAAGCGATCCTCCGTGCGCGATTCACAGCGAAAGCATCAACGCGTCGGACATCCTCATTGGTGGAGGTACAGGAGGAAGTATGGTGTCAACGTGCACGTCAAGTGGAAGTCTTCAGTGAGCTCTTGCGACAAATTTACCAGCAACGAACCAACTACGAAGATGAAGACGGTGTCCTCTCCAGCAGGCTTGAGCAAATCATGACGAAATTGCTGGCAGTCCGCACAGCGACGCCCAATACACGACTTCTCAACTGTGGACGCATATTAGGTCAAGCAGAAGGTCGTCTGGCTGTGCTAGTGGAGTCGAGGTTACAGGCAGTAGCCTCTTGCACGCGCGCTTTTGATCCAGCTGCCGTGTTTCATTTATTGGATCTGCTTTCACTACTGCGCATTAAGCAAGTTGCCTTTTGGACAACGGTTCTGGAACGCATTCTTGATACGGAGAACCATATCCTTCAGATCCGCGTGTTTGCATATCTCTACGAGCACTGGCCTCTCTATGAGTATCATGCACCAGCATGTGCACTTCTCCTCTCACCACCTCGTTGGCAGCACTACTTTGTGCATTGGTCAGGGATCGTTAGAGACCACTATATGCGACTCCTTTGCTATCGTCTTTCAGCATCACACCCACAACGTGTACGTATGTTGCTGAAACGTACTTTTATCACAAGTCTTGGTGAGCATTGTCAATTACGAGACTGTCTACCAGGTAACCCTATCCCTAATAAGAAGTTCGCTATTCGACCTTGTGGCAGTATGCAGCAACAACAGCAACAACAAAAATGGCTCGCCACTGGCGCAACACCGCTCGCCTTGTTTGCTCAACACGATACGAATGCGACAACAGCTGGCCGGTTGGGAAGTGGTAGTAGTTTGCCTGGTGCCCTACCACCTTCGCCACCGCAACAACATCCAAGTCCGCCTGCTCAGGGCTTGGAGATGTCGGCAGCGTCATTTGTCAAGCGAAAGTTGGGATTATTCCGTGGCTTGTGGGAGGATGCGACGCCTCCGTCGCCACCTGCTGCGAGAACTCCTTTGACTGCGAGTCGTGTGCAGCTGGAGGAGGAAGAAGTTGAAGAGGGGGAAGAAGAGGAAGCAAAGTCAGATATGGCTGTATTGGGTGGTCTTGCTCGAACGACAAGTACCCGCTCTGTTTCTTCTCAACGACCCAATAGACCGTCTCCTACACGTCCACAGCAGGTACAGCCACAGCGATACAGGTTTGTCGCTGAGTTCGTTGGGAAACAGTGGTCGTTGACGGGTGATGCGGATGCGATCCGTTTTCTGGATGGTGTCATGGATCTTGCGCAAAATGGACGCCTCCCATCCTTTGTTGAACAGCCAGCTGCTTCTGAGGCTGAGGAGAGGATGGAGGAAGTCACGGAGGATGCGGCATTTGCCTTGGGAGAAGGTCGAAAACGTCTATGGACGCGCAGTTTGAGTGAGTGGAGCGTTCTCCTTGATGATCAAGAACGCTTTTGGCGATCTCAGCAAATGTTGCCGGGTCATACGTCGAGTACTCCTGTTAATGCTTGTGGTGCATCGCCGGCTGTGTTGGTGGTGCCGAGATTAGAGGTTGAATTTCCTCGATGGTTTTGTCAAAAGACAACAACCCTGCGCGGTGATGGTATCGAGCCACAACTCAAGCGTTGATGTTCGATTCATGCTCGCTTCATCTATGCACGACTACCTGCACGACTTATCAGGGATTTCGTCTTTTTTTTGTCGCCACGTCTCTCACTCTTTCCTATTGTGCACCAGCCGATCTTTCTCCCTCTCTTGTCTCTTCGCAACAAATCAAACATTGACGCTTTGGCTGTCTCGCGGACTCTCTTTCATCAAACACATCATTCTTTAATGCAGTCTTCTTTTTCACACACCTACACACGTAACGATGGCGCCTAGAAATGACTATTATCCACACACACACCTCTTTTGGGGCTTCGCCTCCTTTCTCTGGGCTTTTCCTCGCTCTTTACCTAGACTTATTACCTACTCACACCTGCACGTAGAATGCAACCACCGAAGCCCTTTCTTGTTCACCGTGAATCGTGATTGATACTTTGAGAAATCCATCTGAAAGACGGTGGTGCTGCCACGCTCGACAAATGTCATCTACTCCACTACATCTGCAAAAACCAGAATAAGCTTGCTGACGTATACGTAATGCATCATTGCGTCTTACAAACGCTTTTGTTGAAAGGATCCTGTTATGCAAATATAGCATTTTATCGCTGAACGCGCTTGCTATGCCGTTGCTTGACCTCTTCTGAGTCATGACAACCAGACCTTTGAGGCGTTGCCGAAAATCTAGATTCACTCTTCAGAACGTACCACTGGACTGTGACATTGACTCTACTTGGGCTTTCAACTGCGCGACCAGGCCACCAGTCGATGTCATGATGCCACCAGATGACTCATGAATTCGCAACGAGCATAAAAGCGCGTGCCTTCGCCCTATTATTCCTCTATCAGAACCTGTCTGATCATGGTCTTTCTGCTGCTGTATACTGCTACATGTGTATCGGATAAGCAGTTCCAAGGATCTCCAAGGACAAAACGCTTTGGGAGGCCTTTTAAGACGTACACTACGTCCTGACTTTTCAGAGTCGTTGATGCGTGCCTCAGCAGCTCCTCCCTGGAATCGACCCAAGCACTGATGACTCATTCTGTATTTTGAGTTTCAGGTCTTGGCTCAATCGAATGTCTTGGAGCGCATGGGTCTTTTCGTGACCAGTCAAAATGAATCAAATCTCTTGATGCGCATGAGTATGTCCAAATGTCTCGTCAACCTGGCAGGAAATGCATAAGGAGATCGACTCTCGCCCAGTTCCCCTCTCACCAAATCACTCCCAAAAACTACCGTACCAGCATATCAAGCAACATGTCTACCGGCCGTATCTAATTCCTCACTTGCGGACTCGTGCAACCTAAACGCAAGTACACGGGTAAGCTCACTGCTCCCACCATGCAGCAGCATACTGTCCATTCTTCGCAATCTGTACGCTCTGCCCAGCATCATCAATATGCTGAGCCAAGTACTACAGCAAAAGTAATGAAGCAACCGTGTCGCCAGCCTGCAAATCTCTCTGCGGAATTCATCTTCCCAATGCCTCCCGCTCGGTATGTGGATAAGGCTACCTCGCCGGCCTCGTCTTGCATAAGTATTAGAACGAGTGCAGTGCAGGCGGTGGCGCAGGCGCGCCTCAAAGCTGTACGGTCTTCTGAGACACCAATTCAGTATGTGGATAAGGCCACTTCGCCTGCAACCTCTCGCGCAAGCATCAACGCCAGTGCTCCGAGCGCTTTTAGCACCAAGTCAAGCACCTCCAGCGTGGCTCACGGTTCGACCCTGGATACCACAGCGTTGTCCATCTCTGCCGCTGCGTCTATCGCTTCTCGCAAGGCGCTACCAAGCACAGTACATTCACACGCAAGCAATCCTGTCGCGACCGCGTCATTTGGCCGTTCAACAATCTCAGCGCAAAGCTGTCGTGATAAGCTCTATTCTTCTCCAGAGCAACCTCTAGCACGCGTTTCGTGCAGGTAGATGATTTTTTGCGGCGCAAGGGCTATCATTGCCCTCAATATTCAGAAGGCCATCAAGCACCGCTGGCTGCTGACTCTGTGTATGATTACAGTAGCTGGAACTTGAATGCACTATCTAAGGGCTCGTATGTTTGGCTGTCGACTCACTGGAACGCTTGTACTGCGCAGACAGTCTGATGCGCAGTGACATAGCTGCCAGTACTCGCAGCCTTGCATCAACGACATCTGGAAGCCTTTTGGAACAAATAGTGTCGCAACAATGCATTGGATTATCTGCAAGTGCTGTAATCATACAAACAGATAAAATTAGACATCTATACTACGGTTTGCATTTTCCTGCACTTCTCATGACGAGCAGCACAGGCGTTTCCTCCCATCTGGAAAGTGCGAATTCTCCCTCGAGGTCGGTTGTCACGACGACCACCAAGCAAATGACTCAGTCGGATCCGCTATTGACGGCTCGACCGGATATAATCACCTGACAATTCTGAGCAAGGTTACGAAGTGTGAAGTCCAGCTGGTAGAGCGGGTTCGTCTGGGCTTGTCTTTCCTCAAGCAGCTATCTGAAGACAGATATTACATCATGTCATGCCAAGTCATGTCGTTTCATGTTATACAGTGTCTGAATGACTCAGAACTTCGCAATTGCTTACAGGCTACAAAAGGTCCTACCTCTGCGCTTTTGTTCCCATGCTGAGCAGCACACTATCCTTGATGGTCTCTCGGCTGCTTCACCATCATATTTGTGCCTTGCTATGGCGTTGCCCTACCCACATGTAATGATCGCTTATGCTCAAGACTATGAGGTACCTTTATCCGCGTATGCAGATACTGAAGCTCAGTGGATTCCGCGATGGGACTTCAACCGCACCCTGCTCTGGCCTAGGCCAGCCCGTGGTGACTCATGGGTGGCGCTCTTGTGAAATTGCTCAAAGTCCACCGTGATCTATGGCGCGACAGCTCTCTCAACCTCCAACGTTCTTCGTGGTGACTCACAATGTCTTCTCTCATGGAGGCTTCGGCAAGCATTTTGACAGCAGGGCCCCGTCAACGTTATCTCAAGGCAAACAATTATCCCCAAAAACCATCATCCTGACTCACAGCTTATGATATTGGTAACTGAGTCCAGTTGACTCGTCGGTTCAAAAACCGGAACAAGAAAGGATAAAGTGTTCCTCCCTCGCCCTCCTCTCCTCGTCATCAAACCACTCCTTCCAAAGAGTACCGTACCGACACATCAAGCATCAAGTATCATGTACTCTGGTCTCATCTCTTTCCTCACTTGC